>JAWQEG010002853.1:307500-440000 GCA_033782935.1 Petrolisthes cinctipes | reverse complement strand
ATTATGACATTCAATCAAAATCCGTTCTTAAGGGGGTGCGGAAATAGGGGGACAGGCTTGGGGGGGGGGGTTTGGTTTGGGGTTGCGGGAGTAGGGGGGACAGGCTTGGGGGGGGGGAGGGGGTTAGGGGGGTGCGGGAATAGGTTACAGGCTTTCTACCCACCCCAAGCCTGTCCCCCTATTGCCGCACCCCCCCAAGCCTGTCCCCCTATTTCCGCACCCCCCCAGTCCCCCCCCCCCCACCAAATCTGTCCCCTACTCCCCCACCCCCTTAAGTTTACTAGTTAGTATGTTCCCTAACCAACAAAAATGATAGTAATAGTGATAGTAATAGTAATAGTGATAGTGATAGTAATAGTAATAGTGATAGTGATAGTAATAGTGATAGTAATAGTGATAGTAATAGTGATAGTAATAGTAAGTGATAGTAATAGTAATAGTGATAGTAATAGTGATAGTAATAGTAATAGTGATAGTAATAGTGATAGTAATAGTAATAGTAATAGTGATAGTAATAGTGATAGTAATAGTAATAGTAATAGTAATAGTGATAGTAATAGTGATAGTAATAGTGATAGTAATAGTAATAGTGATAGTAATAGTAATAGTGATAGTAATAGTGATAGTAATAGTAATAGTGATAGTAATAGTGATAGTAATAGTGATAGTAATAGTAATAGTGATAGTAATAGTAATAGTGATAGTAATAGTGATAGTAATAGTAATAGTGATAGTAATAGTAATAGTGATAGTAATAGTAATAGTGATAGTAATAGTAATAGTGATAGTAATAGTAATAGTGATAGTAATAGTAATAGTAATAGTGATAGTAATAGTAATAGTGATAGTAATAGTAATAGTGATAGTAATAGTAATAGTGATAGTAATAGTAATAGTGATAGTAATAGTGATAGTAATAGTAATAGTGATAGTAATAGTAATAGTGATAGTAATAGTGATAGTAATAGTAATAGTGATAGTAATAGTGATAGTAATAGTAATAGTGATAGTAATAGTAATAGATAGTAATAGTGATAGTAATAGTGATAGTAATAGTAATAGTAATAGTAATAGTTCGTATAATTGTATTGTATTATGGAGCGACTAGAAAGTGAAGGTCGTATTAATAAGTATGTAAAAGTGGTTTAGTTGGTGCCATGGTCTTAATTAAGGGGATATAATTATAGCACATTGTTTTGGGTGGTAAATCTGGAGTAAATGATTCCTCCAAACTATTCCAGGCAACAGGATACCATTATTTTTCTTCATGTGGGTGTGTTTCCTGGCATACTTTGGAGGAATCAAGGCACTCCAATCTATTAAATGCATACCATCCCTTTAAGGTGAGAGAGACAAAAGTTAACTGCAGGTGGATCTGGGCAGGTTCTGATTCAAGTACACTCGCAATCCAAAATATGTATCCAGCCAGCTTTGCTTCGAATAGATTGATCGAGTATTAAGCGAGCTCAAGCAAATCTTTTCAACAGGATAAGCGTTGTAATTGGTTCACTAGTATGTCAATTGATTCGAAACTTCAACAAGACCTGGATACAAATTTTGGATTGCGAGTGTACGTAGTCAGCATAATGATGATCCCAGCATTAAGCAAACAGTTGTCTTCCTCTTTCTTTCCCTTGACTAGATTGACTGACTGTGTATTGACTGATTGACTACTGACTGTCTATATTAATGCAACTGATTTATTAACTATTGACATATATTACATTTATCATCAACGGCCCACGAATACAAGTGTTATATAAAGCAGAATGCAGTGAAATTATATTGAAGGAACGGTCTGGTGATTTAAGGAACGGGACCAACCCTGTCCTGATATTGAACACAACCAGGATTAATTGACAGAGTGCGTGGAAGTTGAATGTCTCGTGTTGGGTGACGGAAATCGAGTGAGGTGAGGTGAGGTGACTGACCCACTGTATAGGAGTTAGTTACATAATTATGTTCTAGCCCCCACCACCTTCTTTCAAAATTACCTATTCACTCTCTCACACATCTCTCCACCCACCACCGACCTATCCTTCCGTACACCTCTCTTTCCACATCCACCTCTCCAGCCACTACACCTCTATAATTACTCATACACCTCTACATACACTCGATACATCTATATACAGGCACACCACCACCAACAAAATCCAAAATTACAATAATAACCACTCTTCCTTCTATACTCCATTCATAGCCATTAGTTTAATTCACACAACAACCACTCTTCCCACTACACCTTGTATACTCACCACTTTAACACATAACAACAACAACAACAACCACTCTTTCCACAACACCTTGTATGCTCACCACAACAACAACAACAACAACAACAACCACTCTTCCCACAACACCTTGTATACTCACCACTTTAACACATAACAACAACAACCAATCTTAACCAATCTTCCCACAACACCTTCTATACTCGCCAATTTAAGAGACCCTGTAATGGAGTCAGAAAATTGGAGATAAATGAGTCCTTCAAATATTGTCACGAAACACACACACACCTATATGGAAGGAGCTTGTTGTGTGGCATGGTCAGGTGGAATCAAAAGCCTTCAAATTTCATACACAACAACAACAACAACAACAACAATAGCAACATGCACGTACAGTCGCGGTCAAATATAATTATCCATATAGGGGTAACTTACGTAAAGGCGGGGTCACACGAGTCATTTTTTCACCGTCAATACTATTATTCACCGTCAATTTTAACTGTGTCTGGTCACACGAGCTAGTCGAGATTTGAGAATATTTCGTCAATTCGGTGTCACGTGAGCATCGGAGGGAGTGGTAGCCTAAAACATTTTTCGGACCAAAGAGGCCTTATTTATTTCATCTTAATAAGTTTTATCATGATTTCATTATTTATGTGATGTTATATAACGTACATTGAATCATATTTTCAATGCAGAGGGATAATACCAGGCCCCTACAAATAATATTCGACGAAATATGATTAATATCTTTTGGAGGTTAGGTTAATTGCAAGTCTTAGCATTTCCCTACATTTCACGGATTTTCTTATTATACAGGCCTGGTATTATCCCTCTGCATTGAAAATAAGATTCAATGTACGATATAGAACATCACATAAATATTGCAATAATCATAAAACTTATTAAGATGAAATAAATAAGGCCTCTTTGGTCCGAAAACATATTAGGCTACCACTCCCTCCGACGCTCACCGCCATTTGACAACACAAGTTAAAATAGTTTTTATCAGTATTCATTGTACTTTACTGAGATCACACACAGCATACTTTATACAACAAAATATACTCAAAATTATATTTTATATCTCTCTGGTGTAAGTTAATACTATACGTCGCGATACACCCTGTATACTGGCTCTTAAAGCAACGTGTCCAAACTTCTTATATCTCAGATGTTTTGATCTATTTTGCCTTAAATAAAATATCTGACACGTTATTATGTTTTTAATATAACAAATATTATTATATAATTGCCAAATGACAAGGGAAAACTGGGTATAGTTGGGAAATATGGCTGGTTGTTCATTAGGCTCGGAGGTGCTGTATCGTTCGAATCCATTCATTTTAGGTCAAGATACACCGTAAATATAAATTAAGCAAAGTTAAAGCATGTTATTTTTTTGTAATTTTGATTATTTTTTAACAAGATTCAATACAATTTGCAAATATAAAGCCTGCAATAGCCTCAAGAAGTAACTAAAGAAGTTAAGGATAACGACCAAGTCATAGCTACAACGGAAGAACGAACACAGTGTTGGCGGGAAAACCAACCTCTCTCTCCCGTCGGCTAGCCTAGTACCTTCTTACTTTTTACTCTATTTAGGTTAGTTTCTTTATTTGTAGGCTTTTCACCGAGTTGGAACAAAGAAGTATCAGAGGTCTGGGTTCACAGTACTTTGTTGTTATTTGTCATAACAATAACGACAAGAACAATACAGCCATTTTCTGCTGCATCCTTTTGGTCAATTTTTGTCATTTCAACAGCACACATGTATTTTAATATAATTTTCTAGGCTTAATAACATTACAGATGGATCATCAGCGGCCATATTTGTTCTCGATATCGTCAACACTTGACGCGCCGGATCGTGTCGTGAAAATTGACGAAATCTCGTCAATTTAAGCCAAAATTTAACCGAGTTGATATTGACGGTGAAAAATTGACGAAAAAATGACTCGTGGGACCCCGCCTTATGAGTTTGACAGCTTCCCTCTGTTCCTTAGTAGATAAACTTTCCAATAAATAGGTTAACTACCATCTTTTAATTCAATACAAGCAGCTACACACTACTTAAAACAATAACATCATATGTGAACGTGAAAACATTATACAGTAAATTGTTTGAGATACCCATATGTGGATGATTATTATTGACCGCGACTGTACGTACCAAAGAATGATAAACGTGTGTGATCCATCATTCTTGTATGTACCAACTCTTTCTTTCCCACTTGCTCCCCCCTCCCCCCCCCTCCCCTACCCCTCTCACACCTTCAGTCGCGACTCTTGCTGGCAATTTGATGGAGCTACTCACGGAACTAGACCGTGGAGCTACTGGTACTTCAAAACTATGCCAAAAATGAAATGACCTCAATGCTACTAATAACCCTTTAACTGGGGAACTGTTTCGTGATATATAGTAGGGAGGAATCAGTAGCACTTCAATTCGTCTTAGAGGATAACAAATACACTCTTGGTACATTGGAGCGCCTTGATTCCACCAATATTTGTCAGGACACAGGACCAAGTTAACAAAAATAATGGTACTCTGATGCTTGGAATAGTTTGAAGGAATCAGTTGCTCCAGATTTTCCAACACTGTACTACTCCCCTTAACACCACGACACACACACACACACACACATCACTGGACTCAACATTTCAATAATTACCTAAATTAATCATTCTTTCTCTGTCTCTGTCTCTCTCTCTCACACACACACACACACACCACTGGACTCAACATTTCAATAATTACCTAAATTAATCATTCTCTCTCTCTCTCTCTCTCTCTCTCTCTCTCTCTCTCACATCACTGGACTCAACATTTCAATAATTACCTAAATTAATCATTCTTTCTGTCTCTCTCTCTCTCTCTCTCTCTCTCTCTCACACACACACACACATCACTGGACTCAACATTTCAATAATTACCTAAATTAATCATTCTTTCTCTCTCTCTCTCTCTCTCTCTCTCTCTCTCTCTCTCTCACCTACCTCCTGGCCTACTTTGGAGGAATCAAGGCACTTTAAAGTACCAAGAGTGCCTTGAATCTTCCAAAGTATGGCTGAAAACAGGACAGAATAATGAAAAAAAAAAAAAAAATATTATGTTGCTTGTAATAGTTAGGAGGAATGATTACTCCAGATTTACCAATAATGAACTATTTTATCCACTTAAGGTAAGTTATAGTTCTGATGACGATCTGGTTATTGCTTCTTCAGGTGGTCATCTAACCTAATGGGGGAGAATAGACACAACCAACAACACACCATCAAGCTCCGTCTAATTCACTTGAACCACCAAACCAACACTTCATATAGCTTCAATCAACAATAAAAACACAGGCTACTGAAACCATACAGTCGCAAGGTTGAGGCAAGAAAAAAAGAAACCGAAAAAAAAGGAAAGAGAGAGAGAGAAAGAAAATAAAGCCATGAGTGAGAGGGATGAGCGGGGTCGTCTGCGTCTTCCCCGACAGGACCTTGTGCCCTTTCAACGGGTTCTCAGCAGGTCCAACCGCAGGTAAATTGTCTATTAGTATTATTAATTCTATTCTTGTAATTATTTTCATTTTCATTTTTTGTTTTTTTCACATAAATGTCCACAATCGATAATTCATCATTTTAGTGGACATTAATCGTATACAATAATAATCATTCTTCAGTAGTGTCTCAATTCAATTCACTCACTCTTGTGATTACATTGATACTTCTTGCCTATCTATAACTCACTCGTGGTTGCAGTCCCTCCAATATATCACTTTATCTCTAATCCTACAGAGTGTTCTCGGCCTATACCTCACTATGGACACGACCTTATACTAACTTACAATAGAGCACCCTTATCCAATTTGTTAATAGTCCAACTCGTGGAAATAACGTTCTTGACCTAGTATTTGCAACATAAGAAGACTACTGCCCAGGGGGGCTGACTTTATTCTCTGTGAATATTAGCCATCCCCCACAGGGCTAGAATAAAGATTGTTGTAGGATCTGGTCACTTTCTAGTGGATTTGACGAGATCTGCCCACATCGATTAAAAATCCACGCGAGGCGTACTGCAACCAGAGGCTTTTTTTTTCTTTCTTTTTCACTGATGTGTGGACTGCCAGCACATGGTGGTGCATTATCCCTTTGCATGCAGCAGTGTAAACTCTCTCCCCTTTATGGTCCCTTCAGGGCTGGTCTCCTGGAAGGTACGGCCCCACTTGTAGCTCTTGTGGTAACGTGGACTTGGGCCCACAGCACTGGCTGTGGGATCAAAGCCTTCCCCCCAATCTCCCTGGCAGTTAGAGGCCCCCAGACTCCCTGGTCCAGTAAGCTCTGGTCCCATTTCCCTGGGATGTGCTTCGGTAGCCCAGGCATATAGGGACATACAGACATATAGGACCATACAGACATATAGGGACATACAGATATATAGGACCATACAGACATATAGGGACATACAGACTCCCTGGTCCAGTAAGCTCTGGTCCCATTTCCCTGGGATGTGTTTCGGTAGCCCAGGCATATAGGGCCAGCCCCTCCTTTATTTTAATTTGTTTTTTCACTGCGACCAGAGTGTACCGGAGGTCTGTGGGGCAGGAGGACATTCTGCCCTGGGAGAACATCAACAACAACAGCAACAACTGTCGGACTACTAATTGACGAAAATGGAGACTTTATCAAAGATGAAGAGCGAATGAGTAGTGTTCTTAACACATTCTTTGTATCAGTCTTTACTACAGAAAACCCGAATGATATACCAACAGCAGTCTAAATTGGAAACATCAAGGTATTAAGTAATATCGGCATAACAGAAAGAGACGTAATATAAAGCATCGAAAAATTAAATGTAAATCTGTCACCTGGGCAGATACGATCTCCCCTCGCGTATTAAAGAAAGCAAAATGTGAAATCGTTAAACCACTGACTCTGCTCTTTAATTATTTTCTACACACTGGGACAATACCTGACGAATGAAAGCTTGCTAATGTAACACCAATATTTATAAAAGCAACAAATCTCTACCTAGCAACTATCACCCTCTCAGCCTAACCTCGGTTGTATGAAAAATGCTAGAAACAATCATACGAGATAGACTTACAAACCACTTAGAGGAAAACAACTTACTCAAGAGACACTCAACACAGTTTTCGTAATAAACGTTCTTGCCTAACGTACCTATTAGACTTCTCAAAAATTAAATTTTAATGAAGAAGAGTAAAGCAGTAATCTATCTATATTTCCAAAAGACCTCTGATAAAGTTCCCTTTAAATATCTAATAGCTAAATTAAAATTCCACAGAATCCAAGGTAATACAGTAAGATGGATAGAGAACTGGCTAAGCAACTGAAAACTACATGTTGTAATAATGGAAAATCATCTAGTTGGACTGGCATTGCAAGCGGGGTGCCACAGGGGTCTGTTCTCGGACCAATTCTATTCCTAGTTTACATAAACGAAGTTTGCCGATGTCCATCTATAAACTGTCAAATTGGGTGCAAATTGGCAAATGTCCTTTCATACAGATAAATGTAAAGTGCTCCACATCTGATGTCATAACATAATAGCAAACTACTCATTGAATGGTACTCAACTCAAAAGCGTAGACCGAGAGACAGACTTAGGGGTAACAGTATCAAGTAGCCTGAAGCCCAGTTAACAGTGTACAGAAGTAGTTGAAAAAGTGAATAAAAAGAATGGCTTCTTGGTAGAGCATTCAAGTGTAAGTCCAAAGACACAATCCTTACTCTCTATAATTCCTTGGTCCGTCCCATTATGGAATACTGTGTTCAAGCCCGGTGCCCGTACTGCCAGAATGATATAGCAAAACTGGAACGAGTCCAACGTAGGGTTACTAAAATTATATCAAGTCTGAGGAACAAAACATACGAGGAGCAACTAAGGGAACTAAATCTATTACCGTTAACACAACGTAGATTAAGAGGCGACTTAATCCAGGTATTTAAAATTATCAAATGCACAGACACAATGGACTGCAATAAGTATTTCACTATCAACCAACCAATCAAATTACACGAGAGGAAATGGTTGCAAAATCATAGGTAAATCTTTTACCTATCTATCTATAGCACTGACGCCTCATTCTCTCCGGGAACTCCCACCAAGGGGGTGGCCACGGCAGAAGTGTCTCCAGTTTTCCCTGTTCCATCACTCTCTCCTTACTTGGTCAAGCCCTCCTCTGCCTCTCACTTTTCTATCCTTTACATACTCTTCCACTCTGTTCTGCCACCTAACCGGAGGTCTGCCTATCACACCAGGTCCCACATCTTCACTCCCATACACCTGCTTTACAAACTCCACACCTTGCATTCTCTCTACATGTCCAAACATCTCAATGTATTACACTTCACTCTCTCAACCACTCAACACTCAACACCAATTGCCTTCTCACTCATACCACATCTCTCATACACACTCTCATTACTTTCTCCATCCCACATAGTAAGTCCACATGCTCCTCTCAAGTAACTCATTTCCACAGCACCTATTCTAGACTGATGAGCCCTACTCCATGTCCATGTCTCTGATGCATATGTCAGTGTTGGCAGGATTATACTATTTCGTAGTCCCCTTTTCACCTCCATACTCACACTTCTACCCTTCATAATCCTCCCCAGTGATCCTATGACCTGTCTACCCCTCATTGCTCTCTCCCTAATTTCTCCTTCCATACTTCCATATTTACACAGAACTGAGCCCAGGTACTTAAACTCCTTCACTTCTTCCATCCTCTCACTCCTCAGAGTTATCTCACACTTCATCCCAGTTGGCACTCCCACACTGTAAGGTGTGGCAAAGTCAATCACTTCAGTTTCTGCTCTCTCAAACACCATCACTTTACTTTTACCCACATTCACCTTCAGTTTCCTTCGTTTACACACAGACTAAAACTCGTCCACCACTCTCTGTAACTCCCTTTCACTCTCAGCCATTAACATAGTGTCATCCGCAAATAAACCAAGGACCAATTTACTTCATTCAGCCTCAACTTCACCCCCAGACCATTCACTTTGGCTTTCATCTCTCTCATACAACCATCCATATATATATTGAACAGCCATGGTGACATAACACATCCTTGTCTCAGCCCTACACTAATATTAAAACTCTCCCTCTACCCATACACATGCTTTTGCACCTGCATAAAAGCCCTCAATGCCTTTCAGCAAAGACCCCCCAACACCATAAATTCTCAACACCTCTGACATAGCTTTTCTATCGACCCTATCACCTCTGACATAGCTCTCCTATCAACCCTATCGTATGCCTTCTCCAGGTCCATGAAGGCAGCAAACAACTTCCTACCCTTTCCTATATATTTCTCCACTATTGATTTTAATGCAAATATTTGGTCCACACATCCTCTACCCTTTCTGAACCCTCCCTACTCCTCACTAACTTTATTCCCTGTTACTTCAACCAGTCTTTCAGTAAGATCCTTCCCATACACCTTCCCCGGTACACTAAGAAGGCTTATTCCCCTACAGCTACCACACTCATCCTTACTTCCTTTCCCCTTATACAAAGGTAGAATTATGGCTCTCCTCCAATCCTCTGGCACCTCTCCCTGCCCCAAGCAGGGGTTGGTTAGCCACGGCAGAAGTGTCTCCAGTTCTCCCTGTTCCAACACTCCCTCCTTACTTGGTCAAGCCCTCCTCTGCTCCTCACATTTCTCTCCTTTACATACTCTTCCACTCTGTTCTGCTATCTAACTGGATGTCTGTCTCTCACCCCACGTCCCACAACTTCATCTCCATACATCTTCTTTACAATTTCCTCACCTTGCATTCTCTCTACATGTCCAAACCACCTCAGTGTATTGCCTTTTACATACATTATATTCTCTCTTCCACCTCTCTTCCACCTCCTCTGACATGTTCCTTTGCAGTGTTCTCCTATATGCCTTCCTTTTTAACTCACACAAATCCAAGAATTTCTTTTTCAACTTAGTCGTCAACTTATGGAATGGGCTTCCCCGAAACGTAATAAACTGTAACACCGTAGACAGCTTCAAATGTTGTTTAGACATACACCTTGCATATACAGTAATTCCTGACTACAGCGTTTACTACTGAATAACTTTTCCGAATTCAGGTGGCGAGTTCACCCAATTTCACCAACTTTCTGCCTTTCCTATATAATTTCCTTGGGGTGTATTCCTGTCAACACCACAAGGTGATTATTTCTGACTTGTTTATTCTGTACGGCCCAAGCCGGAGGGTATGGTGGGTGGGGAGAGAGAGCCTTATACTTTGCTATCCCTATCTAAGACTATCACTGGGGAGTAATATATTCTCTACCTGTAATCCTCAAATCAGGTCATGTCGTGTGGACCGTACTGTCTGTTGTGGTCTGTGTATCAATGTAACTTTATGTAACTTCCTTGTGCCTCACATGCTTGCTGTCCCTCCTCTCTAACACCTTCTCCCTCATGCTACAGGGTTTTCCAGGCCTAGAGGATGTCTTCTTTTATCCTCAATTGATCCACTTTACAACCTTGCCTATCAAATAATTTGCCTATCTTAAATTACCTATCTAATTTGTATTTATTTAACAGCTCGCGTCGGCCCACTCCAGACAAGAGTGGCCACATCTCCCGCAGCCACTCCTACAATGGTCAGGAGGTGAGTCGCGGCCTGGCCCGTCTCTCCCTCAACAACAACAACAACAACAACAATGGCCACAAGACCCGCACCCACAGTCACGAACACGCAACAACAACCAAAGCGCCGCGCATTCCCTTCCAGCGGGTACTCCATCGCCGCCGCACACACACACACACACTCCAACCGCAAGTGTCGACACAAGAGGGACGGTACAGGTGAGTGGGTGGTATAGGGGTTTTGGTGCGAAAAGGGGATCAAGATTAGTTTGAGAATAGGTTGGGGACAGGGGAAGGAAGATGTGGGTGCATGTGTGTGGTAGGGAATGAGGATATTATATTATTATATTGGGAACACATTGGGGGCTGAGAAATCGAAGGCAGGGGAAGACAGGGGAAGGAGGTAGGACAGGGTGAGTGTATGGAAAGAAACTGGTATGGATAGGATACGGAATGGGTGGGAAAAAGGATTAGATTGGAGAGAGAGCATGGAAAGGAGACTGAAAGAAGTGGAAGTATGGGAGAGGTGGGAACTTGATGACTATGAATGACAGTATGAGAAAATAATGACAGTATGAACAACTAACCAAGAACCTCCTCCCTACCACCACCCAGGGATATACGAAACCGACGTCGTGAGGAAGGTGGCCTCTTCCGACCATTCGCCACGGAATACCACACCAAGTACATGTCAGGGGGTCAGGTGAAGTCACGTCGCAAGCCTTCCAGATACAAGAACCAGTCTCAACTCTCCAGTGTCATAAAAGACCCCACCCTCCCACAGTCACAGGGGGAGGAAAGAGACGAGGGGGACAGAGGTGATGGTGAGTCAAGCAATCCATCAGAAACATCGTCGGTGAAGCTGCCTAAGATTCGCGATTCGCCACTCACCGCCCCTCACTCCCCAGACCTCCATGACCCCCGGCCCAATACACACGCTGGTGGGAGGCAGTCGAGTGGTACCAGGTCTATGGATACTCACCAAGACACTGAACCTCGTCCACACACAGAGCCACGTCCTGTATCCCGTGCTGAGTCCAGGCCTGGGGAGTCACGTCAACACTCACACACTGATATCTACACTGTTCCCAGCCCTGATACCATTCCACAGATGTCTACCTAGGGAGCCCTTAATTGATTGCTACTGTAACTTTATGGGGGAGTGGGAATAGGGGGACAGGCTTGGGGTGTGGGGGTTAGGGGGGTGTGGGGGTTGGGGGTGTGGGGGTTAGGGGTGTGTGGGAATAGGGGGACAGGCTTGGGGTGTGGGGGTTAGGGGTGTGTGGGGGTTAGGGGTACAGGCTTGGGGTGGGTAGAAAGCATGTCCCCTATTCCCGCACCCCCCCTAACCCCCCCCCCCCAAGCCTGTCCCCCTACTCCTGCACCCCCCTAACCCCCCCCCCAAGCCTGTCCCCCTATTCCCGCACCCCCTTAACTCTTTATAACTTGACAATATATAAGAATATAACCATGACAAAGTTATCAGGGATGAGATAAGTCAACTATTATATGAAGTAATTTTCCCAAGTACATGTTTTTTGTTATAAAATATTTATATAAAAGACTTTGCACCTATAAAAAAAATAGATAGGCACCCTTGGGTCACTTAATGGGGAAGTACAGTGTTGGTATATTTGGAGCAACTGATTCCCCTAGTAAACTATTGTAAGCCACTTGCAACAGGCCACCATTATTTTTGTTTACCTGGTTCTGTTTCTTGACATACTTTAGAGAAATCAAGGCACTCCACAATGTATCAAAAGTGTACTATCCTCCTCTTAAAGACCCTGTGATTGTGTATGAAAATTGGAGGCTTCTGATTCCTCCTGACTATGCCACGAAACAAACAAGCTCCTTCCATATAGTTGGTGTTTCGGGACAATATTTGAAGGACTCATTTACCTCCAATTTTCTAACTACAACAACATAGGGTCCCTTAAGGGTTGAGACGATAAAGACGGTCCCTTGAAACTGTTTGCATACGTCCCCAAGTCTTGACACACACACCTTCAACCCTGCTTTGCTTTTGATTCTCTCCCCTCTCTCCCCTACATTACCTTCCCCTTTCCTCCCCTGCATTACCTTTCCCTCCCCTTCCTTCCCTTTTCCTCCCCTTCATTACCTTCCCCTTCCCTTGCCATCCCTGCAATACCTTCCCCTTCACTTCCCTCCCTTGCATTACCTTCCCTTTTCCTCTCCTTCCCTCCCCTGCATTCCCTTCCCCTTCCTTTCCTTCTCTCCCCTTCATTACCTTCCCCTTCCTTCCCTTCATTCCCTTCCCCTTCCTTCCCATCCCTCCCCTGCATTACCTTCTCCTTCCCTTCCCATCCCTCCCCTGCATTACCTTTCCCTTCCTTTCTCATCCCTCCCCTTCATTACCTTCCCCTTCCCTTCCCATCCCTCCCTTGTATTACCTTCCCCTTCCTTCCCTTCTCTCCCCTGCATTACCTTCCCATCTTTGCCATAGCTTTCCATCTCTTCCCTTCCCTCCCCTTCATTACCTTCCCCTTCCTTTCCTTCTCTCCCCTTCATTCCCTTCCCCTTCCTTCCCTTCTCTCCCCTTCATTCCCTTCCCCTTCCTTTCCCATCCCTCCCCTGCATTACCTTCCCCTTCCTTCCCCATCCCTCCCCTGCATTACCTTCCCTTCTTTCCCCCTCCCCTTCATTCCCTTCCCTCCTTTCCCCCTCCCCTTCATTCCTTTCCCTCCTTTCCCCCTCCCCTTCATCCCCTTCCTTTCCTTCTCTCCTCTTCATTCCCTTCCCTCCTTTTCCCCTCCCATTTCCTCCTGTCCAAATGACTTAGCTTGGAGTATGTATGGTTGAAAGTATATCACACAGGTCAACTAAATACACCTATCTATCTATCTATCTATAGCTCCGACGCCTCGTTCCCTCCGAGAACTCCCCCCAAAGGGATGGCCACGGCAGAAGTGTCTCCAGTTCTCCCTGTTCCAACACTCCCTCCTTACTTGTTCAAGCCCTACTCTGCCCCTCATGTTTCTCTCCTTTACATACTCTTCCACTCTGTTCTGCCATCTAACCGGAGGTCTGCCTCTCACACCAGATGCCACAACTTCACTTCCATACACCTTCTTTACAATACACCTCACTCGTTAATTAAACTCTCCCATTTATTTTCTTTGTTCCATCATTCAAATATTCACCTCTCTTGTCCCATCCATCCACCTCTCCTACTCCCTCCCCCCCCCCACTCCATCCACATACCTCTCCATCCATCCACTTATTTCTTCTTATCTACTCCACTCCCCCTTCATAACACACCCATGCACCTCCTCTCCATCTATCGTACAGTCGCGGTCAATAATAATCATCCACATATGGGTATCTCAAACAATTTGCTATCTAATGTTTTCAGGTTCACATATGATGTTATTGTTTTAAGTAGTGTGTAGCTGCTTGTATTAAATTGAAGGATGGTAGTTAACGTGTGTGTGTGTGTGTGTGTGTTATTGTTTTGAGTAGTGCGTAGCTGCTTGTATTAAATTGAAGGATGGTAGTTAACCTATTTATTGGAAAGTTTATCATCTAAGGAGCAGAAGGAAGCTGTCAAACTCTTACGTGAGTTACCCCTATATGGATGATTATACATTTGACACCGACTGTACATACCTCTTCTCACCCCATCCATTTTCCATTCACTCCCACGTACCCTCTCTCCCTACACATACTCCCCCCCCCCCCATTCCTCTCTTTCTTTAAGGGGGTGCGGGAGTAGGGGGACAGGCTTGGGAGGGTGAGGGGGGTTTCGGGGGGTGCGGGAGTAGGGGGACAGGCTTGGGAGGGGGGGTGGGGGCGTGTAGGAATAGGCGACAGGCTTTCTACCCCCCCCCTCAAACCTGTACCCCTATTCCCGCACCCCCGAACCCCCCCCCCCAAAGCCTGTCCCCTACTTCCGCACCCCCTTAACCCTTCCACTCAACGCTCCTATAAGCATATTTATTGACCTATCCATCCACCATTTCTCCTTCCACCTACCTCTTATCCTCCACCACCACCTTCCCTACCCTAACCATGTATCGCTATGCTAAGACTATTATAACCTGTTCTCTGAAGTCGTTTTACTGCGCAATAAAAAAAAAAATAAAAATAAAAAGTCAAGTAACATTGAGTCATTTTCTCTTGTTTATCCATCACTATCCATCTTCATCATCATTATTCACCATCAGACATTTCTCATTCCTTCAACCAATGACACAAGACGTACAGTATATATACCACTTATTACAGAATGCGTCTGTTTCATCATCTCTCATATCATCTCCCATAAGGGGAAATACAATCTTGGTATCGTACAGTTGCGGTCAAATATAATCATCCATATAGGGGTAACTCACGTAAGAGTTTGACAGCTTCCCTCTGTTCCTTAGCTGATAAACTTTCCAATAAATAGGTTAACTACCATCTTTCAATTTAATACAAGCAGCTACACACTACTTAAAATAATAACACACACACACACACACACACGTTAACTACCATCTTTTAATTTAATACAAGCAGCTACACACTACTTAAAATAATAACACACACACACACACACACACGTTAACTACCATCTTTTAATTTAATACAAGCAGCTACACACTACTTAAAACAATAACATCATATCTTGAACGTGAAAACATTAGACAGTAAATTGTTTGAGATACCCTTATGTGGATGATTATTATTGACACCGACTGTACATTAGGGTTAAGAGGAGGGGGGGGGGGGGGGTTTGGGGGGTGCGGGATTAGGGGGACAGGCTTGGGGGGTAGAAAGCCTGTCCTCTATTCTCGCACCCCCCTAACACCCCCACCAAGCCAGTCCCCCCTACTCCCGAACCCCCCAAAACCCCCCCAAGCCTGTCCCCCTACTCCAGCACCCCCAAAACCCCCCCAAGCCTGTCCCCCTACTCCCGAACCCCCCAAAACCCCCCCAAGCCTGTCCCCCTACTCCCGCACCCCCAAAACCCCCCCAAGCCTGTCCCTTATTCCCGCACCCCCCAAAAAACCCCGCCCCCCTCTTAACTCCCCCCACTCTTGCACCCCCTTAAGAGTTACATTATTATTATTTTTTTTTTTTTTCCTATTGCCATTCCTCCCTCACCATTATTCGACAATCAAACAATCCATACTGGTTATTCTAATTATCTCATCTATTATCAACAACCACCACTCCTTCTACTATCTATCACCACCACTACTACCTACCACCACCACTACTACTATCACTACCATATTAATACCACTACTACCTACCACCACCACTACTACCATTAACATTATCACAACAACACCACCACTACTAGACTCACCACACCAATTCTCTCCTTTCTTCACTACCACCACCAATACCACTACCATATTAATACCACTACTACCTACCACCACCACTACTGCCATTAACATTATCACAACAACACCACCACTACTAGACCCACCACACCAATTCTCTCCTTTCTTCACTACCACCACCAATACCACTACCACCACTCCTTCTACTATCTATCACCACCACTACTACCATTAATATTATCACAACAACACCACCACTACTAGACCTACCACACCAATTCTCTCCTTTCTTCACTACCACCACCACCAATACCACCACTACTACCACTACTACCACTACCATATTAATACCACCACTACCTACCACCACCACCACCACCACTACCATTAACATTATCACAACAACACCACCACTACTACACCTACCACACCAATTCTCTCCTTTCTTCACTACCACCACCAATACCACCACTACCTACCACCACCACCAACACTACCATATCACTACCTACCACCAATACCACTACTACCATACCATACCCATCATTACTATCACTACCATACCACCACTACCTACCACCACTACCATTATTAACATTATCACAACATCACTACCATATCACTACCACCACTACCACTACCCACTACCACCACTACCACTACCACTACCCTGCAGAAGTAAAAGATAAGATCACACTATTCATTACTTGGAACAACCCCTCCCTTCCCTTCAGAATTGCTCCAATCACGAAGGCAGTTATTATGTTTCTCTCTCTCTCTCTCTCTCTCTCTCTCTCTCTCTCTTTCTCTCTCTCTCTCTCTCTCTCTCTCTCTCACAACATGAAAAAGATAAGATCACACTATTCACGAAGGCAGTAATTATGTTTCTCTCTCTCTCTCTCTCTCTCTCTCTCTCTCTCTCTCTCTCTCTCTCACACACATCATGGAAAAGATAATATCACACTATTCACAAAGGCAGTAATTATGTTTCTCTCTCTCTCTCTCTCTCTCTCTCTCTCTCTCTCTCTCTCTCTCTCTCTCTCTAGTGTGTTATGAAGACAATATAGACATAGGATTAATTTCAATACATTCACTATTATGCCTTCAATACAGCTACACACAGACACATACAAACTTGACCAAGTATTTGTACCATGCAATCATCAACACCACGGATATTTCAAGCAAGAAAGTGTAGCAACAGAACTGTAATGCAATTATTATAAAAGACTGTACAGTATATATGATTTTCAAAGAATTACCTACAAATATTTTTTCACCTTTGGCCGACGTATACAAAATTACAGTATTTAAACAACATAAGAATAACACACAACAGGATATACTATAAACAGATAATGTAATAATAAAGTCATATTCCAATATATAAAAATGATAAAAAAAAAAAATAAAAAAAATTCTATGCCTCGGAATAGTATATTTCTACTTAATTATAAATTATTTATGTACTGTACAGTTTCCAGCATTTATAATTGGTACATTCATCATTGTCAGTCCACTTCTTCTGTACCAGTTATAAGTGCTGGCAATTGTTCAATACTACATATGAAACTATATATCTTAACCACTTAAACCAACAATCAAACAGCTTCACCAAATATCATGAAAGTAGTAGTACAGTCGGCAGGATAAATTCACGTCCATCTCGTGTACCATTTAATGCTAATATGACTAACCTAGATAGATAGTTGTATTTTAAACCCATTTCTATTCTAACAGATATTATGTAATTCACCATATGAGAAGTATATATATATCTGTCACCTCTATATTTAAATAGTGTTACAACATCAATAGCTTCATACACTCACTTATGCTGCCGACTGTACATTAAGGCACTGTTGGGGATTCCTGTACTTTCTGCATATCATTTTATCTTTTCTTCCTTTCTTTCACACACACACGCACATACACACACACACACACACACACACACACACACACACACACACACACGCACATACAGATTTCTTCCTTCCTTTCTTTCAAACACACAAACTTTCATATGTTTTTTCCTTCCTTCCTATCACACACACACACACACACACACACAAAAGCACATTTCTCCCTCCCTTTCTTTCACACACATACAGGTTTCTTCCTTCCTTCCTGGATACAATGGGTGTACAGTCTCCTCCACTCCCACTTTTACCAGTTCAGTGTTGCCAACGTATACACCCGGCATCGTGTGAGCTACTACTTCCGACTCTCTCATCTGAAACACCTGCTATCAACCCATACTCTTACTGGCAGGTGTTTTGGATGTGAGAGTGGGAACTGGTAGCTCACAAGATGTCGGGTGTAGGCTATACGTTGTTAGCGCTGAACTGGTGAAAGCGGGAGTGGAGGAGACTGTACTAAAGTTTAATTACTTACCAAACACCGTCATGTTGGAATGGCATCAGGGCTTCCAGCAACTTGGGGTCCAGGCCAAAGAGATCAATACAGGAAGCTGGCACCTGTCTCTCCAAGGACTGTAACACCTGACCAGAGAGAGAGAGAGAGAGAGAGAGAGAGAGAGAGAAGAGAGTTAGTTGTAAAGTTTAGCAGGTGATTTACTAACTTCTAACAACCACAGCACCAATGATGCTCACAATAGCATTCCTTTTCATGTGATGGCTAAATATTTATATTCTTAACTCTTGAATGATGAAGGAGTTCTCTCTAGCAATCTAAATCATATGGTTTTAACTTAATGTTCTTGCATACAATGGCCCTGTTCTTTGTTGTTTGTCTACGGAGTCATCATACCGGTATCATGCCATCGTCAACACCATCAATTTATGTTCTTGCATACAATGGCTCTGTTCTTTGTTGTTTGTCTACGGAGTCATCATACCGGTATCATGCCATCGTCAACACCATCAATGTTCTTGCATGCGGCCCTAAGAGTTAACAGTTACCTTTCGTACAAATGTTGGGAGTGGACTAATGCACACGGCTGGGCGAAGAGGGGCCAGGGCAGACACCAACTTGTCATGTTCCTTCACACTGAAATTCCACTTCTGAGTCATCGGATCTGTTGTTGTGTTTCAGAAATATAAAAACACTATTAGAGAAGGTGCTCACAGTTCCTTCCTTTCATACACACACACACACACACATAGAGACACATACTCTGAAATTCCACTTCTGAGTCATCGGATCTGTTGTTGTGTTTCAGGCAATATAAAAACACTATTAGAGAAGGTGCTCACAGTTCCTTCCTTTCACACACAACACACACACATATACATCACATACACGAAGAAACAGTTTCTTTCGTCCTTCTTTTCACAGACACAACACACACATTATCAGTATGAGATGTTGTCAGTACAGGCTCCTCTATTTAGCAATATCCATATAACACAGGTTCAGTATTCACTTGGTCTGTATGGTAATAAATAACAGCTTCCTGGGAAAATATTTGGTGATCTTCAATGAGGGACTGAGTGTAAAATGAAGTGGTGGAGACAAGTATTTATTCATTGTATATCAAGGATCTACTGTATATTATTCCATAAAATAAAGCACTACTGTATAGTATTTGATGAAAAATCCATATTATCATTATTATTAAAAATAGACCAGAGACACAAAGCTGGGAGAGAATGTAAGCATTCTATCAGTCCGAGGACCCCAGCCCCATGAATCCAACCTGAAGAAAAGAAGACCCCTTAGAGAAAAATAGAAGAGCAGTTAGCTTAATAAAAACATATTACAGTGGGATCTAGCATCTAGCGAGTTCTCAACTTGCGAATTCGTATCTGGCGACACCATACAACCTCTACCCATATTCGTTTCTAGCGAACAAAATTCCCATCTGGCGAAATAAATATGTAAGAAAATAAAAAAATAATAATAATAAATTCGAGGGCGGCAGATTTACCGCCACGGCGGCTACCTGTATTTTGTTTATCGTGTGAGGTCACGTCACCACCCACGCGGCCAGTCGGCCACTCCTAGTCCTTCCCCAATTTAAAAATTCATTAACTCAATCTCCGTCTTTGTCGCGCACGTGCAAGACCTCTCTTGACCCGCTCCGACCTTAAGAGTGAGGAGGAGAATGCAGATGAAAGAATTACAAAATTAATTCAAGCATCAAGAGAGGCGGGAGAGAGTGGTGGTGAGCGGGAGACAAGTGAGGAGGGGAGGAGGGAGGCTGTGGCAGGCTGCACTAGCCTGTCCCTTCGCCTCAGATACCAGCAGTTCGTCACTTCATTCATTACTCACGGGTTAATAGTGAATCCTGAATTTAATTATTTCTTCTTGAATTCATGTTGTGTATCACTTTGTGTACAACATAATGAAAATTATGCGATATCATAGACGAAAGTATATAAAATATAGATAATAAATTTAAAAAAAAAAATTCCCATTTGGCAGGCGAGAGAGCGTGAACAGTGGTGAGGAGGGCGAGGGTGGTGGTGGTAACATGGACAAGGGAGGAGGGGAGGGGAAGGGAGAGGTTGCTTGAGTGAGGAGGTGCCTGGAGGCCTTCACTGCCAGTCTGTCCATCCCTCCACCAAATGGACATTCGTCGCACTTACACACTTTATCACTCAAATTACAATACCACTCATAATTTTTTCTTTGTTATATATTGTGCATCACTTTCTGTTTATTTAAATGGAAATTAAAATGTTATAGCCGAAAATAAAGTAAATAAAATGAAGATCGGCAATTTTCACCTCACCTATTATAATTTTCCTCATTAGTTTATGTATTCGCATCCAGCGAATTCGCATCTAGCGCCGTTTTTTTGGCACCAATTACTCGCTAGATGCGAGATCCCACTGTAGCCCTACTCTTGAAGCCAGCCAGTCCTACACCATCAAACACACATTCACCAATATGAGTAGTTAGCTTAATAAAAACATATTAGCCCTACTCTTGAAGCCAGCTAGTCCTACACCATCAAAGACACATTCACCAAGGCCATTCCACAGAGACACCGACCTAGGGACAAACTATTGACTGTACTGACAGGTTCTACAGCGGTGCAATACATAAGCAAACCTATGGGAGTCCAATGTACCATGAGTGACACGAGCTGGAACATACAGAGGTGGCAGAGACGAGTTAAGAGGATGCAGCACATTACTTCTGATCTTGAAGAGCATGCACAGTGACTCAGATTACAATCAAGTAAACCGCCGGTAAGAAAATTAGCATTGGAAATAATCCTATCCAGCAACTTGAGATGGCAGTCAGCTGCTGAACACCACACTGGAGAACAGTATTCCAACACAGGCAACACAAAAGAGTTGTAACACCACAGTAACAATGAGTGATCTCCCAACACACACACACACGCCAAGCTCTACGCATTATACCCAACTTCTGGGAGACAGACCTTGACATTGACCGAACATGCCTCTCAAAAGTCAGCTTAGCATCAAATGTAACTCCCAGAATACTAAACTATAATTATTTACCAACCACTAGCTATATAATAATTATCTCATCTTTCTACAATATTGTTTGTTGCCTCCACTATAATCCATTTAAATAAACAGTGCATCTGGCTCTTATACTCTGTTTAAAATATGTGTTCCACTGGCCTCTTATGCTTAGATAGAAATAGATAGATAGATTGATTGATAGAGATAGATAGATAGATAGAAATAGATAGATAGATAGAAATAGATAGATAGATAGAAATAGATAGATAGATAGAAATAGATAGATAGATAGAAATAGATAGATAGATAGAAATAGATAGATAGATAGAAATAGATAGATAGATAGAAATGAGATAGATAGACAGAAATAGAGATAGATAGATAGATAGAAATAGACAGACAGGTAAGAGGCCAGTGAAACACAAATTTTGAACCGAGTATAGTGGGTTTTTGTTACTGCATATATACATGATTGATTGATTTGTTGATAATGTTCAAACTTCTCTTATCCTTGATATTTTGATCTATCATGCCTTAAGGGGGTGTGGGAATAGGGGGACAGGCTTGGGGGGATGCGGGAGTAGGGGGACAGGCTTGGGGGGGTGCAGGAGTAGGGGGACAGTCTTGGGGGGGTTAGGGGGTGCGGGAATAGGGGGACAGGCTTGGGGGGGGGTTAGAGGGGTGCGGGAATAGGGGACAGGCTTTCTACCCACCCCAAGCCTGTCCTCCTATTCCCGCACCCCTTCGACCCCACCAAAACCCCCCCCAAGCCTGTCCCCTACTCCCGCACCCGCTTAAATAAAGTACCTATTATATAATTGCAAAATGACAAGCAAAAAAACTGTAGTGAATAATTGGTTTGTACTGTTCAGTACAAGGATGATGGTATCATTCAGATCCATTAATTTTTTTTTCTGGATATAATGTAAATAAAAAGAAAATAAATAAATTTGAGAGTAACGGTAATTTTTGTAACAGGATTCCATAAAATTAGACAATCTAAATATTGTAATAACCTCATAAAGTAAGTATAGAAATGATATAGACCGAGTCCTCGCTGCGATGGACGGAACGGACACAATATTGGCATGAAGACAACACCTCTCTCCCGTGGATATTTGTTGGCCAGTCGCTTCTCACGTTTTACTCATATTTAGGTATGTTTCTGTATTTATAGACATGTCTTGTCACATGACATAACAATATATAATATAATAATATATGTTATATTATACATATAATAACGTGTTAGGTACGGTATTCTATTTCAAGCATAATTGATCAAAATATCAAAGACAAGAACTTTGGACAGCCATGAATCACACGGCGCGAATGAAAGCTATGAGCACTTGAAAGAGCATTATCGTCAAATCAATCAATCACGTATGCAGAAACCAAAACCCACTAGGAGCTATCTATCTATAGCTCTGATGCCTCGTTCCCTCCTGAAACTCCCCCCAAAGGCGTGGCCACGGCAGAAGTGCCTCCAGTTCTCCCTGTTCCAACACTCCCTCCTTACTTGGTCAAGCCCTCCTCTACCCCTCATGCTTCTCTTCTTTACATACTCTTCCACTCTGTTCTGCCAGTTGCACATTTATTTTGAATGGATTATAGTAATGAGCACACTGTCTGGTGTGTGTTTGGTGAAATGTAGCACAACTGTGTTTGTTTACTCATAGTAATAATAATTGTGGCACCAGTGTGTTTTTTTATTTGAAGTACTGTAATAGTAAATATAGCACCCCTGTGTTATTTTAATCATAGTAATAGTCAATGTTACACTATTGTGTTTGTTAACTTATAATATATGTAGTGGTAACTGTGGTACCATTGTATTTGTATACTCATAGTAACTGTGGTACCACTATGTTCGTTTACTCATAGTAATAGTAAATGAATAGACAGAGCTCACCTCTGTTATAATAATTACCACAAGGCTGCAATGTAAACACACACAGTGGTGGCAAATTTCACCAAACCCATCAAATGCTGTGCACATTACTAATGAAGGGAATTGTACATTTGTGTATGGTTGGCACCAGGAAAGAGCATAAACTTTTAGTTTATATTTTGGATATACATGTACAGCCGGCAGCATAAATTCACGTCCATCTCATGTACTTAATAATGCTAATATGACCAGATAGTTGCATTCTGAACCAGTTTTTATGCCAACATCAAACGTAATTTACCATATGAGAACTATATCTGTCATCCCTGCATTAAAATTGTATTACAACATCACTATAGCTAATACATATACAGGTGGAAATGAAGCGAACTTATGCTGCCGACTGTACTGTATACAGTCTGGCAGTAATGCCTTCAATGGAACAGAATAGATCCAATGTTAAAATGCAGCATAACCTACCATACATTTTGGTGTCCAAAGTTTTAAATATTTCTACCATTTGATGATGGAAAGGAGCGTCCACTATGAACCTTTCAGGGCAAGTCAGACGAAAGGTTCCATTTATAGTCCTACCAAAGATGGCCTTAGTTGTACCTGAAAGAAAGTGAGTATATTAAGAAAAACAGGAAAAAACGAACAATTCCAAATAAAACAAAGGTCATAATCACAGTAAAAATGTCAGAAAATTAGGAAAAGTGGGAAAAAAACAGAACAAAATTGAGGTCAAATAATTCAGAAATTAGGGAAAACATGAAAATAGCAAAACAAAACAATTTCAAATAAGAAAAATATCAAATTCACTTAAATCACAGTACAAAAAATAAAAGTCACAAAGACATACTATATAATTATAAAGTTATATTGGGAGTGTAATGTCTTAAGGGGGTGCGGGAATAGAGGGACAAGCTTGGGAGGGGTTTAGGGGGGTGCAGGGGGGTCTTGGGGGGTGCGGGAATAAAGGGACAGGCTTGGGAGGGGTGGTTAGACGGGTGAGGGATATAGGGGACAGGCTTTCTACCCACCCCAAGCCTGTCCCTCTATTCCCGCACCCCCCAAGACCCCCCTGCACCCCCCTAAACCCCTTCCAAGCCTGTCCCTCTATTCCCTCACCCCCTTAAAGAAACTGACTCCAATCACAGTAATAATAATATCACCCACTTGTAATATAAAGGGGTATTACAGTGTTGGTAAATCTGGAGCAACTGTTTCCTTCCAACTATTCCAAGCCACAGCAAGCCATTGTTATTTTTGTTAACACTCTTTTTTAGGGAAAAAAAAAAAAAAAAAAATGCCTTCGGGCACGGAAGCCACTTTGGCGTTGGGCAGATTTAATTTAAATTTGGATGCCACACAGGCTTATTCTATACAGGTAACATATGAATTATGATGAAGCACACACTGTCTGGACAGTCTGGCTGCCTACCTCAGTCAGTTTCCCCAATTCAAACTAGTGCGCCATATACGAGGTTTGTCCTGCTACACCCACAGTTTAAACAAAACCAGGCTGTGTTTGAGTGTTCATCTGGTCCTTCATACTTTGAAGGAATCAAGGGCACTCCAATACACCAATAGTATACTATCCCCTTAACACAGGCTCAATAAATCCCTTAGTCTGTATGGTAGGCTACTGAATAACAGAAGCCTGGGAAAACATATGGTGGTCTTTAATGAGAGATTGAGTGTAAAATGAAGTGGTGGTAAATGAATTGTAAAACATATGGTTCTCTGCAATGAGGAACTGAGTGTTGTTATTGAAGTTTCTCAAGATGTCTTGCCAAGCATCCCCAAGCCCCTGAGAAAAGCCATGGCCTAAACCGGGCTTTCCTACACTGCCCTTAGAGAGTGTATGTTGTGTTGTTGGAGAGTGTGGTTGTGTGTATTGCAGTCTTCCATAATGTGTTTAATAGAATGGAGTGCTATGTTGCATCCTGGACAGGTATCTACAATGGCTCCATCCAGCTTCTTCTGATATGTCAGAAGGGCCGGGTGGTGGCCACACTGCAGCCTGGCCAGGTGGACTCTGTCCTTATGGAGAAGGGAGGATTCAGATGGGTGGATATCAGGAGGTTGTGCATGCAGCTGAGTGTTGTTTTTGAGTGTTTGGATGGACTGATGAGTGATTTGAGTATGGATATGTTTCTGGAGATTGGTTTGGGGTGGGCAGGATGTAAGAGATGATATTATTTGTGTATGGTATCGTGATCTGGGAGTTGTTTTGATGTTCCTTGGCATGCGTGGGTGTTGTGCCATGTAGTGTAGTGGATGGTGTGGGTTTGTGGAGGCTGCAGCAAGTGTTTGTGTGCCTCTCATGTCAAGATGATTCTTGATTTTGAGGACTTTGGTTTCATGGTGTAAGTGGTCTGTAGGTGTGGTAGCTGTGCAGCCTGTGATTGTCTTTCGGGCTCTGTTCTGTATGGTTTGAAGGGTCTTGAGGTGTGTCTCAATGAGGTTTGAGGCCCAGGCAGGGCTTGCATAATCTATCACTGATTGGACATATTGTTTGTACACTGTGGTTTCTTTGTTGTGTCCAATTATTGTGCTGGCAAGTGATCTGAGTGCATTAGGTCTTTGCATGCATTTGTTTTGTATATTTGTGATGTGTTGTTTGAATGACATAGATGCATTGGATGTTATGCTAAATATTTTGGGTGTGTGTGTGGTATAGGTGTGTTGTTTATGGTGAAGTGTGGTGTGTAGCGGTGTTCAGCGTTCCAGTTGGTGAGAAGGGTGACAGTTGACTTGGTGGGTGCTATTTTAAGTTTGTTTGTGGTGAACCAGGCATTTAGAGTGTTGAGGTAAGGTTGGAGGATGTGACTGGCTGTGTCTGCATTTCTGTGTGTACATGTGAGTGTTGTCATCAGCATATGAGGCTAAGTGTATTTGTGGTGCCTGGGATGTTGGTAGGTAGTAGGGAGGTAGGGAGAAAAATCATCTGCTAAATGATAAGCAATATGGCTTTAGACAGAGATGATCTACTGTGGACCTGCTCTGTTATTTCACAGATAACATATTCCAATCAACTGATAAACATGGAGAGACTCACACAATTTGCCTTGATATATCTATTACTTTGACAGAATATGGCACAGATCATTACTGTCTAAGCTTCCACATTATGGCCTTCAATCTTTTGTTCCCCTAATTAATTCATATCTTAGCAACAGAAAATTACGTGTGATGGTAGATGGTCTGTATTCCGACTTTCATCCCATTAATGCTGGTGTTCCTCAAGGAGCGGTCTTGGCTCCAACTTTGTTCCTCATTCATATTAATGATCTTTTGTCAGTTACTCAGAATTCAATTCACTCCTATGCTGATGATTCAACTATTCACAGTTCCTTCTCATTTAATGATAGTTTTACTCAACACAATATTTTAGAATACAAACTTGCCACTTCAATTTCATTAAATGAAGACTTAACGAAGATCTTTGAATGGAGACAAAACAACCTATTTTCTTTCAATGCAAATAAAACTAAATACAGTACATCCCGTTCTCAAATAGATCAGATAATCAAGATTCTCACATTATTTTCAATAATACAAATATCCCCAAGTCCCACAGCATTGATCTCCTTGGTGTAACTTTAAATGAAAACCTCAGTTGGACTCCCTATGTAAAATCCATTGCCAAAACTGCATCTAGGAAGATGGGACTTTTATACAGAGCTTGTAATTATTTGACTGATGAGCAGTTAGCAGTAATATATAAGAGTCATGTGCATGCCCAGATGGAATATTGTTCACCTCTGTGGGCTGGTTGTGGATCGGTGGTGTTAAGACAATTAGATAAAATTCAAAACAGAGCTATCAGACTGATCAATAATCCTATGATCACTAATGAATTCCCTCCCTTATCAGTACGTAGAAATGTTGCTTCCCTTGCACTATTTTATAGATACTTTTATAAGAAATGTTCGGATGAACTTGCCCTGATTATACCACCCCTTCGCGTCTTCCCACAGAGGACTAGGGCAGCTGAGAATGCGCATGAGTTCACACTGACTCCTCCACGTTGCAGGACAACTGCTTACAAAAATTCATTTACTCCCCGTACTACTTCCCTGTGGAATTCTCTACCAAGGGAATGTTTTCCAGCATGTTATAACCCCCGGCAATTTAAATCCAGTTGTTTTAAATATTTTATGAGTGGAGGATGCCAATAGGCAAATGGAACCAATTATTTATTTGTTTTTTCCTTTCCTCCACTCACTATATGTAAAAAAAAAAAAAAAAAAGGTCATGCATGTATAAATTGAAAAGAGTGGGTGATAGTACAGATTTTTGGGGGACACCGTTGGTGAAATTTCTGATGTTTGATGACTGACTGGCAAATGTAACAAGGGTAACTCTTCCTCCCAAAAAGTTGGTCAGCCATCTTTTTGTGTTGTAAAGCATGTTTGTGTTGTATGTTTTGTCTGCGAGGTTGTGGAGGGGGATGGCATCGAATGCTTTGGTAATAGTGAGTAATGAATAACAGAAGCCTGAGAAAACATTCAGTGATCTTCAATGTGGGACTAAGTGTAAAATGAAGTGGTGTATACAAGTATTCATTCATTGTAAAGTATATTGAACGTCTACAGGACAATAACTCCATAAACATCACATTATCATTGCCTAGGCCATAATTTTCCTTGCATAATTACTCCTAATACAGAACTGAAATTTGTTGCATCTCACCCTGTGTATTGGCAGCATCTGTGGTTTTCTTTCCTGGGCTGTCTAAAACACCACTAGGTCCCATGACAGGCTTCATTCGACCCATGTTTTCACCTAAATTATCAGAGGAGGGCTTCATCAGATCTGTGCCTCTTTTCATACTATCATTAGAGGTTTTTGTTTGACCCGCACTATAAAAGCTGGTCGATGGCTTGGCCGAAAATGGAGCTTCGGCATTTTTTGCAAGATTCGCGGCCATTGGGATCGCAGTAACCCCCTTGCTTGCTGCCCTTCTCTCAAGCGCTCTCCTCCGGTTCTCTTCTATCCTTTTCCTGGCATCTTCACTCTTGGTGTCTAATGGTGGAGCCCTGTTACTACCTGGTGGCTGAAACCCTATGTTAGCCTTTGGTAAATTGGAAGAATGTAGTAGCAGCTTTGATAATGGAGGCCGAGTGAAATTATTACAGGTGCCAGAGGATAAGGGTTCATATATAGTAGAATTAGAAGGTTGCTTCATAGTCATGTTTGTATCACATGGTGAGGTGTTACTTGAGGCCGAGTGTTGTCGGGTCTTTGTAATGCTTGTATCATATGAAGTAACCGGTCCTCTTGCAATGTCTGTACAATCATTGGAGTGTTTTGAAAAATTTGAAGACACTGGATTGGAGGGTTTCAAAATAACTTGATCATCTGCGATAAACTTAGGAGAATTGGAAGGTCTTGAAATATTTGAACCTTCTGGGATAACCTTGGGAAAATGGGAGGGTCTTGAAATATTTGAGAAAACTGGACCTTCTGGGATAACATTGGAGGGTCTTAAAATATTTGAACCTTCTGGGATAACCTTGGGAAAATGAGAGGGTCTTGAAATATTTGAGAAAACTGGACCTTCTGGGATAACATTGGAGGAGGGTGTTAAAATATTTGGACCTTCTGGGACATTGTGAGGATTGGTGGTGGTGGTGGTGGTTGTTGTTGGTGAGTGGAATGGTTGAAAGGTCTTGTTGTTGTTGTTGTTGTTGTTGTTGGTGGTGGTGTTTGAGGTGTCCTGGAGTTTTAGTCGCTTTTGGAGGGCTCTTTGGCGGTTTTCCTCCATACGACGACGCTGCTCCTCACTTAAACCACTCATGGTACTGTAGGAGAGGGAAATAGTACTTTACAGTCATGCCTTAATTGTTATCCACTGGTGTTATGGGTGTGTAATAATAGACTGTTTGTAATGAACCTGTGTACAATAAACACTCTTTGTACAGTCGGCAGTAAAAGTTCGCTTCATTTCCACCTGTGTATGTATTAGCTATAGTGATGTTGTAATACAATTTTAATGCAGGGATGACAGATATAGTTCTCATATGGTAAATTACCTATGTTGTTGGAATAAAAACTGGTTCACAATGCAACTATCTGGTCATATTAGCATTATTAAGTACACGAGATGGACGCGAATATATGCTGCCGGCTGTACAATACATTCCCATAACACCAGTACAAAACGAGGGAAATAGTCAAAGTAAAATTTTGGTATGATTTAATTCTTGGACAATACATACACACTCCAAAGATAACCAAGAAATTTTTCTGGTGTATTATATATATTGTGTTTTAAGTTATTTTTACCTTCATTTCATTAAGGGGGTGCGGGAATAGGGGGACAGGCTTGGGGTTTTTCTTAGGGGGGTGCAGGAGTAGGGGGAAAGGCTTGGGGGAGGGGTTTAGGGGGGTGCGGGGGGTTTTGGGGGGTGCGGGGGGTTTTAGGGAGTGCGGGAGTATGGGGACAGGCTTGGGGAGGTGGGGGGTTATGGGGTGTGGGAATAGGTTACAGGCTTTCTACCCACCCCAAGCCTGTCCCCTTATTCCCGCACCCCCCCCAAGCCTGTCCCCTACCCCCGCACCCCCTTCAGAAATGCTTGGGGAGTGTTGGGAATTAGGGGTTTTGGGTAGTGGTGGTGGAAGAACACATCAATTTAGTATATTGGGTTGTGATTTAGTACCATATTAGTATTGATGACTGAGAGAAGTGAGTGAGTGAGAGAGAGAGAGTAGGGGGAGGGGATCCAGCACCCCCCCACCTGCACCTCCCCCCCTCTGGACTTCATAATCACATGTGGAGCAAAAGATTCCTCCAAACTATTCTAAAAACAATAACAACAATCATAACAACAACAACAACCATTTTTGCTTGCGTTCATCTGTGTGTTTGTTTGTTTGTGATTTAGTACAGTACTAGTGCGGCAACAAGTCATGAACTCCAACACAAGTTACGGCAAAATGTGGCTCATGTTTTAAATAGAGTGGACCCGACAAGTACACACGTAATGTGTTCTGGTTAGGTGGTGCGTAGTTGGATTTGCGCGTCCTTGGGGACTAAAGATTAATGGTGAAAATTGGGATAGGTTCTTATGTCTCTCGAAAGTGACTTTTTTTTTTACTATGAGACCTCAAACACGATGGAAATTCATTAAAAAGAACCAATGCATTAACACATTTCACGTGTATTTTTAATTTCTGTGCCACAATTATGCTTACAGCATACATTTAAATTCGCGTAGTTAAATGCTGAGTGCTTGTGGGCTCCACTGTATGCTAAATTTAAATTAATGTCTTATTACTTACTGGATAAAGAGTTAATAATTGAATATTCTTGAATTAGCCTAACCAGACATGACTCAACTGAATCAGGACTGGGGTAGATTATATACTGGGAACTAAACACAGCAATCTACCAGAACCTAACCATGGAAAACTACTGCAATCTAACTAGGATAAAGTAGAGTCGGCGGCAGAAGTCCTGTCGCCTCACCTGAGAATCACGCATGTTAACTACACTTAATAATCTCGAGTCTATGAACATCGCGTGCCTCGGTGAAGCAAGTGAGGCGACAGGACTTTTGCCGCTGACTGTACAGTGCAGGACAACTTGGCCAAATTACTTCTCATTATGTTAATATCATGTAATTTTTTCCACAACCAAAATCCCCGATTACCAAAACAATCTGCCCCAAGACTGTTGGATACGGGGGATATGAGGATGTATACTGTATATCTCCAAAATAATGTACAGTCTGTCAATGAAACACGTACCCCACCTTTGTTCAGTTACTCACAGTTTCAGCTGGTAAAATGTGTAGTAAGCAGGGTTATCTTACAGTGATTGTGATTGGTCCATCTAATATCTGCTGTAACATACCCCTGCTTTCTACTCCAGATTTTACCAGCTGAAACTGAGAGTAAGTAAACGAGGCTGGGGTACGTGTATCATTGACAGACTGTACAGTATTTCCTAATGGTTTGAGTGTCAGAATTAGTCAAACACATGAAAATACACTAGAAAAATAAATTGGTTCCTTAGATTTGTGTATTATCAGATAGAGTCAAGTTACATTTAACAAGCAGAGTTACAAGGGTACACATTAACTTCACCCACAAAAATAATTAACACCATTTTTTTTCCAAATATATTTGGGATAATCCATCATTCCCTGTTTCTATATGTTTAAGGGGGTGCTGGAGTAGGGGGACAGGCTTGGGTGGGGTTTGGGGTGTGTGGGAATAGGTAGGACAGGCTTGGGGTGGGTAGAAAGCCTGTTCCCTATTCCTGCACACGCCTAACCCCTGCCCCCAAGCCTGTCCCCCTACTCCCACATCCCCCAAAACCCCCACAAGCCTGTCCCCTACTCCTGCACCCCCCTAAACCCGCCCAAGCCTGTCCCCCTAAACTATCAGGGCAACAGTACAAGGGGGTGCGGGAATAGGGGGACAGGCTTGGAGGGGGTTTAGGGGGGTCGGGGGGTTTTGGGGGGTGCGGGAATATGGGGACAGGCTGGGTGGGGGGGTTAGGGAGATGCAGGAATAGGGGGACAGGCTTGGGGGGGGTTTAGGGGGGTCAAGGGGGTTTTGGGGGGTGCGGGAGTATGGGGACAGGCTGGGTAGGGGGGGTTAGGGAGGTGCAGGAATAGGGGGACAGGCTTGGGGGGGGTTAAGGGGGGTCGAGGGGGTTTTGGGGGGTGCAGGAGTAAGGGGACAGGCTGTGTGGGGTGGGGGGGGGGGTTAGGGAGGTGTGGGAATAGGGGACAGGCTTTCTAACCCCCCCCTAAGCCTGTCCCCCTACTCCCGCACCCCCCAAACCTGTCCCCTTATTCCAACACCCCTTTAAATAATTATTATATATATGCCTTAGAGTTAGTATATGACTTTACCTGACCTAACTTGACCTTATCTGGACTGGGACAGACTACCGGGTTTAAATGATTAATTAATATTTAGGCGCTGCAACAGTAAGGTCATATGACACCCGAGGAAGGTCCTTGTAAGGTGGGACAGTAAGCACAAAAGGTAACAGATAAAAATAATAAAGCCCTATTGGTATTTATTCAGTATAATGCCATTTTTTAGCAGTGTTGCCACATCCGGCTAGGTCCTGGTAGTTTGCCCCCGGTCATGTCCCGGTACATTACCACAGTTAGGTCCCGGTAGTTTACTCATGTTAGGTCTGCTGCGGTCTAGGTTGTTAGGTTAGTTAAGGTCAGGTAAAGTTAGGCTAATTCCAAAATTGTGGTAATTATCTATTATATTGCAGTTTTTTATTACGATGATTTTACCCTCTATACCCACTAATTTAGGTATTTATTGAAAGAATTATCGTTTTGTAGCAGTGTTGCCAGATCCGGCTAGGTCCCAGTACTTTGCCCTGGTCATTTTCTGTACTTTACCACGGTTATTTCCCGGTAGTTTGCCCAGGTTAGGTCCCGGTAGTCTGCCCAGGTTAGGTCCCGGTAGTCTGATGCGGTCTAGGTTAGGTTAGGTCAGGTAAGGTCAGGCTAATTTCAAAATGCCCAATTTGAATATGACCTATCTTGGAAATGGGGCATTTGTGGAGGAAATGCCATAGAAGAAAATAGTCTTAGAATGGTCTAAATAAGTGGGTAATGAAGGTAGAAAAACCGTACCCAATAACGGTAATTCATTCAATATTTACCCTAATTTATACTATATTTAAGCTAACAAACGAATACGACAGCAGAATCGACCCATAGTGTACCAATTTGGCCCACGTAAATCATTTCCATAATTATCTCTAAAAAAACATTATCTTTAAAGAGTAAAAAGCATGATATTGGGTCGATTCTACAGTGGTACAGTATTGGTTTGTTAGCTTCCCAACCAACCACACTTGTAAGGCTTCATTATTTTAGGGTCAATTCCACAGTGGTATTGGTTCGTTAGCTTCCCAACCAACCACATTTGTAAGGCTTCATTATTTTAGGGTCAATTCCACAGTGGTATTGGTTCGTTAGCTTCCCAACCAACCACACTTGTAAGGCTTCATTATTTTAGGGTCAATTCCACAGTGGTATTGGTTCGTTAGCTTCCCAACCAACCACACTTGTAAGGCTTCATTATTTTAGGGTCAATTCCACAGTGGTATTGGTTCGTTAGCTTCCCAACCAACCACACTTGTAAGGCTTCATTATTTTAGGGTCAATTCCACAGTGGTATTGGTTCGTTAGCTTCCCAACCAACCACACTTGTAAGGCTTCATTATTTTCCAAAAGCTGAGTATCCACATTCACAAAATCTATCAAACAGTTAGATAATAATAATAATAATAATAATAATAATAATAATAATCACTGTATAGTTTACTCACCAAATTCATTAAATAATTCACCCAGAAGTCATTTAATAATAATAATAATAATAAAAATAATACCATTAATAATAATAAGGTATTAGTACAGAAGTGGACCTTAATTCAGCAGTGTTGCCAGATCCGGCTAGGTCCTAGTATTTTACCCCTGTCATTTATTGTACTTTATCACGATTATTTCCCGGTAGTTTGACCAGGTTAGGTCCCGGTAGTTTGCCCAGGTTAGGTCCCGGTAGTCTGATACGGTCTAGGTTAGGTTAGGTCAGGTCAGGTAAGGTCAGGCTAATTTCAAAATGCCCCATTTGAATATGCCCTATCTTAGAAACGGGGCATTTGAGGAAGAAAAACCATAGAAGAAAAGTGTCTTAGAATGGTCCGAAATAGTGGGTAATGACAGTAAAATATCTATTATACAGTAAGGTCCACTTCTGTACCTTTACCAATAATAATAATAATAATAATAATACCACAAATAATAATGATAGTAATAATAATAATACCAATAATATGTAATAATCACTGTATAGTTTACTCACCAAATTCATTAAATAATTCAGCCATATGTCATTTACACGGCTAACATTCTTTCGTTTGCATGCTTACAAACCAATACCAATCACTGTGGAATGGACCCATTAATTCTTCCACAGCTACAAGTAAACACTAGGTTCTTAAATTATACACAAAAAATAATAATTACCTACTTAACTCGCCATAAAAATGATGAAATGCTGAATAATTATTTGGCGCCACCTTTGTTTATCCCGGTCAGCCTGCTGGTGTGGAAGGTGCCGTAGCAAAACTATAATAATAATAATGGCTAGCAGTGTTTCCAATTCAAAACTCTCTCTCTCTCTCTCAAATTTTTGTAATCTGTTAGACTAATGGTGGTGAAATCACACTGGCGTGATGATCATAAACGGTGAATAAAACCCACTCTTGTTGACGGAAACTGTATTTTAGTTCATACCTATGTACTATCTATGTCATTCCTTTCTTCTCGCTAGACCACTGAAGATGGTGGCAGTGTCCACCGAAACTGTATGGATTAATATATTATTTCCGTCAACAAGAGTGGGTTTTATTCACCGGTTAGACTAGTTAAGAAAATCCGCTAAATTATAGGTAAAGCTCTTAAAATTTTCCGCTAGATTGGCCTTTAAAATCCGCTAGTTAACTATTGTAAATTTCAATTTTTTTTCCGCTAGATAATTTCTAAATCCGCTAGATCTAGCGGAAAATCCGCCAATTTGGCATCACAGTTAAATATAATAATAAAACTAAGTAGATATGTTAGTCGAAAAACAAGCGCTAAATTACTTACTGGTTTGTAAGATAATACTCTAGGCCCCGCTCCATGTCATAACACTCAGTGAACAGATGTGTTTTCAGACTTTTTTTTTTTTTTTTTAAGCGAGCAATTTTCACTACTCCGGACATTAATGTTTAATGGCAATCCATTAAAGAGCCTTAATGGTGCACACCTTTCAAACGCTCTAAAACCCATTGTCAGATTGCTGAGTTGCTCCTCGGCCATTGGCGTCTAAATACAATGTCTTGCCGCGTTTGGAGAAATCGGGTGTTGCATTCGTCACCGTAGATATGTTCTCAGAATTATATAACAGTAAAAGTGGCATAGGGATGTAATTTGCAATTAAAGTAAAAATTATCATTTGGGTATTTTAAGTTGGTATCCATAATAGAAAGGCAAAAAAAAAAAAAAAAAAAAAAAAAAAATTATATTGTAGTGGAAAATCTTTAATTATTACCTTGATAATATACAGGTATACTATGTTCAATGAACGTGAGATAAACATGTATTTAAAGTGTAAACTTACAAACCATAAAAGTACCCTAAGGTAGCCAGAGCTCAGCTGTCTATTAGTCATGAACGTTTGCTTCCATTGGGGTTCTAACTTGGGGCTAGCACAGTGGTAGGGTCTGCGGCTGCAATTCTGTGGTCCAGCTTTCGATCCATCCTTACTCGGGACACGATAACAATCTTTCACTGATGTCAAAGGTTACCACCCCTGTGAGGGTTTGAGTCGGCTGTCTGAGGTCTTCCTGCTTACGTAGCCATAACTGAAGTTGACTCGGGTCTCACGAGGGTGGAGAGGTCTCTGGGCCATTCATCATCCTTATGATGCGTGCTATAGTTGTGTTTCATACACACAGTGTGTGCTACGCTCTGTCCCATTGACTGCCACTCATTGGCGGACCTTTAATCTTTAACCGCTTGATGTGTTTTGTCGACACCTGCTGAACCAATATGTTTTGGAGGAACTTCCTGTGCGCCACCTTCGTTTTGGTGGATTTAATTAGTTTATAATGTAATTCTTTGTATTCTCGTGTTTCGTTTTGTTATGTTTTCTTGAGTTTGTGTATGGGTGTGCAATAAACAAAAAAAAACAAAAAAATGTATTTATATATTTTCTGTGTTCACTTCATCATCTATATTCGACCTCATTCATTGTATAATAAATATGACGATAAAACAAGCTATTTAATAATACGAAGCAAGAACACTTTATGTTGTAAACTCATAGATATATATATATTGTAATTACCTTAGGCAGCTTAAGCTGATGATACTAAACATACAAAAAACACTCTGAACACACAATTGCACAATAATACTAAAAAAGTATAAGCAAGTTAGCTCTATGTCTCAGCACAAGCACAGAAAAATATATAAGAAGTAGCATATTAAAATAAAGCAATTATCGTAGAAACCGAAATGAAATAGTATATTGCAAAAGTGAATTTAAAAACTAGGCAAAACATGGCATAGAATTCCCAAGACTGTCATTTGCTGAGTAATTTTGTTTTTATCTCTCTCTCCCTATGCTTACAGCTATAATTAAACCATAATAAAAAAAAGTTCCATTTATTGCTTTATTGTTTCTGACAAGGTACTAACATCAACTGTAAACAATGGTTCGTATGATAAAACATTCATGGTGTTGACGATGGTGTAGTCCCGGTACGATAACTCCATGGACAAACTACAAAGTCAATCACCCTGACTCCCATTTGGGAGTCCGAGCATGTGCGCAGCTTCGGTCAAACAGACTCGGGACTGCTCGGTCAGACAGTCTGAGGAACTTCAACAACAACAACTACATAGTCATCATCGTACCATTATCACGCCCTCGTCAACGTCACGATTATTCTTGCATACGTCCCTATGTTTCACGTGAAATGGACACGTTGCTACATAATTTTTTATGCATGGTTGGGACTCTTAGCTAAAGAGTAGAATGCACTCTGAGGCACAATAATGTCCTTTTCTAAGCGAGGTAAGAGGGTAACTAAGATGGTAGTACAGTGTTGGTAAATCTTAAGCAACCGATTCCTCCATAATATTCCATGCAACAGGCCACCATTTTGTATGGTTATCTGGTTCTGTTTCCTGGCATACGGTACGGTACTTTGAGGGAATTCAGGCACACTAATGTACCAAAAGTATATTACCTCTTTAATTAAGGTAAGTGCTGAAATGAGTGATTACTTGGATGAGGTGAAAAAGCAAGTACGGAATGATTTGAAGGAAAGTGCTATACTCTTAATCCCTTCACAGTTGACAAACAAAATACCGGGGATCTGAACACATATAATCATTGTATTCTCTCCTTACATCTTTTTCGTGAACAATTTCTAAGCAGTTGGAGGTGCGACCATTACTGTCGGGTTGTCCTCTTCCCCAGGGAAAGTTGTGAGGTATAGGTGTACCAGACAGCCAGACCCAATGTCCTTCCTGCTGTGTGTCACTCGCGCCCAACCACACACCTTGATGCCCGGAGGGTGGTGCTGAATTAAAAAAAGGATTTCCAGTTAGACTTAGATGCAGTCGTTTCGCACATACACACATACACACACATTCATGTCCGGAGTTGGTGCTGGATTAAAACAAAAGTACTTCCAATTACACACACACACACATGAAGTCTATAACCACTTATATCGCAAGAATAATAATAGAAAATTACTGATTAGAACACCGAATAGAAGTTGAGATCCACAGAAAAAAATAAATAAATAAATAAATAAATAAATGGCTTCATCTCCAAGACGAAAAAAACTTGCTATTGGTGTATGATTCCTGGAATAAAAAAAAGTCTAACAGACAACGCTGCTAAATTGACTACTATCCGTTTCAGAGCCGGACAGACGGTGTTTTTCGCAAATATCTCCTAAACGAATCGTTGTATCAATATAACATTTCAACACACTATCTTTAACACCCGGGCGTAATTTATGGCTGACATACCATATTACTATATGTGTTATGCGAGGAGTTTACTCGTGAAAAATAGCACAAAGCTTGCCAGTCATATTGACGCATTCGAAGGAAAGTGTGGCCCCCCCAACACCCTCCCAAACCATTCCTAACCACAACTACATCCCCCCCTTCTCACCCCTCCCTCCTCCTCTTCTCCCCCTAGCTCCTCGCCTCCCTCATCACTCGTGTCCCTCCCTATTTCTCCCATCGCTGTATTATATATTAGAATGTTATGTAGATGTATATGTATAGATATGATTATTAACTAAGAGTATGGTACAGTACAATTCTATAGAGGCAAGACGTATTTCACTTTGACAATTACTGTACAACAGCATGTTTACATACATGTAGTATGTAGAAGGTCCATGTTTGTAGTCCTTATGGTCAACCATGCAAGTGAACACGATGTACTGGCATTACCTGTGGTCTGGACCTTCTAGGAAAAGTTATTAGATACTGTGTACCTATTCATTATAAAATGTCAACTTGGTCCAGTTAATATAATGTTATTTTGTTGACTTGTCCCTTTTATATTAAACATTAACACCAAATTACATATATATATATATATATATATATATATATATATATATATATATATATATATATATATATATATATATATATATATATATATGTATAATAGTGTAGGATTTAATTATGCAAACATGATAAAACAAAATTTATTCACAATCACTGTCAAGGAAAACGTCATCGTCTTCATCATCACTGGCTTTCACGTTTGTACAATGTGGCAAGACGAAGAACAAACTCTGTCCTGCATCCACGGGGGCAAATGGACAACATTGTTGCTAATAGGTGCGCCTCGGCAGTCAATGATTTCTACCCTCACTACTTGAGTCATACGTGGAGGTAGTATACTACCTCCATGGAGTCATAGCCTCGGACTCGGGGGGTACCTCATACCTCAGAGAGAGGGGGAGGGGATACGGGAGACTGAATATTCAATTAAGGCATAAATTGGTTATTTAAAAAGGTAAAGAACACATGAAGCAACCACGAACGATTATATTTGGTTGCCCAAAACCAAAATTATTAATTTTTCTGGTGGCCTTAGACACGTGAGTTATTATCCGGCTATACGACCATTAACAACGGGATTAGCTATTGCTTTAATGGTCGTTTGACCCACCCTGGTTTTCATGTCCACACACAACGGTAACTGTATTAAACAATATTACTAATGAACGATACGTATATACATACTGTCATAAAAAAAATAAAAAATGGAAGAGGGATGGTGTAAATAGGGGGGTGAAGAGTGAAACGGGGAGGGGGATAATGAGATATTGGGGTAGGGAAGGAAGGAATGGTGTGGGGGGATTTCGGGGTGTTGGTGGAGGGGTTACACGAGTACCCCACACTCGTCCGATTCTCTACAACGCCTTAGATATGATGACTGGATTAGGCTTAATATCACTCAGTAAACTCTTAACATAACACATATAGTAATATGGTATGTCAGCCATAAATTACGCCCGGGTGTTAAAGACAGTGTGCTGAAATATTATATTGATACAACGATTCGTTTAAGAGATATTTACGAAAAACACCGTCTGTCCGGCGATGAAACGTATAGTAGGTTTGTTGGACGGACCATACAGCATGGATCCTGATTAATGGAGTAATACGCTTTTGGTACATTAGAGTGCCATTATTCCACCAGATGAACACAAGTAATGGTGGCCTGTTGCTTGGAATAGTTTAGAGGAAAACGATGCTCAAGATTTAACAACACAATAATAGTCCTTTAATGGGAGATTTATTTGTACGATGGAAGGAAAGTGTTGGTGGTTATTTGATTGTGGCTGTACAATGATTGTGGACTTCACTGAAATTTAAATGGAATTGGATAAGCCAAAATGTAAAACCTAAGAAATAGATAGATTATATAATAGAAGAATAGATCACAGCGATTACTAATGTCACATAATATAATGATGTAAATTTCGGAAATGACAAAACAAAAATGGTTAGCTTCAGAAGTAAAGGTAGAAACCTAAGAGGAAAGTCAAAAGTATTTAAATGAACATAAAGCTGCTTTCCAGTTTGAAGGAGAGAGAAAACAATTAAATTTCCAGAATATAAAGCATATGATTATTCACAAAATGTGGTGTAATGCAATCGTTATTTTGCTGCATACGTATGGAGATTCAAAGAAACTTAGAAACTATCGACCCATCAACTTATCAGTTATTTATATGATTTTAACTAAATCCTTTCCAACAGAATAATAACTGAACTAGATAAAAAGCTGTCCCAAGAGCAAATGAGGTTTCCCAAACGGATACTCAACGACTGAACATCTTAACACAATGAATCAGAAAATTGAGAAACCAGCCAATATAGCCTAATAACTTACTATGCCTTGGTTTTGTAGATTATGAGCCGATTCCTCAGTGGTATTGGTTTGTTAGCTTCCCAACCTACCACACTTGTAAGGCTTCATTATTTTCCAAAAGCTGAGTGTTCATATTCGCAAAATCTATCCAACAGTTAGATAATGATGATCACTGTATGGTTTACTCACCAAATTCATAAAATAATTCACCCACAAGTCATTAACACGGCCAGTGTTCTTTCGTTTGCGTGCTTACAAACCACAACGAACGGCTGTGGAATCGATCCTATGACAAGAAGCTTAATTTAGTTGAATATACCTGTATAGCTATTGTAAATTCATTACTGGAGTAAGAAATAATCAAGAACATTGTAGACCTTAAACAGTTTTTTTTCTAAATTTAACATCCGTATCGGTACTTTTAGAATGAGGATATGTGGATATTACAAAACATATCAATGCATGATATTTGTTAAAAGATAAATAAATATATCAGTAGTATTAAAAATACTATTACGAAAAAGAATCCCATTTTCTCTTTTCTGTCCGAAAACCGAGACAAATGTGATTCTGATAAACTATTCATGACACACATACTAACTTCAATTTAAGTTTGCAGTTATTTACATTTATTTCAACTTTAGCACTTTCGAAAGGGCGGAAGTTGGGGAGAGTAGTTGGTGGGATGAATCCTGATTACAGAGTGGTGTTGATGGTGTAATGGTTAGCACACTAGCCCAGCACGTGAGAGGTCCCGAGTTTGATTCCCGGGTCGCATATTATCCAAGTCTGGCAGGGTATATGTCAGTGCTTGATTTGGTTAGGTTAAGGTTAGGTCCAGTTTCGGTTAGGTTATTAGGCATATTATCCAAGTCTGGCGGGCTACCACTTACTGCTGGGCCAAAATCCCACCGGTTGGAAGGAGAATAACGTTTGGGTTATAACGATAAAACCAACCATGGGATAATCTTTGAAATAGTTTCATTCTCTTTCCCAGCTTATTTTACCTCATATCGTCATAGCCTAACCTCACCTGACCTGACCTAACCTAGCCTAACCTAAACTGGACCTAACCTTAACCTAACCAAATCAAGCACTGACATATACCCTTCCAGACTTGGATAATATGCTCCCGGGTCACTGGAATTGTTGGACAATTTTCCCAACCCCCTATGTCCCTGTTCACCGAGCAATAAGTAGGTATCCGGCTGTATAAACAAGGATAACAACCTTGTAGGCTGGGGGAAGATATGTTGATGTAACAACACTGACTGCCTTAATGACCAACACCAGGAGTCGATAGGTATAAAGCCCTAAATCTTCTTTTTTCTTATGATTACAGGTAAGTTTGACTTATATGGGTAAGCGTCGTCGTTAGCAATTTAATATGCATAGGTATCTAATAATATATATATATATAAAAAAAGTCTAAATCCGCATTAGTGAGTTTTATACATTGGACATCCGCATCCGCATCTGTACAGCCACAATCAAATATCAACTGACACATTCCTTTCATCGTGCAAATAAATCTGTATCATATCAAAATATAATCATACAACACCTTACGTCAACTCAACCTCCTCAATTATTATTATGAGGTGCTGCAAAATCATACACGTGTTGTTCTTTATTACCAAGATATTTACTATGATGGAAGGAAAGTGTTGGTGGATATTTGATTGTGGCTTTACATTTATCCTTTTGACATCTGATACATCTGATACCCTCATGAGAAATTGCAACACTCACCAAACTACTCTGCCTCACCCCTTTCCTGTCCAAATTCGCAATGCAACAGTTACCCAGTACTCTCAGTTTTTCATAATTACACACAAATGAATGGTCAACTCTGGAACACTCTACCTTTATTCATCTTTCCTAATGCGAGATATGCTCAGCCAAATGCAATGTGTCTAGGCATCTAGAACGAAATTGTATAGAATGTTTTACCTTTCTTATTCTTTTTGTCTCACAGACAAATAAATAAGTTTTCACTTTCCAAAAAATAAATACATATATAACAGAAAAATATGAAATAAAATTATTCTCGTCTACCTGTGGTTTGAAGAGGTTTACTATTGATTAAAAGCAAGACTAGTGTGGTTAGAAATATACATAAGTTTCTATCTTGATGATGTCTGGACTACGTATACAATATTTTGCATCTAAAATTTTATACACACTACTGCATCACAGTCACAAAAAATTGTATATACACAGTATTAGTGTTTCTTTTCTATTATTAAACAAAGTAGATATAGACATTTTAAAGGTGTATAATTATCATATTGAACTAACCTTGAATTTGTAAAGAAATGCTGCATTTATAATTATAAGGATGTAACAAGATTAATTTTGTATTTCATAATGCCTACTGGTACTCACCTGGAGGAAGTAGTTGTAGTAGCTGTTGCCTGAAGAGATCCCACCCACCATTAGGCTGAGCCAGGTCACCGCCTCTTTCCTGGCACCATTCACGTGCATCTTTCCAGGTCTTCTTCTGATCTGTGTTCAAGTAAAACTCTTGTCCCTCGTGACGGAAAAGCCTTCCTGGAGACCATAAATTTGTTGCACCCATATCTGGAAAAATATCCATTCATATAATAATATTTATACATGACAATTATTAATTTCCGCCAGAAATAATATGGAATTATAATCTATTTTAATGGCCTGTAGTGTCATAACTTTGACGGATATGAGCAGAATAGCCATATTAACCCTAAAGTAGTAAGGTGTGACCAGGAAGATAACAGAAAAGTGCCTTTATCATACTCTTCTTTAGAAAGTGCTACAAATGTATGTTACAGTGGGAAGGTTGCTTAATGCGGTGAAGAACTTGGATAACAGAAATATGTATTTTGTGATTATAGATGAAGTATGTTAAATAGGTAAATTAGTAGACACAATAATTAATAGGAAAAAAAATTACGTACTGGTATGTAAGTTCCTATTAATGTACAGTTGGGGAACAAAGTATCTGGACACTGTTGGCGGCTTCTGGTAACAATGTCAGTAATAAAAACGTTAGTACTAGACAAAAATTATTCATTACTACATAATGATAACTGATATTGGGTGACGTCGACCAATCACAGACAGTGAAATAAAAGTTATCCTTCATTTCATAAATAGTTTCTTTCATTGATGTGTTTACTTTTGGGGATGTTGCCAGAAGCCGCCAGCAGTGTTCAGATACATTATTCCCCAACTGTACGTATATTGGTATGAATGTAAGTAAGCTATGAGTATGTGGGCACATAAATATTTAAGTAGCCATGTAATAGTAATGTAAGGGTAAATTGGCATAAAGGACAGTATGTTAATTAAGGGAGTAACAAAGTGTTGGTAAATCTGGAGCATCTTTTTTTCTCCAAAATTTTACAAGCAACAGAACAACACCATTATCTTAGTTACAATTTACTTGGTCCCCTCTCCTGGCCTACTTTGGTGGGGATAAAGAGCTCCATTGTACCAAAAGTGCAATTAACAGTCCTTTAGAAGTTATGTATGTACAGTCGCGGTCAATAATAATCATCCACATATGGGTATCTCAAACAATTTACTGTGTAATGTTTTCACGTTCACATATGATGTTATTGTTTTAAGTAGTGTGTAGCTGCTTGTATTAAATTAAAAGATGGTAGTTAACCTATTTATTGGAAAGTTTATCATCTAAGGAACAGAGGGAAGCTGTCAAACTCTTACGTGAGTTACCCCTATATGGATGATTATATTTGACTGCGACTGTATGTATGAACAGTAATAGATGTAGGTATGGAAGTGCAGTACTTACATGATATCATAAAACATACTCATTTTTTTTACTATCAGGAATCTCCCTATTACGAGTAATTTTGTCTGGTGAAAGTAACTAGCTAAAAGCACATAATAAGAGAGATAGCAAACTTTTTCATTTACCATCCACACTAAGCTGAGCCAAACGTAAGTACAGCCACAATCAAATAACCGCCGATCCTTTCCTTCTATCGTGCAAATAAATTAGTATCAATCAAAATATAATCATACAACAGCTTACGTCATCTCAACCACCTCAAATATTATTATAAGGTGCTACAAAATCATACACGTGTTATTCTTTATTACCAAAATATTTACTACTATGAAAGAAAAGTGTCGATGGTTATTTGATTGTGTCTGTACATACTTGCAAGTAAAGTTGTTGACATTAGTTTCAATACAGTGAAGGCTAACACAAACGAACTGACTAATGTTCTCTTATAATGTTATCGTTTTGAATAGTAAGGAACTGCTTGTAGTAAATCAGAAGATGGTCCTCAGCCTATGTATTTGGAAAGTTTCTCAGCTAACGAACCGAGTAATGCTGCCAAAACCTTACATAAATCACCCCTATGGGAATGAATATTATTGGTCGCTACTGTAAGTGCTTTATATACATGTACTATTGTGGACAAAAGTTTCTTTCCACATAGGAGTAACATTTAGTAAACACTTGATTACTTTTCTCAAAGAGTAACCTCCAGTAAACAGTCACTAACAAATTAAAGCAAAAACATCATAAGAGGACATGAAAACAATTGTGTGAAAACTGTATGAGTCACCCCTGAGTGGAAAGATATTTTTGTCTGCAATAGTACAGATGTACAATCCCATATTCTCACAAAAGCCTTTCACCACGTTAATTATCGCTTTTGTTTCGTCTTCATAAATTAATTCTAATTTTTTTATTCCTAACTATTGAGGCACTTGGCGAGAAGAGAGGGAGAAGAACCCATAGTTCCTCCCAGGAGGCACGCAAGCCACAGCAATTCCACTAAAGGACCTTGAACAGTGATACTATAAAATAGATTTTAGGGAAGCCTCACGGAGGAAGTTTTCTCTAATCCTGGGCCACTAGCAGAAGAGCGGACCCGAGGAGTAGTACTTGGGGCAGTAATTGGGACCCGTATACACGAGTGCCTGAACCACCTGATATGTTAGAAGGTGAAGAGAGATCAGCAGGGAGATTCCTTAAAACAACCACATTGGTATTGTCCTGTACAGTAGTGGTATCACTGACATACTCAGAGACATCAACATCTATAATGCAGGTGGAAGGATAACTCAAGTGGAAGAGAAACCTTATCTTTTGAAGTCACAGCAACCGAGGAAGCTTGCGAGGGGAAACATCTGTTGAATCTAGAGACACATTGGAGCCACGAGAACGCTTCTGGTGGGATTGAGAGGAAAATATGGATGAGTCTACAGAGACTGTTATATTGCAAGAAGGGACGTCCATGGAGTCAAGTGTCTCAGAGGAACCACGAAGACGCCTTTGTTGCATTTTAGTTGACTTTGGTTACCTTTTTTGGAGAGGCAGCGTGAGCCTCTAACACATAAACACCTTTAGGTAAAGTTAGAGAATTGTCATCAGGGGAAGGGTCACCAGACTGAGTATCTGATACAGTTTCCAAGACAAAGATGCTATTATGTAGTGAAACCGGAGAAACGTTCTCACCAGAGTAAGAAGCAGCTGTTTCTTGGGAGAGGTGAGAGGGAGCTGCAACTGAATTAGATGTTGTCGACTTGGTGTGATAAGGCCGGAGTGAAGAGGCGTATGTCCTCCCATCACCATCCTTCTGTCGCCTGAAGTTGAGTTGCCTTCTGGCACTACCAATGGTGATGAATTGGGAGTTAGCCAGGTGGAGGATATCCTGTTCGAGGAGGTACGTCTTACATTGGCGAGAATGTAGGGGGTGAGAATCCCTGCAATAAAAGTAGTAACTCTCTGATTAACAATCAGAAGTAGGATGTGAGTCAAGAGCAGAACAATTACCACACAAAGAATGGTTTGTACAGTTCCTCCTTCCATGACCAAATTCATAACAGCAAAAACACTGTAGAGGATGCTCAACAAATGGCTTACCTCTAGAGAGGTAGGGTTGATATTAATTAATGCGATCTGGGATATGTGAGCCATAGAAAGTATACATATACCAGGCCTTCATCTCCACACTGGAGGTAGCCCCGTCACGTTGTACACCCTCCGAAACACAAATGCCCAACGTCGATCTCCACCCCATCTCCCCACACACACACTCCACATCTCAACCCCCCCGATCCCTGTTGGAGGAGAGAGCAACCCTCACCACTCAACCCCATCTCCTTGTGGGACTACAAGGGGTACAGATATGTTTGTATCCATAGCAAAGCCCGACAGCAAAAGCTGGTTTACTCCTGCCACTTAACTACAGGGCAAACTCCCCCTCCTGCATCCAGCCGGCCATTTGCCACACTCATTGCAGGCTACTCCTCCAAGGACCGTGAAGCCGAGTCCACTCTTTAAGCATTCACCACCATCCTCCACTCGTTTCTGTCACGCACAATCACTCTACCTTGCTCCACAGATATATCTCTTCCACTCAGAGCTCCTTTCACAGTGTCCATCCATCTCCTCTGTGGCCTTCCTCTCCTCCATACACCTCCCACATCTGAGCCCTCTATCCTCTTTGCCATTCTATTGTCCTCCATTCTCTCCACATGTCCGAACCATCTTAATGTACTCTGCTCTGCACGGCCTCCTAACTATCTCACGACACCTGTCCTTCTCCTCACTTCCTCATTCCTGACTCTGTCAATTCGAGTCACACTACACATGCTCCTCAGACATCTCATCTCTACTACATTTAACCTTCTCTTTTCACTTTCTCCCATATTCCCTTTTTCCCGCTCCATACAGTGCAGTAGGCACTGCTATCCCTTCGTACAACTTCCTCTTTACATCCATTCTAAGTGATTTACAGCCAAACATCCTATTCATTCCTCCTAGCACCTTTCCTACCTCATTTACTCTAGATTTAACCTCTGTCTCTATTTTGCTATCCACCGTCATCTTTGACCCAAAATACTTAAAGCACTCGACCTCCGTCAATATTTCACCATCTAGCATTATATTCAGCCTTCTATCTTTTGCTCCCCTCCTACATCTCATTACTTTGCTCTTTGCCATATTCACTCTCAGTTTCCTCCTCCTGCACACCCTTCCAACTCCTGCACTAACATACTCAGTTCCTTTTCTGACTCTGCCACTAACGCCTTATCATCAGCAAACAGTAATTAGTTTAGGCCCAACTCTCTACCTCTGCTGTCCACCTAACTCAGTCCTCTCTCCATCACCCTAGCATTTACCTCTCTTACCACACCGTCCATATAAATATTAAAAAACCATGGTGACATCACACAGCCTTGGCGGAGTCCCACCTTTACTGGGAACCATTCTCTCACGTTACTTCCCACTCTAACACACGCTCTACTGTTCATGTAGAATTTTTCACCCCTCTCAATAACTCCCCTCCCCCCAGCCCATACAACTGCAAATCCTTCTACAATCCATTTCAATAACTTCTGTCATATGCTTTCTCGAGATACATAGATGCCCACACTACTTCATTACTTTTCTCTAAATACTTTTCACACACCTGCCTTACTGCATATATCTGGTCCATACAACCTTTTCCTCTCCTAAAGCCACCTTCCTCTTCACCAATCAAAACCTCCGTACCCTCTCTAACTCTCTTTATCAACACCTTCCCATACAGCTTTCCTACTACACTTAACAGGCTTAAACCCATGAGACTCGTACATTGGTATCTATCCCTTTTTCCCTTATATACAGTAAAGGTACGGTAATAAACAAGCACTCACCCTGTCTATTGGTACTTTACCACTGTTAAAACACACCATTAACAACCTTCCCAACCACTTCATCATACTTGTTCCACCATATTTCAGACATTCTACAGCGCATCCATCCAAACCTGAAGCTTTCCCTGTTTTCATCTCTCTCATTGCCTCCTCCACCTCCTTCTTTCTTATCAGCTCCTCATTTAATCCCTCCAACCTGTTTATTCCATTTCTCCTTCCAAACACAACAATCTCAGCTTCTCTATACTCATCAAAATTCAGCAATGCCTCACAATACTGGGCCCATCTCCTCTCAACTGCCTTCTTCTCAACCAGCATGGTACCATCCTCTACTTTCACCCTTTCTTCTTTCCCTCATGTCCCTTTCCTTATCCTCTTGACTTCCTTCCAGAACATTTTCTTATTTTCCTGGAAATTTTCAGTTAACTTTCCCCCCCACCCATCATCTGCCCTCACTTTAGCATCCCGTACAGCTCTCTTTGTTCTATTTCTCTTCTCCTTGTAATGGTCATACGATTTCTGATATTTTCTCTGTAACCATACTTCAAACGCTCGCCTTTTTTCCATCGGTAGTAATTCAATTTCTTTTTCTTGATACACAGAAGCGTGCTTGAGGTTACCACACCCCTCTTTGTAGTGAGCCACAAACCAAAAGGGTGTGGAACCACAGCGCTCCTTAGGGACATGCTCTAGTCTACTGAGTAATTATAGATGTTGGGACAGTAGTCATTGTCACTGTCAACTACATTAATGGACGGTATTTTAGCATCCCCTACAGACAGAGAATCATTTGCCTCAAAAGTTGCATTGGCAGCAGCACTTGTATTAAAAGTACTAAAACACCGATTGGATCGACAGTCACTGTCATAAGTGAGACGGATCCGAGAACCATACCAAAACGCTTATAAATGAAGTAGACAGCACTATATGAAAGAGGTGCAGATACACCAGCAAGGTTCTTCGACACAACACCTGACCTGCTGGTTCTTCACTTGTTCTCAGAAGCTGCATGGGGAGAACGAGTCCCAGCCTTCTGAAAACTTCCACGACCAGAGAGTGGCGTCTCGAGGGCCTGGTCGACCACCGCTCGAGGAAGTGAAATAGGTATATTTGTATCCATATGAAAATATTATTGATGGAATGACCTCAGGAGCCAAGAGCATAGTACTGCATACCGGGCAGATGAGGGGACCGAACGCTGGTCGCCATGGAATGGGTACCTCATCCCCCACAGGGCTACTCCTTTTAAAAAGTAGCCCCAATGGTTGGAAATTTTGCCTACGACGGTGCTGAGACTCCCTTCCCCAACATCTCCCGGCCTAGACACCCAACCATCCAACACAGGACGACCCCTAGAGGACGGTCCCTTTGGTGGGCAGCAATGTTGGCTCGTACTGGCAACCTGTTGCATGGGAACCATTTAGTCTGATCTCTAATTGACGACCTTTCTAGCATGGGAAGCCCTCTCTCTTCGAGATCGGGGCAGAGCAGGGGCCGGAGCCCCCTCTATTCTAGCTCACCAAATCTTAGAGACATGCAAGCCCCCCCACCACAACAAGGCTGTTCCCTTGGGGGGGGGAGGGGGGGGCATGCATAAGGAAGTTACCGCGAGATATACATGACGTTATTTGCTTAGTATTATTTGACAATTTCCCTCATCAACCACCTGCCATTAGATACTAAACGTATTCATTTACACACATTATTAGAACTCAAACCACTGAATACCATTTACATTTGAAAAATTAAAGGGATGCGATCAGTGCTGTAAGAAGGTAGTATAGAATTGTTAAATCTGGACCAACTGATTCCTCCAAACTATTCCAAGCAACAGGACACCATTATCATCGTTAAGGTGGTCCTTTTTTTTTGGCATATGTTGGAGAACTCATGGTATTCCAGTGTATCAAAAGTATATCATCCCCATAATGATTATGAAAAACTACATGAATTAACAAAGTAGTAAGCAGGATTTGATAATGGTTGAAACTGAACTTACCATCATGGAGCTGGGCAGTACTGTTGTTTTTCTCTGTATCTTGTTCTTTCATCGCAATTTGCTCCTGTAGCCTCTTGATGTCTTCCTGAATTTTCAAAAGGTTACTAGACATCTCTGAAACCGTTATTCTGACTTGGCTTAGAGTTCCATTCAAGTTGTTGTTGCTTGCATTAATGTCCTTTACGTAATTTTCCAGTTTCTGTTGATTGTGACTTACTGCTTCCTGGTGGTCCCTTACTTCAGCCACACTGTCTCGGAGTGGGCACTGAGTGTCGAGGAGAGAGGCAAGTTCCTCCCGCAAACGCTGCACCTCCTCCAGATCACCTCTACCCATCCCTGTCATTCCTTCACACTTATTTCCTGGAAAATAATGCAAATGAAAAGGTCAGGTAGGTTGTACGAAGAATTATGACAACACTCACTAGACAGTTAAACGCCAACAACATAATGATTGGGGGACAAGAAGCAGTTTCATTTAAGGTAGTGGTTCTCAACCCGTTTCAGGCCATGGACCACCAGCCCAATTAAAAATATATCGTGGACCATTCCATTTTTGAGTAAGGTAAAGTAAGCATACACAAAACGCATTTTGGCTTGAAATATATTTCTTCAAAACAGATTTTCGAGAAATCTTATAAAATAATTGCCAGCTAACATTTTGATCTGAAATATATTTCTTACAAATATAATTTGCTGGAATCACATGAAATATTAATAATATATGAACATGAATGGCCTGTTAATTATTAAGATAAACATTTTCGTACTGAATATTCAATAAATTATATGCACTTATTTTCAGTTTATTACCAAATATAGTGGACGTCCTGTGGACCACCCAAAAAGTCCATGGACCACTAGTTGAGAACCACTGATCTAAGGGAACCTGGCAGTCAAGGACAAAAAAAAAAAAAAAAAACTTGCTTCACTCTGTCCTGGCAGAAGACTTAATTTTTTTTTTACTGTAATTATACTTCCCGGTAGTGAACTTTGTATTAAACTTGAATAATGCAAGTGTTCTCTTCATCAACATTTTGTTTTTATTTTATTTAAACTTTTTTTTTTTTTGGCGGGGTGGGATTTGGGAAAATATGAAGGGAGCCACATGAATGTTGAGAATTCATGAAGGAGGGAATGGACTGAAAAGGGTTGAGAACCACTGAGTTAGAATATGCTAAATTAGGCTAGGTTAGTGTACCTTATAATTATAATATAATATACAATGAGCTGGGAAGGACAATGAGATTATTTTAAAGAATATCCTGTGTTTAGTTTTATCTCTACAACCTAAGAGTCATCATTCAACTTTATTTTTTCCATATTCACCTAGGCAGAAATGAGCTTGTATACAGAACCGAAATATGCAACCCAGGAATTACTACAGTATTAGACCGGGAGGCATATTATCCAAGTCTGGAAGGGTATATGTCAGTGCTTGATTTGGTTAGGTTAAGGTTAGGTCCAGTTTCGGTTAGGTTATTAGGCATATTATCCAAGTCTGGCGGGCTACCACTTACTGCTGGGCCAAAATCTCAGAGGTTGGAAGGAGAATAACGTTTGGGTTATAACGATAAAACCAACCATGGGATAATCTTTGAAATAGTTTCATTCTCTTTCCCAGCTTATTTTACCCAAAATGGCCATAACATAACCTGACCTAACCTAACCTAACCTAACCTAAACTGGACCTAACCTTAACCTAACCAAATCAGGCACTGAATGAAATCTAAGAATTTAATGGGGTAGGTTTTTTTTTTTTTAATATGTTCCGACACTGGACATAGGCTTCATTAAGCCCGTTACCGTGGGCCAAGTCATCTGCTACTCTCACACACACACACACACGTCACGACTTCCGAACTGGTACCCAGCCACAGAGGGAGGGAAGTGAGTGTAATTCCCAAATACTGCTGATGTTATGGTACCAGCGACCCAAAGTATGGCAAAGAAACAGGACTAGATTAACAAAAATAATGGTATTCTGTTGCTTTATATAGCTTGGAGGAATCAGTTGCTCCAGATTTACTTAAACTATACTCCAACCTTAAAACCAATATTTCATCTTCACTATCGCTTCAGTTTGCAGAAGGTTGTGTAAACACCTATAAATGTTTGTTTGTTGGTCAGTGAACCAAATATCCAGAAAATTACGGATATATTTTGAGCAAACCTCACAGGATGATAAGACATCCTGAAGCCTAGACATGATTAAATTTGATTGGATTTGAGTTAAAATTCAAGGTCAGGAAGGAATATGTTGTATATTCTATAATGGTAAGGCTGATGGTGAAATACAAAATGTATTAGTTATGTGCATAGACCTATTTGACGTTTGTGAAGTTATGCACACGGTCGAATGCCTTTTTATTTACCAATATGTAAAGCTAGGTTTACACATACGCGAATAAACTCCCAACGCCGCCACAAACAGTAAAATATTAAAAGAAATCCTTATTCGGGTCCTTCCGCAGCGATACGGATGCTTCAACGGCAGTTTGTGTCGTGCCACTTTTCTGTGATAGATGCCGAATAAAAACAATCATAGAAAAACCGCAAGTGCACTTATGACTCGTCTGAGATCTTCTCCCAGCAAAAATAATGATGCGATACACCCGCGACCTCTCTGTGATGATGCGATACACCCGCGACCTCTCTATGTGACAATGCATATACAGCGGAAGCATCGTTTTATCCTGGGACATACTAGCGACATACAAATATATGTATACAGTTTAATGTCGGGGGTGGGACGGGTAGAAGAAAATCTGACATGTTGCTCTAAACTCTAAAGTGAAGTCCTTAATCGTGAGTAATATGCTATAGTTTGGGCACATTACCTTAACATTTTCTGTGGAGCATATATTCAGAGAAAAAACACAGATCCTTGTATTTCTTTATATATTTTTTGTTTAGGTGTATCGATCGAATATTTAGGCAACCTTGTGAGACCAGGGGTTTCCTATTTAAAATTCCTTATCGTTCACTTGCAATTATTCCAAAAATCATTAAATTGTTGGGGAAGTCATTATAGAGTTGCATCTCAGTGTTTTTAGGGATAACTTTAACATTTTCGCATGTATACCCAAATTGGCATTTTTATGTAAAGGGTAAAAATAAACCTAAAACGCCGGTCCATCAGCGACTGGTCATTGGTACAGTCACGAGCATAAGTTTCTTTACCCCCCTGGCGAGAGTTAGGTCGAAGTCGTGGTTGGATATGGACTAGACGAACAAAAATAGACCAGTTCATAATGTTGGGAGGATGCTTCATGTCACAGTAGGTGTTCACTTGAATACAACAAATTTTACACCGTCATGAGATACTGAAGCAGGTGGTTTCTGGACGACAGCCCACCCAAAGCCTCTATTGGTTCGAAACGTGTGTGTAGCCTTGTGACGGTTTGGGTGGGTTGTCGTCCAGACTCTCCCTGCTTCAGATCTCGGGCTTCGACTTCGGTGGGCTAGAGACTGTGGTATCCGAGTGTACAGTCGGCGGCAAAAGTCCTGTCGCCTCACTTGCTTTACTGAGGCACGCGATGTTCATAGACTCAAGATTGTTAGGTGTAGAAAACGTGCGTATTTCTCGACTCCATGAACACTGCATGTCTCGGTGAAACAGGTGAGGCGACAGGACTTCTGCCGCTGACTGTACACCTGCACCATTTCCCGGCAACTGCGGGCACTGTCATTGTGCCACACTTTTTAATAATCAACCTGATCTTCGTGGCAGCGTTAAAAATACACGATGTGTTAGTACTACTAATGATTGATTGCATCACAAAACGCATACACAATCGATAAATAAATTTCCAGTGTTATCAAAACCTTCTTGACTTTCATTATATCAAAATGCCAATATCTATTTAACAGTTTTGACGTCATAGCATTGTCAGTATCACTGATATAAGATAAACAATACACACATAATTACGTTTAGCACCGAGAATTCAGATATGAAACCTCGAAAAAGATAACTCAGATTCCAATTAGAGCATTAGGAAAAGTTAGATAAGCTACTGAAACAAATAATCCTTTAGAAATGTTGATGATGATGAAGATAAGAATGACTACATCATCTTCTACAGCCATGGCTGATAGTGCTGGACCAGGGTCCAAGGAATGTTGGAGAGCAACTGAACAGAGTTCGAAAAAGTGAGTCTTCTAAACCTCTCTCAACGTTGAGAATGGTTTGGAAAATTCACTTGTTTGAACTGTGTTCAGTTACTGTCTAACACTTCTTGGACCCTGGTCCAGTGCTATCAGCCATGGCTGTACCCTACCTCTGAACTAAGCCTATATCTTGGTTACGTCATTGATAAACTAACCACTTCGTTAACCCGCTCTTGTAGTGCATAAGAACACAGGTAGTATAGCGATACTTAAATCATTACCAAGAAAAAGTTTGCAATTCCTAATGAAAATGCATTAGAATTATAATACTGTAACTGGGCAGTGCTTACCTGAAGCTCCTTTTCTAAGTAAATGAAGGATAGCGAGCTGGTTTACAGCCAAGTTCAACTTCATATCATTCGTCTCAAGAGGAACTTTGCTTCCTCCATCAGGTGAAGCTGTTGTGGATAGAACAAGGATACCCTCGGCAAATGAAGCTGGTATGGGAATAACAGGGGAAGATACAAATAAGATGATGGAGAGCACAGTAACCACTGCTGATGGAGCCATGGTGGTGAGTGAGGAACGAGAGAAGTAGTCAACACAGGCAACTCACATCTTCCACGGTTTGATGAACATCCCACAATGCACGGGCGTTTAGTGTGCACTGAAGGGTGTTACATCCTCTTGGTTTCAAGGAAATATAGACGGATATTCCCACCCACACAATTGATGTAATAGCACCCATGCATGAATATCAGATATCCTTATACTTTCCTCTAAGATTATACCGTACATCACTTGTACCCATATTATTCGGTAAACATTGACCCATAGAGTAAGCACATACAAACACTGATATTCCTTCCCGATATATCATAAGGATAAACATTCCTAAAAGTCAAAAGTGTTCAGGCAGCAATGAGCGATAATTTAAGTTAAACAATCTCTGGAGTTGAGAAGTTTAGAATGTCGTCGAGTAGGCTATAGTAAGATCCAGGAAATTGACAAACCCAGATAACATACATAAACATTTTCCCAGTGGAATGCAAGTGTGACGACGAGACCATGAATTTAAAGATATATATTTCCTGAGAGAAGGACACATGGGATGATGATTCAGAATATGTTTGTCTCACACACACACACACACACACACACACATTTAGGGTGCTTGCAAACTTCACACGCAGGCACTGAGGATCAGAGTTGTATTGGTAAATATAAATTAATCTTATTATGGTATGTACCCATATTGATGACAATGCTTGAATAAGGAGATACACGTCTGATCATTTTTTTTAGCACAACAGAGTTGCCAGGACTGCCCTAAATATCAAATAGATTACTTAACCCCTTAAGGAGGAAATTCGGTTTTGGTAAATTTGGAGCAACTGAATCCTCCAAAATATTCCAAGCCTCAGAACACCATTATTTTTGCTCTCTTGCTCCTGTTTCTTGGCATACTTTGGAGGAATCAAGGCACTCCAATACACCAAAAAAAGAATTACCACCTTAAATTAAATCCAGGGTGAACAAGAATTAATGTTGTGTTTTTGTTGTCCAAGCGACACGTAGAGCTTTCCCTGTAGGCTACTGTTTTTGTCGGTTGCTTGGATACGAAGCCGTGCCAAGCGGTAGCCGTTAAAAGCAAACCGCCTTCGTATCCAAAGCAACCCTGCTGCCCGGGACCAGTGTTGGTGCTGCTTGGTAGTCACCTGACAACAACAATATGGCTGACAGATAATTGAAATTGGCTTAATTAGTGCATGTAACTTGCAATCAGTGCCAAATAAACAAAATTAATGATGTAATAAGATGTTGTAGTATTATTTAAGGAGGTATAGGCTGCTTGGATAATATTTGTACATATTATTATGGAAGACAAAATTTAAAGGATTACTTATAAGTAATCAAACTTGCAATTTTTTACCAGTAGCCTACTTACAATTTTCTACCAGTGCTTACAACTGCTGCAGAGGTCTTAATGTAAATAATATTTATTATTAAAGATAAATGTGGTTACTCAGTTAATTGATTCTTTATCCAACATATACCTAACCATGCAATTTCGGTGAAATTTCAACATGTGAGGATTGGTATAATAGCCGTCAAGTTTTCATTAATAATTAAGTGTCCAATTTTTGTTGTTTTTTTCCCTCCACTTAAACTCGATATGAGGCTGGGTACCTATATTATTTGGAGATCAGTTGACCTTCTCTGTGGTTATTTTAAATCTTGCCAAAGTGTATTTCTAATATTAACCCTTTTATTGCTTTTCTATGATATGACGATTCCGTCAAATGATAATTTTTCGGCTATTCTTTTGGTTCGGCACCTTCGGCAAGCCAGTTGTTCGGCTCCACGTATCTGGTCTGTTTTTGTCGTCAGATAGTGCTTGCTCCAAGCCCGCTTGGACAACAAAAACACGACATAAGCTGTGGCTGGGCGATTATGCTAAAAACGCTCTGATTCACTTTATCCCTACTCCTAAACTACAGTGAGTATAAACTTAAATTTTTTTTTGTACTCACCAACAAGTCTTCTTCTTTCCAATGAGATCAACCCTAGCTCTCTGCAACATTTAATTGTGGAGGTAGGAGGTGATGACAAGGAGTCACTTTCAGCACGAGAGCAGGTGGTGTAGCCTACTCATATGGGTGGCAGAGTGTTACAACCAGTCAAGCGACAACTACCCTGAAATTGAGTTATTAATATTAATTACTTCTACAATTCCTCTTCTATCTAATGAACAAATGGATATAATCTTAGCTTGCATGTAGAAATCTCTAGAACCTCTGAAATACACCGAGTGACAAATAAGTCAAATGCAGGCAGTCGACAGTCAGTCAGCTGAAGCAAAGATGTTGCCACTGATTGCTAATTGATATTATTTACTTCGTGCTCTACATGATTATTTTATTAGCCGTTGGGAATGCTTGCTATATAGTATAAAAACATTAATGTACATTTTCATTGCAAAAACAAACTTGTAAATTCATGTAGTTATCACAAATCGTGGAAAAAATACAATAAAAAAGAGAGGAAACAGTGAACGATGGCCGCCGGCCCGGTCGGACCAGTCCAAACTCTCGTACTCTGTTTTTAAAATGTCTCATTTATTTTATGTTTATACTATGTGTCTCACTGTATTATAAGGGAACTATTAGTACTTCAATATCTCTTAGTAAAATTATGACAATGCATCGAATAAGATACATAATTAATTAAAGCGAATATTATTATTTGTGAACTCACAAATTGTTGGTATGTGTACTATTGTGTAGGTTGGTCTTGTGACTAGATCACTGTCGACTGCCTGCATTTGACTTATTTGCCACTCGGTGTATTTCAGAGGTTCTAGAGATTTCTACATGCAAGCTAAGATGATATCCATTTGTTCATTAGATAAAAGAGGAATTGTAGAAGTAATTAATATTAATAACTCAATTTCAGGGTAGTTGTGAGCTGCCGATACAAAGGCCAACCCTGGAATAAACACCCAGACCACAATAAAGCCATTTATAACCCAGTCACTATTTTAATGTTTTCCCGCTCTGCCCGCCACTCCTCCCGCCTCATGCTTGAATACAATACCACTCCACCACCCTGTGCTGGTATGTTTCCTGTTATGTGTGTGTGGGTGTTGTAATGTTTCCTTCTATGTTTTGGTATCTTGTTATGTGTCATGGTGTGTGTCGTGTACAGTACATGTATTGTTTACTCTGTCCTGTAATACAGCTTTCTATTTTCTCTTCTGTCCTAGCCCAGATCCTAAGCAGATAATGGCGGTGGGGGTTCAGTCTCTCTCTCTCTCTCTCTCTCTCTCTCTCTCTCTCTCTCTCTCTCTCTCTCTATCATGTTTCCCTTCATTCTTTCCCACCACCCTACCCCGTTTTACCTCTTCTCTCTACTGCATTCCAAACCATACCTACAACCTTTTCCTGTCTGTCTACTGTCCCACCTTGTCCCTTGTCCTTCCCACCTACCCTACCTTTCCCTGTTTGTCTACTGTCCCACCTTGTCCCCTGTCCTTCCAACCAAACCTACCTTTCCCTGTCTGTCTACTGTCCCACCTTGTCCCCTGTCCTTCCCACCTACCCTACCTTTCCTTGTCTGTCTACTGTCCCACCTTGTCCCCTGTCCTTCCCACCTACCCTACCTTTCCCTGTCTGCCTACTGTCCCACCTTGTCCCCTGTCCTTTCCATCACCCTGTCCTTCCCACCTACCCTACCTTTCCCTGTCTGTCTACTGTCCCACCTTGTCCCCTGTCCTTTCCATCACCCTATCCTTCCAACTGTCCACTATTCCTTACCCTGTCTCACCTTGTCCCCTGTCCTTCCCATCACCCTGTCCTCCCAACTGTCCACTATTCATTACCCTGTCCCACCATGCCATATCCTTCCCACCACACTGTACCTTGCTCTAACTGACTGACCTGTCTATTTTCTGTTCTAGTCTGCCTATACCTTTCACTCTTTTAACCTTCATTCCCTTCCCTACCTACCATCCCACTATCATCTTTCCTTTCTCAGTTCTTCCTTTTACCTATTTTTCCCCACCATTCAACCCATGCTATCCCCACTACCTTTCTTATAGTTATTATTCCCATCACCTTTCCTCACTCATTCCTTCCTACCAAGTCATCCACCTATCTATTCCACCCTTACCCCTATCTGGCTCAAAAGGGGCATTTACAGGTCACTTGGTAGAGGTGGACGGCTGCAACCCTAGCTGCGGAGTGACCGAGAGCTGGAGGGAAGGTTGTGTGAGGGCAGCTGAGGCCAATGGTCTTCTGCAATAGACTCATCTTTCTCTGATAGAGCTAAGACGTCCTCCAAACAGGAAACTGCATCCGACCCCGAGCTCTCCATCGGCCCAGGCAAGGCCTCGATATGAAGCAGCAAACAACTGAACCAGCAGTGTCAGCCAGGAACACACACACACACACATCATAACAAAACTCAGATTGCAAGATTTGCAAGACAAACAACACACAAACAACAACACACAAACAACAATACAGAAACAACAATGCACAAACAATAATGCAGAGACAACAACACACAAACAACAACACACAAACAACAATGGAGAAACAATAACACAGAGACAACAACACACAAACAACAACACACAAACAATGCACAAACAACAATGGAGAAACAACAACACACAAACAACAATGCACAAACAATAACACAGAGACAACAACAAAAGGCAGGGCGCCAGGAGAACGTCTGCTCACCACCAAGATTGGGGCGAGACTGTGTGGAAGTAATCTGAGATTGGCATTCAGTATGGGTAAGCTCATCACTTCGTGCTGTCCATTTAAACTGAAGATTCACATTTTAACAATCCTATACCCAGTTATTATCCCCACTTTCTCTTGGAATATATTTCCATGGTCAAAATCATTAAATTCCTCTACATTTGTTATCCTTTTAATGAAAACTTGACCTTTTCAGTGGGTTAAATTCACTTGCCACCAATAATAGTTTAGTGTCTTCCAATAAATCCCCACTTCCCCAAACCGTCCATTCCCTACATTAAGTCTGTACTGCTACCAACACCTGATGAGAGCTTCACACCTTCTTCCAAGTCGGAACTGCCTTCTCTACAGCGGCACTTGGCTCTGGAACACGTAGAAACAATGACGTCCTCCATCACAGATCCATATTGCCTCTACACTGATGGCTCATTGCAAGCGGATGGTACAGCAGGTTGTGCCGTTTTCTCACTTGACTTGGAGTCACTTCCAAGGGGCTGGGTTGGCCGTCGTCTCTGTAACCACTCTAGCTCCACATTGTGTGAACTGTATGCCATTCTGGATGCTGTTAGTCTTGTTTGTCAACGGGGAGTAAATGCTGCCAATATTTGTGACTCCAAACCTGCCCTTCATTCCCTCTCCAGTGTTCAGCCCACGCACTCTACTGTTGTACAGCAGATTTTGTCGTTTTTGGCCTTATTGCCTCATCGTAACTTGACTGTCAATTTATTATGGGTGCCATCACATGTAGGTTTATGTCACAATGCTACAGTTGACAGACTCGCGAAGGAAGCCTACCATCTGCCTTCACATGGTGTTGGACGTCCTCTCTCCCTGATATATTACCTCTCTAGAGTCCGCTCCGCCGCTCTCCTCCCTGTACGGCGGCGCAGGGATGCAGAGAGGCCCTTCAGCATCTCTATCACCCACTACAAGTCCTACCGTCGCCGGGTCTTCATGGTTCGGAGACACAATGTAGTCTCTGCTCGTTTGAGGCTTGGATACCGGACACCGTGGCAGGTTGCTGGATTGGAGGGCGAGCCTCCCTTCACCGAGTGTCGCTTGTGCTTGTGCGACTACGAATGGCAAGGGCCCGGGTTCGAGTCCACGATAAACGTCTGTTTTTTTTTCAGAGGTGATCTTAAGGGTCCAGTTGTTCGTCAATGATCCTGGCTACGCCGATATGTCAAGAAAATACCCCCTACATCGTCGTCAACTCACAACATAGAAGTGACGTGTGTAAATAAGGTGTCATGTCGTCATCTAGTTGGGCAGAAGAGAATCTACGGTACCAACATCACCACGAAGCACCACTCTCTTATCTAGTGCGACACCCAGTAATCTCGGGGCCTCGCAAGAGTCACGGGCTACTTACAACCTATAGTCCCGAAGTTGAGATATATAGAAAATAATAATAATAATAATAATTCATCCACCCCCCACACATCACACTGGTGCCAGACATATTCTCACCAACTCTCCCCCTCACCAATGAACTAAATCAAACAGCACGTGGAAATTAAAAAAATAATACAAGGAAAGGAGGATTGGCAACCCTGACTGTACTAGCTATAAATGTCGGCGATAGTATATCTTTTCAGACGTCCTCTTCCTCTCCTGATACTTCTATGTTTACCTGTATCATCTCTTAATTTGATAACTCTTACCTGCGCAACTGTGTTATAAACTTGCGGCGACCTGAAATATCTTCAGGTCACATCCATCTTAAGTGTAAGGCGATTTCTGACAAGGTTGGTTCCCCATCTTAAGGTGGGAGGTCTGGCTGGAGTCAGGGTGAGGGGCCTCTGTTTCACTCACAGAGAGCAAAGAAAGGTCAAAGCGAGCAGCCCTTTTTGGCTGAGTAGCGTGACTACGCTTACAGGATTGCTATGATCAACCCTCACTTTCTAGTCGTAGGCGCAATATTTCATATAGCTAATCCTCTTTCTGGTATGGCTGTGGCTCTTTCTAGCAGGTCACTTGGGCAGACTCTTGCAGATCACTTTGGGCAGATCAAGTAACTCGTGTTTATCTGGGGTCTTCAAACGACCCGTCACAGGGACAGTACCGTAAACATCTAGTTAAAGTTGCTTCCTTCTCTGTCTGTTATTTATTTATTTTTTCCTTATACCTCAACCTCGGAACTGTAGGCTGTCAGTAGCCCGTGACTCTTGCGAGGCCCCGAGATTATTGGGAGTAGCACTTAATGAGGCAGTGTAGCTTTGTGGTGATGTTGGTACCGTAGCTTCTCTTCTGCCCCACTAGATGACCCCACATTATTTATACATGTCACTATCAGGAGAGAGCAGCTACACCGTCACTCACAGCACTTTGGAATATGGTCGGGCATCTTTTATGTTGTGAGTTGACGATGATGTAGGGGATATTTTCTTGACGTGTCGGCGTAGTTAGGATAATTGGCGAACAGCTGGACTCATCAGTTTACCTCTGAAAAATCCCAGACATTTCTCGTGGACTCGACCCTGGGCCCTTGCCATTCACAGTCCGTCTCTTTATCCACTCTGCCACCGCCTCCTCCAAGGTCATAATGATGGTGACAAACTTGTCGCTAAGCCCCCAGGCACAGATTGGTAAGGTTTTTTTTATGAACCTTATCTGATAAGTGACCAGTGAGCAGTAAGAAGACCTGAAAATGGGAGGGAGGCAGAGGTGACTGGGTTTGTGGTGAGGTAGTCAGTGAGCAGCTGGTAGCTAGAGAGACAGATCGCAATCTATCTTCTGCTATTATGTCACAGATGATTTAGTTGTATTATAGGTGGGGACGAACTTTTAAGCATCATAGACCTGTGATATTTGTTACATAGGGGTGACTGGCATAAATTTGTCTCAATACAAATTGATACAAATATACATCTTACCACGAGATACGTGTTACTTTGTACTTCAAATGCAAATTTGAAGTTTCTTAAGGCAGGTCTACCATTATGAGAGGTACTAAATCATTAGGCCCACACAGGGAGGAGCTTTAGATTCTATGAACACTTCACATAATGGTGTTTTATGCTGCCATGACATAACCCGCTTTTAATCATCAACTGGGTTGCAGAGAGAGTGAATGGATTGCCAAGTAAGCGATAAGGTATTGTCAGGACTTGAGGATTTAGCAGATTGCCCCCTGAAACCAATTCCACTAATACTTGATAAGAATAACTGGACAACATATTTGTATTTTATCATAACCAATTTCAATTGTGTACCTTAGCTTGTACAAAAACTGCGAAAAGACGAAGCGCTTCTGCTGTCACAGAGTTACACTCAACTGCAAGAAATATGCCATGACTATTGAACTAAAGGGACAATTGGACTGGAAAATATTTAATTATTCATATTAGATTTGGGCGCCCCATCTGACCCGGGCAACTTCCTTTCATCCCTTCCTTACATTCTCTTTCAGTCGCCCTTGGTTTCCCTTTTCACTTTCCTGCTTCTAACTCCTGCTTTTTTTTTCTTTTTTTTTTCCAGGGGTAGCTTGGTCTTCTTTCTTCTTCAATTTTCCATTTAGAATTTTTCACCGGTAACATTGATATTACAAACATTGCAAGACCAGTTTTACTATCTCAAGACCACAAACTCAGGAACAAGTTGCAGATTACACTGAAATTTTCGTTTTTCTTCAAATTACTACTGGATGCAGCAGTATCCTTCCAAAAATATTGAGGGTTGGCGTAGGAATGACATCCAGCCATATATATCATCTGTTAAAACCTTATCAGCCCTACCAACCCATGTATAACCGGCAGCATAAATTCGCGTCCATCTCGTGTACTTAATAATGTTAATATGACCAGATAGTTGCATTGTGAACCAGTTTTTATTCCAACAACATACGTAATTTACCATATGAGAACTATATCTGTCATCACTGCATTAAAATTGTATTACAACATCATTTTAGCTAATACATACACAGGTGGAAATGAAGCGAACTTATGCTGCCGACTGTACAAGTGGAATTTAGAAAGAAAAAGAAAAAAAAAATACGATCTCAGTGATCTCTTTGCTCAAGCTGAAATGGCACCAAGATGCGCCGCTTTTTGTCTCACCGTTACAACAATAGTAGCCTATATACACAATTATAGTACATCAAAAATCTTAAACTTTTTACTAATACACTGTATCTTTACATTGAAGATAGAAACCAGTTTAGTGTCCTTGTCTGTGATACATAAAGAGTAAGATACTGATACTGATACATATATTGACCTATCTGTATTCTGTAAATATTCTTGCTTGTTGAAACAGTTGAATGATAAGGTCCATTGAGCCAAGCTCTAATACGGACCTATAGATACACAAGTGAATCCTTATCGTGTGCCGTGGTATTTCTTCCATCAGAATATTGAAACAGAAAAAAAAATATGTTATGGTAACGACAAGAATAACAGATAATAACCACAAATCAGATTATTTACATATCCATGTAAGTTTACAAACAAAATTTTTTTTAGTAATGATAATAAATATATATTAAGTGAGGAAAATTAATAATAGATTGATTGATTTTTTGATGCAACTAGGCATCTGGCGGCACAACAGCTAGGGTCATATACCGCCAACATAAAATTGTCATCTACATAAAATTGTCATCTACATAATTAATAAAACATGAACACCCGAAAGGGATAGGCACCATGATTAAAAGACACACAAACTAAAAAGCACATTCTTACTAAAAGAATCCGTCGACTATAAAAAAAAAAAAAAAATCATCTAAAAACCATAAATATCATAAAATCATCTCTTGTGGAGAAGGCCAGCCTCCTCCACATAGGAGAGGGTGTTCCCTCCCACACTACAAGCCTCCTCCCCGAGCACCTGGGAGAGACTGTAAGAACCGTCACTCTTCACGGTACTCGGAGAGGTGCCTACGACTCAGGTCCCCAAGGCTGAGACACTCGACAATAAGATCACCCCCCAACGGGAACGGCCTTGACTTGGTGAGGGGGCTTGCGTGTCTCGGAGACCTGGCGAGCTAGACTTGAGGGGGCTCCGGCCCCTGCTCTGCCCCGATTTCGGGGAGAGAGGGTTTCCCATGCTAGTAAGGTCGCCAGTGAGACCAGACTAAATGGTTCCCATGCATTAGGCTGCCAGTACGAGCCAACAGTGCTGCCAGAGGGACTTCCCTCTAGGGGCCGTCCTGTGTTGGATGGTTGGATGTCTGGGCCGGGAGACCAGCGCTCGGTCCCCTCATCTTCTCGGTAGGTAATAACTCTTTGCTCCTGCGGCCAATCTAACAAAATTAATGTTATATGGATAACGAAAAGCCCTTATCTCTTCCTCGAGCGGTGGTCGACCAGTCCCTCGAGACGTCACTCTCTGGTCATGGTGGTATGCAGAAGGCTGCAAATAAGAGAAGACCCAGCAGATCGGGTGTTGTGTCGACGAACCCTTTTAGCGGTTTGGATACGTTAATGTTGACGAATGTACTATGGCGCTATCCACTCTATTTTTGAGTGTTTTGGAGTGGTTCTTCGTATCCAAATCACTTACGACAGTGACTGCAGATCTAATCGGTGCTATATTACTTTCAACACAAATGCTGCTGCCAAAGCAGCAATGTAATTGTTTCAAAGAATATCCCAGCTCGAATACCTTCATCTTCTTCTAACATATCAGATGCTCCAGGGACTCGTCTATGGGTCCCAATTACTGCCCCAAGTACTACTCCTCGGGTTCGCTCTTCTTCTAGTGGCCCAGGATTAGACAAATCTTATCGTTTGAGTAAACCCTCAGGTCGAGGTGGTAGTGGGAAGTACCTCTGTGAGGCTTCCCAAAAATCAGTACTAAAGTAACACTGCTCAAGGTCCTTCAGTGGAATTGCCGTGGCTTGCGTGCTTCTTGGGAGGAACTGCGCGTTCTTCTCTCTAGCTTCTCTCCTGCATGTGTTTCTCTCCAAGAGACAATGCTTGGGGACTACTTTCCTGCCAGTCCTCAAGCATACTCAGCATTTTATTCCAATTCATTTGAAGGGCAGGGTCACCATGCTGGCTCTGCCACCCTAGTTCGCCGAGATATTCCATGCACGAGCCTGGAGCTTGACATTCCGCTCCAGGCTGTTGCAGTTAAGGTTTTTATGGACCGCCCATATACTGTGTACAGTCTATACCTTCCTCCCAGTGTTACAGTTGAGAGGGGCAATGTCAACCGTCTTGTACGGGACCTTCCCTCTCTCTTTATTTTGTTAGGTAATTTTAATGGTTGTCATCCTCTGTGGGGTGACAGTTCGGTCATCCCCAGGGGTGTTTTATTGGCTTCTTTTATTGAGGATGAGGGATTAGGGGTTTTAAATACAGGAGATGTGACACATTTTAATAGCCCTACTGGGACTATTACCGCCATTGACATTTCCCTTTGCTCACCCAGTGCTCTGTTGGATTTTACATGGAGAGTGTTGCCTGATTTATATGGCAGTGACCATTTCCATATACTTTTAGAAGGTAACAGGTACGAACCACAGTCTCGTCTTCCTAGGTGGAAATTAGAGAAGGCTGACTGGCAGTTTTTTAGAGAGCTAACTTTTTCGGTCTCTTCTGTAGCCGATTTTGGTAGCTCTGAAGAGGCTGTAACATATTTCACTGATATGCTCCACTCTGCTGCTCTCAACTCTATCCCTAATACTTCTGGCTACTTTCCCAAAGATCCTGTCCCTTGGTGGTCACCAGTCTGCACCACTGCTGTGCGGGAGAAGCGCGCTGCTTTCTCTCGCCTTTGTCGCAATCGTGGGAACCCAACTCTTTTAGTGGACTTCCGACATGCGAGGGCTCGGGCTAGACGAGTCTTAAAAGAGGCCCGACGTACGTCTTGGAAGGCCTATGTGTCTTCAATTAATACTAAAACTCCACTCACCTTAGTGTTCAGGAGAGTCCATAAGATGGCGGGGAAGTTTTCTCCTAGTTCTCCACCTGTACTTAAGGTCAATGGAATTAAGATCATGGATGGTTTCACAGTGGACAATACCATGGCGGAGGCTTTTGCAAGAGTCTCCAGCCGTGACTCTCGACCTCTGGCTGTCAGGCATGAGTTAAGAGCCAAGGAGTGAAGGGGTATTAGGGGTTAGGTAGCCCCACCCAGGGAGGTACTACCGCTGAGGCAACGGGAGATTCAAGGAAGTACCTGATTCCATTTTTTCCCCCGGGCCTCAGTTGCTGGTTACACATCTTCTGCCTCACACATCTATGGGGAGCCAGGTAATCCCTTACACTACACACACATCCATACAAACTACATTCACTTACACTCCTATCCTTGACATTAACATACCAACTTCTCACAACTCAACATGAAAAACAATACAAGCGCAAACACATTTTAAAACTTCATACCATGGCTGATGCAACTCTTAGAGCAAGCGCGGTGGTTTCTCGGATGACCACCACTGGCAGGGCGGGGTCTTTGACACAGGGCCCTCCCGGTCGTCATCACGCGACTGTGTCAGCACCAGCCATGATGCATAAAACAACTGCTCGTCAGCACAATGAATTAATTATGTTTGCAAATATTCGGGGGATTCACTCCAACATTAACTCGGTACACTTACTTCTTCAAACCGAAACCCCTAACATTCTTTTCCTCACTGAATGCCAGGTCACTCCCTCTTCTGACCTGACTAACTACAACTTTCCAGGCTATATTTTAATGTCAAATTTTAGATCAAAGGGAGGCGTTTGCTGTTTTGCTAGATCAACAATATCCTTGGAGAACATTTTCAATCTCGCATCACCAGATTTTGATTACTCAATTTACAAGCTAAATTCTTCAGGCTCAGTTAAATATTATTGTTGTATTTACCGATCACCAAATGCCTCCCCAGATAATAGCCTCTTTGATTCCCTGACCTCCATCCTTTCTGATTTAAACATTAATGCTGCATCTGATATATCCTTACTGGGTGATTTTAATGTCCACAATGTTGAGTGGCTCACTCATTCGGCCAGAACTGATGAACCTGGGCTTGAATGCGAGTTATTCGCAGACTCATTCAATCTCACCCAACTAATCAAGCACCCTACTCGCATACCTGATAATCCAGAACATAGACCGCACCTACTTGATTTGTTTCTTACTACCAATCCCGAAACATATAGTGTTGAAGTGAAGTCCCCTCTTGGATCCTCAGACCATTGCCTCATTGCAGTCTCCTGTTCCCACTCCTCCCTACCCATCCACTCTGAACCCATCCGAGTGACCAAATGGCACTATGATGCTGCAGATTGGGTGGGGTTCCGTGACTTTTTAATTAACATTCCTTGGTCATCATTTTACTCTACTGACTAAGATAGCTTCCTGTACCATATTACTGACTTTATAAAAATAGGAATGGAAACATATATCCCTCACCATCAATACTCAAAAAGATCTAACTCTCCAAAATGGTTTGATCACAGCTGTGCCAGAGCTACAGAACAAAAATCAATAGCCTATAATGCCTATACAAAGTCGAAAACTCTTCAGTCATACAATTATTTCAAAATTGTCAGATGCCATGCTAAAGCTGTAACTAATTTAGCTAAATCTAACTTCATACATAAACAAGTCAATAAATTACTGAATAATCCTAATGATAATAAGATCTTTTGGTCAACAGTAAACTCATTCAAATCTAACTTCAACCATGGTTCATCTATTCCCCCTTTAAAGAATAGCAATGGAAATCTCATATGTGATCCACGTGGTAAAACAAATCTTTTGGCCAATATCTTCGCCACAAATTCAAACCTCAATGACACTGCTCAAAACACTCCCATTTTGAATTTTAACTCCTAAGAAAGTCCACCCTTAATAATTCATACAAGACAAGTGCGGACCATTTTGGAGAATCTATCTATCGACAAAGCTCCAGGGCCAGATGAAATTCCTCCCACTGTATTAGAAAATTGCTCAAAAGAATTAGCTCCAATTCTCTCAAAATTATTTCGTGTATGTCTCCATACCTCGTCCTTCCCAGCCGCCTGGAAAGAAGCCAATGTACAACCAATTCCCAAAAAAGGAGCTACCGCAAATCCATCAAATTACAGACCAATTGCCATCACGTCTACTCTCGGTAAAATATTTGAAATAGTTCTTAACAATCACTTTGTAAAACACCTTGAGAAAAATCATCTGCTAAATGATAAGCAATATGGTTTTAGACAGAGACGATCTACTGTGGACCTGCTCTGTTATTTCACAGATAACATATTCCAATCAACTGATAAACATGGAGAGATTCACACAATTTGCCTTGATATATCTAAAGCCTTTGACAGAGTATGGCACAGATCATTACTGTCTAAGCTTCCACATTATGGCCTTCAATCTTTTGTTCCCCTAATTAATTCATATCTTAGCAACAGAAAATTACGTGTGATGGTAGATGGTCTGTATTCCGACTTTCATCCCATTAATGCTGGTGTTCCTCAAGGAGCGGTCTTGGCTCCAACTTTGTTCCTCATAATTCAATTCACTCCTATGCTGATGATTCAACTATTCACAGTTCCTTCTCATTTAATGATAGTTTTACTCAACACAATATTTTAGAATACAAACTTGCCACTTCAATTTCATTAAATGAAGACTTAACGAAGATCTTTGAATGGGGACAAAACAACCTATTTTCTTTCAATGCAAATAAAACTAAATACATCCCGTTCTCAAATAGATCAGATAATCAAGATTCTCACATTATTTTCAATAATACACATATCCCCAAGTCCCACAGCATTGATCTCCTTGGTGTGACTTTAAATGAAAACCTCAGTTGGATTCCCTATGTAAAATCCATTGCCAAAACTGCATCTAGGAAGATGGGACTTTTATACAGAGCTTGTAATTATTTGACTGATGAGCAGTTAGCAGTAATATATAAGAGTCATGTGCGTGCCCAGATGGAATATTGTTCACCTCTGTGGGCTGGTTGTGGATCGGTGGTGTTAAGACAATTAGATAAAATTCAAAACAGAGCTATCAGACTGATCAATAATCCTATGATCACTAATGAATTCCCTCCCTTATCAGTACGTAGAAATGTTGCTTCCCTTGCACTATTTTATAGATACTTTTATAAGAAATGTTCGGATGAACTTGCCCTGATTATACCACCCCTTCGCGTCTTCCCACGGAGGACTAGGGCAGCTGAGAATGCGCATCAGTTCACACTGACTCCTCCACGTTGCAGGACAACTGCTTACAAAAATTCATTTACTCCCCGTACTACTTCCCTGTGGAATTCTCTACCAAGGGAATGTTTTCCAGCAAGTTATAACCCCCAGCAATTTAAATCCAGTTGTTTTAAATATTTTATGAGTGGAGGATGCCAATAGGCAAATGGAACCATTTATTTATTTGTTTTTTCCTTTCCTCCACTCACTATATGTAAAAAAAAAAAAAAAAAAAGTCCTGGATTTCTCACTTGGGTGAGGAGGCGATCTCATTTCTTTTACTTTATATAACAGAATCAGGCTGGAGGGTGTCTTCCCTTCTGGGTGGAGGGTTGCTACCATCCATCCTTTCCTCAAGCCGGGCAAGGATTCTAGTGTTGCCCTCAATTACCGACCAATTGCCTTGACCTCCTGTCTCTGTAAACTATTTGAAAAGGTGGTGAATGTCAGACTGGTATACTTCTTGGAACGGGGTGATTTTCTCTCTCCGTCCCAGTCTGGCTTTCGTAAACACCGTTCCACTACAGATGCTCTGGTCAGGTTGGAAGCTGCTGCATGTGAGGCCTTTGCATGACATCAACACCTTGTCTGTGTTTTCTTTGATTTAGAGAAAGCGTATGACACTACATGGCAATATGGCATCCTGCAGCAACTCCATGCATATGGCCTGCGGGGTCGCCTTCCACGCTTTCTTAATGAATTTCTCAGTGGTCGCAGTTTTTCTGTAATTGTTGGTACAACCCACTCAGCATCTGTTGCACAGGAGGAAAGCCTCCCCCAGGGAAGCGTCCTCAGTGTCACATTGTTTGCAGTAGCAATTAATGCCATTGCTTATCCCTTCCGGACAGTATAGCCAACTCGATGTACGTTGACGACCTAGCAGTCTGGTTTGCTGCTTCCCGTATGTCAGTGGCGGAGCGGCGCATGCAGCTTGCTCTTGACAGGGTGTCACAGACTGGTTCTCATGGGTTTCGATTTTCTCCTTCCAAGACATTTGCTATGCAACCTGCCGAATAAGTTCGCGGAGTGTCCGAGATAGCCTCTATAAGGTGGATATTTGGTAACACTACACATTATGAGACGCCGTGTATGCTAGGTTTATAATATCTGGCCTTTTGTCTAATAAAAATATTATCTTATATATTGCAATAAGATCTAAATAGGACGGAAAGCAAGACAAGGATAAGAATTTTAATTTAAAACGATCGTTGTCCTGATAAAAGTACTAAAATATCACATAAGCTAGTCTGTCGCAGTTGTCGTACTGTGATGTTCATAAAAGATTGTAATTTATATATAAATACAGTACATTACTGAATGTTTCATATATAAAGGTTAGTTTAACATAATTTAATTTAATACTAAGTTTATTACTGGTTGCAGTTACAAGTGAAGGAGAGATTGATTGAAGAGAATGAAAAAAAATCGACGTATGTTTGTAAGATTCTATAGGTGGGAAGGTGATAAAGAACAGCAAGCACGAAGGCAATAGCTTGGTGGAACGGAGTGACAGAAACAAAATAAAGAGGATGGCTGGCGACCGAAGGATCCCTTATCATATTGTCCGCAACCCTACAGGCAATACCTCCTACGGGGAGTGAAGGTGAGAGATCAAAGGATATATAAGGCGGAGAGAAACACGGAAACGGTTGAATGCAGCTGTATTGTCACGAACTTCTCGTGACTAGGTGGAGTTCAGCCATCTAACCAGCAGTCTCCTTTAAGTACCGTAACTACTCTAACCGGCAGCGAGGATTCGGTGGCTTAGATGATTGAACAATAATTCGATGCTGTATTAATTGCTTTATTTTTTGACTACCAGAAGTGTCGAGGTACGAAGGGTGGAATTTGTCGGCAGTTGACCAGCAGCTTCATCTCGCCCCGGACGCACCACCACCAGCCACCACAGCGTTATCGTAGCAGCTGGAACCGTTCCCTGTGACAGTGCCTAAAGGAGGAACCCTAAATATTGAGTGAACCCATTCATATTAAATAGTTAAATGGAAGTGTGGCAGTGGGGCAGTCCACACACAGCCATGGCCCAGTCAACACCTCTACCTGACAACACTACCAACACCACTTCCTCTGCCACCTGTCTAGCTGGCAAGGTGAAGTGGTTCAACTTCCTAAAGGGCTATGGTTTTGTGACCGCCGACAACATTGACTACTTCGTCCACAGTGGGGGTATCTTTCTCTCTGCTGCCACCATTTTCATCACTGAAGGATGGAGAGGAGGTGTCCTTCACTGTGGAGGAAGAGAGGAAGGGCGTGGAGGCTACCAACGTAGCCGGGCTTGATGTTGGTAAAGTCCTCGGCTCACTCCATGCCCGTGGGAGGAAGACGGCTGATGCCCAACCACCGCAGCAACGGCAGCAACAGGCAGATATTGTCACCGTATGCACCAAGACTGCTGTTGCCTTAGCTGCAGAAGGGCTAGGTCGTCTTTCCGACCTCCTCCAGGACATCTTCGGGAGAAATGGCTGACCACCAATCGCCATTTCTCCCGATCTACAACTACCCACCACCACCACTACCACCACGACCACAACCAAGAAACGAGGCAGCAAGAAGGCACGAGGGAGGAGCAGAGCAGATGCAACACCATCCCTGCCTCCGGCCCACCCTCGTCGCCGGTTAATGCTGCCTCGCCCACTTAACCGGGCGAGCAGCGGGAGGGCGCCACCACCATCGCTGCCACCACCACCACCGTCACTGCCACCACCACCACCACCACCACCACCACCACAGGAGATGGGGACGGAGGAGGAGGAAGATGACGGTGAAAGCACCACCACCACCACCGGTAGTGAGACGGAACTGGAGGACCGGGGTGAACGCTGGAGGGGGAAGAGAAAGAGGAGAGGGAGTAAGGACAGCAGTCAGACATCGGAGCCGCCGCAGTTTGTTGAAGTGCGGTAGTGGCTGTCTGCCTCACCCCGCCTCAATCTCCTTCAGAAAAACATCAGGTTTCGCCGGGACCCCGATGTCTTCTAGATCCGGAAGGAACGGAGGCGGTTTGAGCCTTCTGTAAGGAAGACACCATTCGCCGCCTCCACAACAACAATAACATCATCAACAACGAAAAAGGTTCACTACCACTGATGACCACAACAACAACAACAACTACTACTGCTACTACTACAATTACTACAACTACTATTAATATTGATCATCTAATGAAAGTGTCTGATGCCTTAATACCCCAAAAGGGGTGATAGGCAAAAAATTAAATTAAGAAAGGGTGTGTGGTGCTCCGTGCAGGTGAAGTGTTGGTCACTCCCAACTCCTTTTTATTAATCCATTATAAGTTCACTTGTGTTCTGTAATTAACTGATCTAATTGTATATGTGGTAATCTGGGGTAGGGAGTTGGTATTGGTTTTGGGGTAAGTAATGGGATTTATGTACTACCGGTATTATGGAAAAGGGAGGTTGTCATTATAAAGTGTACTTTTTATCAATGTTTTCCTTTCTACCGTGGATCCTGGTCTATAATAGGAAAGCACAGAACCAATTGATTGATTGATTTTTGATGCAACTAAGCATCTGGTGGCGCAACAGCTAAGGTCATATACCGCCCAACATAAAATTATCATCTACATAATTAATAAAACATGAATACCCGAAAGGGATATGCACCATGATTAAAAGACACACAAACTAAAAAGCACATTATTAATGAAAGAACCCGTCGACATAAAAAAAAAAAAAAATCAAACCATCTAAAAACCATAAATATCATAAAATCATATTTTGTGGAGAAGGCCAGCCTCCTCCACATAGGAGAGGATGTTCCCTCCCACACTACAAGTCTCCTCCCCGAGCAACCTGGGAGAGACTGTAAGAACCGTCACCCACTCGGTTCTCGGAGGGGTGCCTACGACGAAGGTCCCCAAGGCTGGGACACTTGACAATAAGATGCAGTACTGTCAAAGGAACCAGACAATCATCACAGTAGGGAGGGGGAGCCCTCTCCATTAAAAGGCCATGAGTCAATAATGTGTGGCCAATGCGGAGACGGACAAGAGCCATCTCCCACCGGCGGAAAGGCCACTGTAGCTCCACAAACCAAGGCGCTGGCCGATGTCGCGGAGCTTGTTAGCCCCGAAGGCGTCCCATCTGTCCTGCCAACAAGAACGAACGGTAGCATCTATGTAGGGTCGAAGGTCCACTGCAGGATCAGGATGACGCCTGGCAGGAGCCCGAGTATTGGAGACCGCAGCCTTAGCCAGGGCGTCAGCCTTCTCCTTCCCATCGACACCCACATGGGCCGGGACCCAAAAAAACTGACTTTGCGGCCACAACGACCCAGGAGGACAAGCCACTCAAGAATGGCCAACACCAGGGGATGGGAAGAGTTAAAATTGCTCAAGGCCTGCAAGGCACTACAGGAATCGCTAAAAATAGTAAACGAAGGCTGAGGGAGAGTAAAAATCACTTGGAGGGCATATAAAATGGCCGAGAGCTCAGCAGTAAAAATTGACATGACAGAAGGGAGCCTGCCGCCACGGCAAAAGTCAGGAAAGACAACTCCAAAGCCAACTCCAGCATCAGGCTTTGACCCATCAGTGTACACAGGGAGAGACTCCCTGTGAGTGAAGGCATGTTCTAAAAAGAGGGAACGAGCCACTGGAGGAGGAAGAGATTCCTTCTTGTCTGTAAAGCAGGTGCAGGGGAAAACATTTGGAAGAAGCCATGGAGCCACCCTGGGGACCCTCACAGGACAAATCTGGAAGTCATCAATGCCCATCTCCTCCATAGCCTTCCTGACCTGGAAGCCAAAGGGCCATTGTGTACGAGAATGTAAAAGGTAGTACTGAGTCATGATATCAGATGACACCGCCAAGCAGGGAAGGGAGTCAGAAAGTCGATGTAATCGATGCCAACATCGAACCATCGAGGACTGGCGACGGAGATCAAGAGATGGCTCATTAGCGTCCACCAGGAGACTGGAGATTGGTGATGACCTGAAGGCTCCTGAAGGCCAGACATACTCCAGCATGATGAACAGGGTCTAAAACCCTGAGATGGGCATCAGTGGCAGAAGAGTACACCTCACACCCATAGTCGAGTTTTGACCTAATAAGAAATTGATATATGCGGAGGAGGGTGGCCCATTTAGCCCCCCAGGACATATGGCCCAGAACCCTCAACAGGTTAAGAGTCTTGAGGCAAGAGACCTTAAGTGTACATAAATGGGGAACCCAAATCAAATTTTTTGTCAAAAAGGAGACCCAAAAAGCGAGTCTCATCGACTCAACGTATCCGATGACCATACATGAATAAGTCCGGATCGGGGTGGACGCCTACACACTGATTCACCTTCTCTGTCTAATATCATCACCTAGCTCTTTCCTACATTCACTTTAAAACAGCGTCGATCACATACTGCAAAGCTCACCACTAATCTTCTTAAACCTCACTTAATGCTGCCTCGTCCAATCAACTGGGGGAATTGTGGGAACGAACTACCCAAGGCCAAGAGATATCTCTTGACCTTGGAACTACCATCGCCACCACCACCTCAACCTTCCAAACAAGACCCCGAGACGGAGGAGGACACTCAGGACACCTCCACCAGTTCCATCTCCAACTCCATCACCTCGAGAGAGGGCACTACCGACAACATGGACCTGCAAGATGAAGGGGAATGGCAGACGATGTGGAAGAGGAAGAGGAGGACTGACATCCCAGCTACAGACCCACCGCCGACTGTCACCATGGACTAGCGGATGTCCGCCTCTCCTCGTCTCTACTTGTTCCACCAACACATCTCCTGTTGCCAAGACCCCGACATTTTCCAGGTCAGGAAAGTTTGGTCCAGCAGGACGACACCGGGGACTAGCTTCACTAACTCTAGTACAACTGTCACCAGCAACAAGGAGGAGTATGTATAAAACAGAGTAAAAAAAAAAAAAAGAGAAAAGAGAGAAAGATAAAGGGTTGCCTTATTGCCCATATAATGGGTGATAAGCATTAATAAAAAATAAAAAAAAATACGTAGGCCCTCGATATTACGTGAACTTAGTCAATACTTTCCATTTAATACAGACCCAGATTCAAAATAAATATTTCCCTGTTGTGGGCCATTCACTTGTGTTAGGTGAATTGGGAAGCTTCTGATTTCTCCAGTCTAGGCCAGGAAATAAGCCACTTCAATATGTAAGTAGGGATGGTCAATTTTATAACATAGTTTGGAGGAATCAATAACCCTCCAATTCACATAAGAGAAATTATTTCCTTTAAGGCACGCGATGTTAATAGATTGGTACAGCATATTGATGCAGCGACGAGTGCGCATATCGACGTTGCCAGTCATAAATAAACCAACACATTCACTTTCCGCTCACCCACCCACCCTCCCTCTCAGTCACTCGGGAACCTAACTTTGTAGCAGAAGGAAGAGAGGTGCCTCACACACAAGTTCCCATTTCTACCTCCTCCTTCTACCTTCACCTCAGCTACTCGGAGATTTCATGAAGTAATAGCAGAAGGAAGAAAGGCGTCACACACATACGTTTCCAATCATCTTCTCTTCACATCAGCTGCTCGGAGCCCTGACGTAGTAGCAGCAGGAAGAGAGGCGCCACATACCCGATCCCACTCCAACCGAATCTTACTATTCTCTTCACCATGAATCACCGAGTAACCTCTTGTGAGTATACTGTACAAGACAAAAGCAGAATGTCATTTTTTCTATACAGTAGACCCTCGATATAAAATGAATAGATACTTGTATCCACCGCTTCGTTAATTATTACGCTCAGCCCCTCATTGAAGGCCACCAAATATTTTCCCAGGCTTTTGGTATTCAACCATAAACACCAAGGGATTTACTGAGCAGTAGTTAAAAAGATAGTGCTAAAATTAATCATCTTATAGCGAAGACCTACTGTACAAAGGAAAGCGAAGATTATAGCTCACTCAATGTTCTCGCCTGTGATATGAAAGGGGTTAGAGAGGTTTAAAATTAGGTTCAATTTCGTTCGAGATGTCTTGAATCATTGCGTTTGAAGGAGCATAATTTGTAGTAATGGGTAATACAAAATTAAGATTAATTTGAGGATAAAAGCAGACCGTCGCAGGCTTGGAACACCTTGTAGAATGGAGAAGATGGTGACGGAGGAGTGGGACTGCAAAAAAGAAATTGGAGTGCAGTCAGAATGGAAGGGAGAAGGTAATTGAAAGGAGGGAGAGCGAGCACAAGAAACACAGTTAAAGAATTGAATGTGAGTGGTTGGGTTCAAAGGGGTCCAAAACCCTTAAAGTACTGGCCATATCACCACAGGGAATGTCACCCCTAAGGGAGCATATCACAAGTTCCCCGTTGTTATCAGGACCCGTCTTTGTAAAACTCAAGGAATTACAATTAACACACTTTACATTTCTAACTCTGGAATCGATGGTCAGATTGGGAAGGAGCTTTCGTTCTTCAGGTTAGAACATTTATTGTTATTCCACCGGATAATGCTCTTCTCTACTCTTTCAGTTTATGCTTCCTCATCTCAAGAGAGTACCGGTATATGAAACACACGCCGAGCAAATCAGTCTTAATCCCATTTTCATCAATTCCTAATGTAAGAGTTAACCGGTACTCTCAATCTTTCATGTATACAGCTGATCAGCTCTGGAACCCTCTACCTTCATCCATCTTTCTCCCGTATTACGACTTATTGTCCTTCAAACACAATGTGTCTAGGCATTACGAACGAAAGTAAACACAATTTCTTACTCTTCCCACTCTCTTTACTTTACAAAGGAGGACATTAAAACAGGCTTCGTAACTTTCGTCCTCACCATATAGAAATAAAAATTTTATTATTAACATAATTATTATATTTATCATGAAATTATTTTTATATTATGCAGCAGTGTAGTTATGATTATTTAAACTATGATGTTTATTGGGATGAATTGAAGTAGAGGCACATTACAGACCATTTAAATGGATGTCCATATAAAAATTAGACATTAAATTAAAAATTATTTGCTCACAAATCTTAGTTTCTTTAGGCTATTGTTGCAAGAGAGAGAATATATCTTTTCTTACGGGGAGAATCTTTTTTGATAAATTGGAGGGGTAGTGGTTCCTGTAAACTATGCCAAGAAGCAATCACCTCATTGTTTGTTATGGGTGATCCGTTTCGTGATTATAATTTATAGAATATAATTATAATAGCCCTCCATAGTTTCCATTGTTATAAAAATGTAACAGAACAAAGGAATTCCTGGTTGGCCTTGATACACTGTATATTGCTTGGATACATTGATCGCTCTTGCCGTCGTCAACATCGTGTTTTAGTTTGTGTGATGTCACACATCATACCATGTCTGCTCTCTGTTTAAGAAATCTTTCGTATTGTCTGTGAAGCAGTAAAAATAACAATAATAATTACAGTATTACAATAATAACACATTTTTTCGCCAAACGACATATACTGTATTCTCTACCCTCCACATACCACACCATTACCCACATTGCACTCATCTTTACTTCATACTGCACATCACCATTACCCCCACTCCACATATCTTCACTACCCACCACCATTTCCCCACTTCTCACAATAATCTTTTACAGTATTGATTTTTGTAGGTAACCTGGAGTTACCCTCGCCCACCAGCACAAATGTATTAGTGATTTTCTTAGGTAATCTGAAGATGCCGACGCCCACCCACCAAAACACACACATAGTACAGTCGGCGGCAAAAGTCCTGTCGCCTCATTTGCTTCACCGAGGCACTCGATCTTCATAGACTCGAGATTATTAGGTGTAGAAAACGTTCGTATTTCTCGAGTCCATGAACACTGCCTGTCTCGGTGAAGCAGGTGAGGCGACACGACTTCTGCTGCCGACTGTACAGTACATGATATCTGAGTGGTGGGGAGTGAGGATGTGCCAAAAGTATGCCATGTGTCTTTCTGTCTGAGTGCCGATTCCGAAATTGTTTTTAGTTTTGCTATGCGACGCTTAGCTTTTGTGTGGTGCTTGGTCATATGAACGTACTATTGCAGACAAAAGTTTGTTTCTACTCCGGGTGATAAGTCCACACGACTGCTGGCCCATTTCTGGCCGGCAGGTTGCTGCTTGCTCGAGAACTACACCACCTCGTAAACCAGCAACCGAACAGTTGACTGTCTAGGATTCGGATAGGAAATGTATAGCATATAAATAGATGCATTAGTTGATAGGTAATGTCAGGTGCAAAGCAAGTAATAACTAAACAAGAAGAAAATGCCAGTACTAGTATTTAACATCTTGAACGCTGACTGTATCATTAATATACCATTTTCCTTTTACACGTAGCCAGGGCCTGTATTCACTAGGCATATCAGAGTTTTCACTTACTCGTATGCCTGCATTACTGATCTCCCATAGTGTTTCAGGCTTATTTCGAAACAGTGAATGGTGTTGCTATTCTATTAGTATGAGTTTATATTTTGATTTCGGAGCATGAATGAACGCTTGAGAAGAAAATAATTATTATCTTAAGAAAGAATGAACTTTGCTTTTGTGAATAAGATGTCCTATGGACTGTTAGGGACACAAAAATAATTTACTTTCTTTTAACTACTATACGTTTCAGTGACGGACAGACGGTGTTTTTCGTAAATATCTCTTAAACGAATCGTTGTATCAATATAATATTTCAGCACACTGTTTTTAACACCCGGGCGTAATTTATGGCTGACATACCATATTACTATATGTGTTATGTTAGGAGTTTACTGAGTGATATTAAGCCTAATCCAGTCATCATATCTAAGGCGTTATAGAGAATCGGACGAGTGTGGGGTACTCGTGTAACCCCTCCACCAACACCCCGAAATCCCCCCACCATTCCTTCCTTCCCTACCCCAATATCTCATTATCCTCCTCCCCGTTTCACTCTTCACCCCCCTATTTACACCATCCCTCTTCCATTTTTTATTTTTTTTATGACAGTATGTACAGTATAAACGTATCGTTCATTAGTAATATTGTTTAATACAGTTACCGTTGTGTGTGGACATGAAAACCAGAGTGGGTCAAACGACCATTAAAGCAATAGCTAATCCCGTTGTTAATGGCCGTATAGCCGGATAATAACCCACGTGTCTAAGGCCACCAGAAAAATGATTAATTTTGGTTTTGGGCAACCAAATATAATCGTTCATGGTTGCTTCATGTGTTCTTTACCTTTTTAAATAACCAATTTATGCCTTAATTGAATATTCAGTCTCCCGTATCCCCTCCCCCTCTCTCTGAGGTATGAGGTACCCCCCAGTCCGAGGCTATGACTCAAGTAGTGACAGGGTAGAAATCATTGACTGCCGAGGCGCACCTATTAGCAACAATGTTGTCCATTTGCCCCCGTGGATGCAGGACAGCGTTTGTTCTTCGTCTTGCCATATTGTACAAACGTGAAAGCCAGTGATGATGAAGACGATGACGTTTTCCTTGACAGTGATTGTGAATAAATTTTGTTTTATCATGTTTGCATAATTAAATCCTACACTATTATATATATATATATATATATATATATATATATATATATATATATATATATATATATATATATATATATATATATATATATATATATATATATATATATATATATATAATATATGTGTAATTTGGTGTTAATATTTAATATAAAAGGGACAAGTCAACAAAATAACATTATATTAACTGGACCAAGTTGACATTTTATAATGAATAGATACACAGTATCTAATAACTTTTCCTAGAAGGTCCAGACCACAGGTAATGCCAGTACATCGTGTTCACTTGCATGGTTGACCATAAGGACTGCAAACATGGACCTTCTACATACTACATGTATGTAAACATGCTGTTGTACAGTAATTGTCAAAGTGAAATACGTCTTGCCTCTATAGAATTGTACTGCACCATACTCTTAGTTAATAATCATATCTATACATAAACATCTACATAACATTCTAATATATAATACAGTGATGGGAGAAATAGGGAGGGACACGAGTGATGAGGGAGGCGAGGAGCTAGGGGTAGAAGAGGAGAAGGGAGGGGTGAGAAGGGGGGGATGTAGTTGTGGTTAGGAATGGTTTGGGAGGGTGTTGGGGGGGCCACACTTTCCTTCGAATGCGTCAATATGACTGGCCAGCTTTATGCTATTTTTCACGAGTAAACTCCTCGCATAACACATATAGTAATATGGTATGTCAGCCATAAATTACGCCCGGGTGTTAAAGATAGTGTGTTGAAATGTTATATTGATACAACGATTCGTTTAGGAGATATTTGCGAAAAACACCGTCTGTCCGGCTCTGAAACGGATAGTAGTGGAAACATGACTGACTTAAAAAGTAAATATAAAAACATATATAAATGGATATATTACATATAGGTGCTGCAAATACAGAACTACAGGTTATATGGAGTAAATCTAAGTGCATGAATCGAACAGTGGTCCGGTCATGAGACAGCCGTATACTACAGACCTAGTCCTTGAAAAGATACCATAATAATGAACACAGCCAACATTACTTTCAAAAGGTCATTGCTCCCATTGCATTTTAAATGAGGTATATCATTCTTCATTTTACTGCATGCTTCTGTGGGCTTAAAATCATACTAGTAAGAACTATGATTCAGTTTATTCTAGTAATATTTCAGCTTTTGTGTGATTTCTGACAAATATTAGTACTTGGTTATCTTCTTGTGCAATAGTCCTTATTTTGTTTTGCACCTGATGTTACCTATCATCTAATGCATTTATTTACTGTATATGCTATACACATGAGAGAGAGGGGGGGGGGGGTAAATTACTTCCTATCCGAATCCTAGTCAGTCAACTGATCGGTTACTGGATTACGTGGTGTAGTTCTCGAGCCAACAGCAACCTGCCGGCCAGAAAAGGGGCAGCAGTCGTGAGGACTTATCACCCGGAGTAGAAAGAAACTTTTGTCCGCAATAGTACGTGGAATGGCGGAGACCAAATGGAAGGGAACATGTGTAAAAGAATGGGATTGTGGAATGGGTGTGTGTTCTGGAGTGGATGAGAACGAGAGAGCAAAGGAAGGTGTGTGTCTGTTTGTAAGCAATAAATGGAAGGAGTGTGTAGGGGAGTATGGATCCGTGGGCTAGAGGATTGTGTGGGTGAGAATGAAAGTAGGAGTACAGACTTGGGCAGAAGTGAGTGAGGCCCTGAAGAGTGTAAAGATGGGTAAAGTATCAGGAATAGATGGAGTGTGTGGTGAGATGCTGAAGTGTGGTGGTGAGATAGTGGTTGAGTGGGTGTGGAAAATGTGTGGACTAGCATGGAAGAAGGGAAGTGTGCCTGAAGATTGGAAAACAGGATTTATAGTGCCTCTGTATAAGGGCAAAGGGGAGAGAGGAGTGTGTGGTAATCACAGAGGGATATGTCTCCTTAGTGTGGTAGGGAAGGTATACTGTAGGGTAGTGATCGAGAGAGAGAGAGTGAGAACAGAGAGGTGGGTGGGTGAGGAGCAGGGTGGGTTTAGGAAGGGTAGAGGGTGTGTAGACCAGATTTTTTCCTTGAGGTGTGTTGTGGAGAAGTATCTGGAGAAGGGACAGAAGCTGTAGGCTGCATTTATGGATTTGGAGAAGGCTTATGACAAAGTAGATAGAGAGGTCTTTGGAAAGTACTGAAAATATATGGAGTGGTTGGAAAGTTGCTGGAGGCAGTGAAGAACTTGTATGAGGGCGCAAGAGCGGCAGTCAGGGTGGAGAGTGAGCAGAGTGAGTTCTTTAACTTGAGCGTTGGGTTGAAGCAAGGGTGTGTCATGTCCCGATGGTTGTTCAATGTATACATGGATGGAGTTATGATGGAAATACAGGGAAGAGCCGTGGGTGTTGGTGTACCTCTGATAAGGGAGGGAAGTGAGTGGAAGTTGCCGGTGTTGCTGTTTGCTGATGATATAGTTTTGCTGGGTAACGAGGAGTGGGAGTTACAGGGATTAGTGAATATGTTTGGAGATGCGTGCAAGAAACGGAACCTGAAGGTGAATGTAGTGAAGAGCAAAGTTATGGTCTTTGAAAGGGATGCAGCCACTGGTTGTGAAGTGAGGTTAAATGGACAGGTTATGGAGAATGTCAGCTCATTAAGTATTTGGGCAGTGTGATGAGTAAAGATGGGAAGTTAGAGGATGAGATGCGAGAGGGGGTACAACAGGGGAAGAGGGTTGTAGGAACACTGAAAGCAGTGACAAGGAGTAGGGTGATGAGTATGGAAGTGAAAAATATGCTACATGATAGTGTGGTAATTCCGACACTGACATACGGGAGTGAAACGTTGATGATGATGGAAAGACATAAATCAAGAGTTAGAGTGGTGGAAATGAGCTACCTTAGAAGTGTGTGTGTAGTGACATGGAGAGACAGACTGACGAATGAAGAGGTACAGGATTGATGGATTGATTTTTGATGCAACTAAGCATCTGGCGGCGCAACAGCTAAGGTCATATACCGTCCAACATAAAATTGTCATCTACATAATTGATAAAACATGAACACCCGAAAGGGATAGGCACCATGATTAAAAGACACACAAACTAAAAAGCACATTATTACTAAAAGAACCCGTCGACATAAAAAAAAAAATAATCAAACCATCTAAAAACCATAAATATCATAAAATCATATTTTGTGGAGAAGGCCAGCCTCCTCCACATAGGAGAGGATGTTCCCTCCCACACTACAAGCCTCCTCGCCGAGCACCTGGGAGAGACTGTAAGAACCGTCACCCACCCAGTAGGTCCTCAAGGTTGGGACACTCGACAATAAGATGCCATACTGTCAAAGGGACCAGACAATCATCACAGTAGGGAGGGGGAGCCCTCTCCATTAAAAAGCCATGAGTCAATAATGTGTGGCCAATGCGGAGACGGACAAGAGCCATCTCCCACCGGCGGGAAAGGCCACTGTAGCTCCAAAAACCAAGGCGCTGGTGGATGTCGCGGAGCTTGTTAGCCCCGACAGCGTCCCATCTGTCCTGCCAGCAGGAATGAACGGTAGCATCTATGTAGGGTCGAAGGTCCAATTGCAGGAACAGGATAACGCCTGGCAGGAGGCCGAGAATTGGAGAACGAAGCCTTAGCCAGGGCGTCAGCCCGCTCATTCCCATCGACACCCACATGGGCCGGGACCCAACAAAAAGTTACTTTGTGGCCACGAAGACCAAGGAGGACAAGCCACTCAAGAATGGCCAACATCAGGGGATGGGAAGAGTTAAAATTGCACAAGGCCTGCAAGGTACTACAGGAATCGCTAAAAATAGTAAACGAAGGCTGAGGGAGAGTAAAAATCACTTGGAGGGCATATAAAATGGCCGAGAGCTCAGCAGTAAAAATTGACATGACAGAAGGGAGCCTGCCACCACGGCAAAAGTCAGGAAAGACAACTCCAAAGCCAACTCCAGCATCAGGCTTTGACCCATCAGTGTACACAGGGAGAGACTCCCTGTGAGTGAAGGCATGTTCTAAAAAGAGGGAACGAGCCACTGGAGGAGGAAGAGATTCCTTCTTGTCTGTAAAGCAGGTGCAGGGGAAAACTTCTGGAAGAAACCATGGAGCAGCCCTGGGGACCCTCACAGGACAAATCTGGAAGTCATCAATGCCCATCTCCTCCATAGCCTTCCTGACCCGGAAGCCAAAGGGCCATGGTGTACGAGAATGTAAAAGGTAGTACTGAGACATGATATCAGATGACACCGCCAAGCAGGGAAGGGAGTCAGGAAGTCGATGTAATCGATGCCAACAACGAACCATCAAGGACGGGCGACGGAGATCAAAAGGTGGCTCATTAGCGTCCACCAGGAGACTGGGGATTGGGGACGACCTGAAAGCTCCGGTCGCCAGACGTACTCCAGCATGATGAACAGGGTCTAAGACTCTGAGACGGGCATCGGTGGCAGAAGAGTACACCTCACACCCATAGTCGAATTTTGACCTAATAAAAACATGGTATAGGCAGAGGAGGGTGGCCCGATCAGCCCCCCAGGACGTATGGCCCAGGACTCTCAACAGGTTAAGAGCCTTGAGGCAAGAGACCTTAAGTGTATGTAAGTAGGGAACCCAAGTCAAACGTTTGTCAAAAAGGAGACCCAAAAAGCGAGTTTCCTCGACACAACATATCCGATGACCATACATGAATAAGTCTGGATCGGGGTGGACGCCTCGGATGTGGCAGTAGTGCATAGCAACTGTCTTGGAAGGAGAAAATCGAAACCCATGAGAACCAGTCCAGCGTGACACCCTGTCAAGGGCAAGCTGCATGCGCCGCTCCGCCACCGACATACGGGAAGCAGCAAACCAGACTGCTAGGTCGTCAACGTACATCGAGTTAGCTATACTGTCCGGAAGGGATGAGGCAATGGCATTAATTGCTACTGCAAACAATGTGACACTGAGGACGCTTCCCTGGGGAATGCCCTCCTCCTGTGCAACAGGAGAAAAACTGCGACCACTGAGAAACTCTTTAAGAAAGTGTGGAAGGCGATCTACAGAGAAAGAGAGAGCAGAATGCAGGTCTCTCAGGGTGAATATATGGTTATAACTTTCATTCTCATTCCCTGAGAAATCCAGGACAGTGCGCTCCTTGGCTCTTAACTCATGCCTGACAGCCAGAGGCCGAGAGTTAAGGTTGGAGACTCTTGCAAAATCCTCCGCCATGGTATTGGCCACAGTCAAACCATCCATGATCTTAATTCCATTGACCTTAAGTACAGGTGGAGAACTAGGAGAAAACTTCCCCGCCATGTTACGGACTCTCCTGAACACTTGGGTGAGTGGAGTTGTAGTATTGATTAAAGACACATAGGCCTTCCAAGATGCACGTTGTGCCTCTTTTGAAACTCATCTAGCCTGAGCTCTTGCCCGTCGGAAGTCCTCTAAAAGAGTTGGGTCCCCATAATTGCGACGAAGGTGAGCGAAATCTCCCGCACAAAAGTGGTGCAGACTGGTGACCACCAAGGGACCGGACGTTTGGGAAAGTAGCCAGAAGTTTTTGGGATAGAGTTGAGAGCCGCAGAGTGGAGCATATCAGTGAAATATGTTTCAGCCTCGTCAGAGCTGCCAAAATCGGCTACAGAAGAGACCGAAGAAGTTAGCTCTCTAAAAAACTGCCAGTCAGCCTTCTCTAATTTCCACCTAGGATGACGAGACTGTGGTTCGTACCTGTTACCTTCTAAAAGTATATGAAAATGGTCACTGCCATATAAATCAGGCAACACTACCCAAGTAAAATCCAACAGAGCTCTGGGTGAGCAGAGGAAAATGTCAATGGTGGTAAAATTCCCAGTAGGGTTATTAAAATGTGTCACATCTCCCGTATTTAAAACCCCTAATCCCTCATCCTCAATAAAAGAAGCCAATAAATATAAAACACCCCTGGGGTTGACCGAACTGTCTCCCCACAGAGGATGACGACCATTAAAATCACCCAACAAAGTAAAGGGAGAGGAAAGGTCCCGTACAAGATGGTTGAGATCACCCCTCTCAACTGTAACACTGAGGGGAAGGTATAGACTGCATACAGTGTACGGGTGGTCCATAGAAACCTTAACTGCAACAGCCTGGAGTGGAGTGTCAAGCTCCAGGCTCTTGCATGGAATATCTCGGCGAACTAGGATGGCAGAGCCACCATGGTGACCCTGCCCTTCAAATGAATTGGAATAAAATGCAGAGTATGCTTGAGGGCTGGCAGGAATGTAGTCCGCAAGCATTGTCTCTTGGAGAGAAACACATGCAGGAGAGAAGCTAGAGAGAAGAACGCGCAGTTCCTCCCTAGAAGCATGCAAGCCACGGCAATTCCACTGAAGGACCTTGAACAGTGTTACTTTAGTACTGATTTTTGGGAAGCCTCACGGAGGTACTTCCCACTAACACATCGACCTGAGGGTTTACTCAAACGATAAGATTTGTCTAATCCTGGGCCACTAGAAGAAGAGCGAACCCGAGGAGTAGTACTTGGGGCAGTAATTGGGACCCATAGACGAGTCCCTGGAGCATCTGATATGTTAGAAGAAGATGAAGGTATACGAGCTGGGATATTCTTTGAAATAATTATATTGGTATTGTCCTGTACAGCAGTGGTATCACTGACACAGGCAGATACATCAACATCCATAATACAGGTGGTAGAATCACTCCGCTGCTCAAGCGGAAGAGAAACTGAATCTTTTGAAGTCACAACATCCGAGGCATCCACATTAACTTCACGCCCCTCTGATGATCCTGAAGGAAGCTTGTGAGGGGGAACATCTGTTGAATCAAAAGATTCATCAGAGCCACGAGAACGCTTCTGGTGAAATTGAGAGGAAACTATGGAAGAGTCCACAGAGACGGTTGCCTTGCCAGGAGGAACATCTATGGAATGAAGTGCCTCAGAGGAACCACGAAGGCATCTCTGTGGCAGTTTAGCTAATTTAAGTTTCCTTTTTGGAGAGCATGTGGCAGCGTGAACCTCTACCACATAGACACCTTAAGCTAAAGTCTGAGAATTATCAACAGTTGAAGGGTCACCAGAATGAGTGTCTGATAAAGTTTCCAAGACTGGGAAACTATTAAGTAGTGTAACCTTAGAAACGCTCTCACTAGAGCAAGAAGCAGCTGCTTCTTGAGAGAGTTGAGAGGGTGCTGCAACTGAATTAGGGCGAAGGGAGGAGGCGTATGTCTTCACACCACCATCCTTCTGTGACCTGAAGTTGAGTTGCCGTCTGGCACTACCAATGCTGATGAATCGGGTGTTAGTCAAGTGGAGGATATCTTGCTCAAGGAAATACATCTTACATTGTCGAGAACGTAAGGGGTGAGCATCTCTGCAGTAAAAGCAGTAACTCTCTGACTGACACTCAGAAGTAAGATGTGAGTCAAGAGCAGAACAATTACCACACCGGGAATGGTTGTTGCAGTTCCTCCTCCCTTGTCCAAACTCATAACAACAGAAGCACTGTAAGGGACATTCAACAAAAGGCTTCACCTCAAAGGAGGTGGGGTTAATGTTAACGCGATCTGGGATATGCGAGCCATAGAAAGTGAGGATGATCATATTTTTACTGCCTTTCATCTTTGTTTCTCATTGGACACTGTCTGGGCACATAGCAAGAATGTCCTATTCTGAGAATTCATACAGGTCCTCATTATATAAACGCCCCTTGCTATAATTAAATGTTCGTTGTGGTTTGATAGATTCAAACATGCTATCAGAAGGACAGGGGAGATTGAGGAGCATCATGGCCTGTGTAAGATCTTTGGCTCTGATTAAAACGCCCTTACCATATTTCTTTATGTGGCCCATTGGTAGTAATCCAATTTCTTTCTCTAGATATCGGGAAGCATGGATAAGGTTACCACATCCCTTTCTGTAGTAAGCCACAAACCAAAAGGGTGTAGGAATCCGACGTTCCTTAGGGACATGCTCTACAGAGTCATCAAAGATGTTAGGGCAGTAGTCATTGTCACTGTCAACTACATTGGTGGAGCACATCATCTGAACTTTGCAGTGAGTATCCTCAACAACCAAAGAATCTTTTGCCTCAAAAGCTGCTTTGGCAGCAGCATTTGTATTGAAAGTAATATAGCACCGATTAGACCTACAGTCACTGTCATAAGTGATTCGGATACGAAGAACCACTCCAAAACACTTAAAAATTGATTGGATAGTGCCATAGGAAAGGGATGCAGGTACATTTGTTAACATTAACCGCTAACAGGGTTCGTCGACACAACACCTGACCTGCTAAGTCTACTCTTATTTATATTTGGTGTTTTTGGCCCCAGGAGCCAAGAGCTACTACCTACCAGGCAGATGAGGGGACCGAGCGCTGGTCGCCGTGGGCGGGGTACCTCTTCCCCCATGGGGCCACTCGCTTTAAAAAGCAGCCCCAATGACTCGAAAATTCGCCCACGACGGTGCTAAGGCCCCCTTCCCCAACATCTCCCGGCCCAGACACCCAACCATCCAACATAGGAGGGCCCCTAGAGGGCAGTCCCTCTGGAGGGCAGCAATGTTGGCCTGTACTTGCAGCCTATTGCATGGAAAACATTTAGTCTGGTCTCTCACTGGCGACCTTACTAGCATGGGAAGCCCTCTCTCCCCGAAATCGGGGCAGAGCAGGGGCCGGAGCCCCCTCTAGTCTAGCTCGCCAGGTCTCAGAGACACGCAGAGACACGTCAAGGCGGTTCCCATGGGGGGGGGGGGGGTGAATTTTATTATATTTATGGCTTCTTAGATAGTTCAATGTTTTCTTTTATTTTGATTCTTTTATATATTTTACTTAACTTAATCAAGCTATTTTAGTAAAAATGTGAGTTTTAGTTGGTATGTCCTTTTAATCATGCAGTCTATCCCTTTCGGGGTAATGAGGCCTACTTAATGTGTGTACATATTTTATTAATGATGTAGATGACCATATTTCAAAATCCTTAGAATTTAATATTATGTTGGGTGGCATGCCTAGTGGCATCTAGTAATCAACCAATCCCAGAAGTTCACACCTACACATGCTTTCAGACAAGAGATAATCTCTTCCTCCTCCAGTGGCTCACTCCTCTCACTTGAGGTCCGTCCCTCATTGTGTACACTGATGGGTCAAAGTCTGATGCCGGAGTTGATTTTAGGGCTGTCTTTCGTTTTGATGCCAGGCTCCCTTCTGTCATGTCTATTTCTACTGCCGAGCTCTCGGTTATTTTACTCTCCGACAGCCTTCTTTTACTATTCCTGTAGTGGATTGCTGGACTTGGGGAATTTTTACTCTTCCCATCCCCTGGTGTTGGCCATTCTTGAGTGGCTTGTCCTCCTGGGACGTAGTGGCTACAGTCACATATTGTTAGGTCCTGGCCCATGTGAGTGTTGATGACGCCCTGGTTAAGGCTGTAGCCTCCAGTGCTCAGCCTCCTGCCAGGTATCATCCCAAACCTGCTTTATACCTTGGCTTCTACACAGATGCTGCCGATCTTTCCTGCTGGCAGGACAGATGGGACGCTAACAAGCTCCGAGGTGTTTGCCAGTGCCTTGGTTTGTGGAGCTACAGCAGCCTGTCCCACCGACTGGCGATTGCTCTTGCCCTTCTCCGCATTGGTCATTCACGTTATAATGGAGATGGCTCCCCCTCCCTGCTGTGATGATTTTCTTATCCATTTGACAGAGTCATCTTCTTGTGGAGTGTCCCAGCCTAGAGGATCTTCGCCGTAGGCACCTCTCCGAGTACCGGGTGGGGGACGGTTCTTATAGTCTCTCCCAGGTGCTAAGGTAGGAGGCTAGCCTCCTCCACAAGTTGTGAATTTTATATTTTTTATGGTTTATTTTAAAGTAAAATGTGAGTTTTAATTGGTATGTCCTTTTATTCATGCTGCTTCTCCCTTTTGAGGTAGTGAAGCCTGGCTTATATGTATATACTAGCGGAGGTACCCGGCGTTGCCCGGGAAAGATGCACTCTGGAATTTAGAAATAGTCAATATTAACTTTATAATATGTGAAAGCATTTCAGTCTTGTTGCTTTATATGAAAATATTCCGCGATCTCAGGCCGCTTGCCAGTTGCCTTACGTACATAAGACGATATAGTACATACATCTTTTTATCAGCCATGACTGTACTGTACATTTGGCACGCATTTTTAGCGGCTCGAACGGAAAACATCCGTTCGAGCTTCTGTTCGAGCGGTACATTTGGTGCTCGATTTTAGCAGCTCGAACGGAAAATTTTCGTTCGAGTTCTTCTTTATAGTTTTAACCGATAAATAGAATATTTGACATTTTAACGTAATTTTTACATCAAGGTATGTCATGTTACGTCATAAAAACTTTTGCCGGTGGCGTTAATTCAGAATATATTGTTTTGGGAGTGAAACCGGTTTTTTTTTAGCGGATTTATAGTAGATGACGTAATTTTTACTTCGAGTTACGCCATGTTACGTCATACCAAAATCTGCGCCTGGTGATGTTGATTCAGAATATATATGGGTTTTGGATGTAGGTGCAACCGTTTTCGAGTTATAAGAGGACAAACAGAGACGGATTGCCATTTTTAGTATAGATATTTCATATGATCATATTTTGAAATCCTTAGAATTTAATATTATGTTTCGCAGTATATGGCTGTTGCGCCGCCATATGCCTTGTGGCATCTATCAATCAATCAATCAGTCCATGCAAAAGAACTTTAACACTATATTTATTGCTGTAGTGCTCTTGAGCTCGTATTTTTAAAGTAAATTTCACAGCTATACTAAAAATGTGTTGATATGTGTTTTGTCATGGAATGAACTATGACCTGGCACTGCTCTGAAACCTTAACATAAATTACTTCAAGAGGAAGAAAGGGGTTCACTGCTTCGAAATGAGTCTGAATAATTTTGGCGAGGACATTAATGCAAACTATTAAAGGTGTTATAATACCGTCTACTGTTGCTACAGATGTCATAGGTATGGGCAAGTGTTTAACTACAATTCTGCTGGGGAGGATATAATTTTTATCTGATCTGACCTTCCTCTTCGACAGGCAAACCTCATTAGTATTTCTCCTTCATTCTCTCTTCCACACATCATTCATCTGTTATCCAATACATGCTTTTTCCCCATATAAAAAACTATTTGTAGTTTGACTCTCCCCTTTCCATGGAGCAGATTTCCCTCTACTACTCTCATACTCACCCTCGTTCCAAAATTCCCTTTGAGTTTGAGGCTAGTTCCCACTGTAATAAAATTGAGCTACTATGCACGAAAGCACAACTACACTCTCTGCACCAGTACAGCAAGAACTATCTACTTAGTAAAACTCTAATCAAAGTCTAATGCCTTACGGAGACTGTCCAACTGGAGTCCTTTACCATGGAAGTGTTTAATTCTGATAAGGATTCATCAGAGTTGTGATTTAACTTTTCTTTTCACAGTTTAAACATCTGAAAGACACTGCGTAAGTGCTACTACAAAACCAATATTAACAACCTCAGATGTCACACCATACGTACCAACCTTACCAAGGCAACACGAGTGACATTTTTCAAAACTATCTACCCCTTGAGTTCCGATAAAATTTTGTGCTACTGTACAGTCGGCGGCAGAAGTCCTGTCGCCTCACCTGCTTCACCGAGACGCACAGTGTTCATGGACTCGAGAAATACGCATGTTTTCTACACCTAATAATCTCGAGTCTATGAACATCACGTGCCTCGGTGAAGCAAGTGAGGCGACAGGACTTTTGCCGCCGACTGTACAATAGTATTCATGAAACCTATCTAACATACCAAATGTTTGTTTAGCAAATTATTTGGCATTCTTATATTCACATGCTTCATCATACCCTCGTTTAACCATTAAGCCTTATCTCCTTATTTCCCAGGGCAGCTCTGTCTTGCTGGTCTCACTCCCACACTAGCGGTCACTATGTAAACAATACATTTGACGGCTAACAGCTTGTAAGCCATTCACGCTACATAAATAAATTATACAGGATATTTAAGTACAAATCTTAAGCTGTCTCCTGATGTACTTGTGAAGACTAAAGTGACATCTGTAGGATGGGAAGCCATCTTAGATTGACATCAACTCAAAACTCTCTTTTACTCTCTATTTACATATCTAAGTACATTTTGCACACTCTAATTTTATTACAAAACATGCCAGAATCACATTTTTCAACACAACAATAATAAATATAATGTCACCGTCGTTTTTACGTACATATATGGTAATTACAGGAAAAGAGGAGTGATGAAAATATGTCCTTCCACCTTCACTGATCGAGTAACCTGACTGGTGGTAGATGGGTGGGCTGGGGGTGGTCCCTTGGCTCTCACCTTCACTGTTGCGAGCCAAAAACTAGCTGGTTAGGGACCGAGCAAAATTAAAAACTGTGCTGTCGAAAAATTCCTTCACCCTTGGTGCTCCAGACTTGTTGCTAGTGTCGAAATTTCTCTACATTCTCAATTTAAGGGTTGATGTGGTAGAGTTTTCTTGAATCTATTATTAGTACCACTTGGTATTGGAGACGTTTTTGTTGAATAAGGAAATAACTGCATTTCTTCCATGCTTGCAGACAAGGTACAACAGCAGATCACCAGGCTAACCCTAGTTGCTGGTGGACAGCAGGATGTCAAGGAAATTCTGAAACAGCGAGCCAAGCATGAATTCAGCAAGTTTCATCAATATAAGCAGGGCCTCGAGGTGCGGCAACTAAATATGCACATCAAACATCGCAACATGGCAGATCAAATTCAGTTGCTAACTTTAGGGAAGGATACAAACAAGCCAACTAAAATTATCCTTCTGGTAGGAGCGACTGGGACGGGGAAGACGACACTCATTAATGCCATGGTGAACTTCATTTACGGAGTGGAGTTTTCGGATGACTTCAGACTCATATTGATTGATGACAAGAATGCCCCCAATCGCTCCCAGGCTGAGAGTCAGACTGATCTGATAACTGCTTATGCATTCTACAACTTGCCAGGTATGCCTTTTGACTACAATTATGTTTTGATTGATACCCCTGGGTTTGGTGACACAAGAGGAATCCAGCGGGACCAAGAGATGATGAACCAGCTGAAGAATTTCCTTAAGCAGGGATACGGCATTGACCAGGTGGATTGTGTTGGGTTCGTCACTGCAGCTTCGGCTGCAAGACTGACTCAGACACAACGTTATGTATATGACGGCCTCTCCTCCATGTTTGGCAAGGATATCAAAGACAATATCTACATCATGGCTACTTTTGCTGATGCAAAGAGTCCTCCAGTGCTTGCAGCTCTAAGGGAGGCCTTGGTTGATTATGCTGGATACTTCAAATTCAACAATAGTGCCCTCTATGCTTCAAATATCAGTATTGGAAATGATTCAGACTCCGATGATGAAGACACCACTCATATTTGTAAGTTGTTCTGGGATATGGGATGTCGCAGCTTGACCAAATTTTTCAAACTATTAGGTAAAACCTCTCCTGCCAGTCTAACTCTAACCAAGGAAGTGCTTGAGGAAAGAAATAAACTCCAACTAACTGTCATCGGATTACAAAATCAAATTACAATTGGCCTCGGCAAATTAACAACACTAAACCAGGAGAGAGATATGTTAAATCGTCTAGATGATGAAATACAGGGAAGTGCTAACTATACCGAAGAAGTGCAAGTTCCTGTCATAAAAAAGATAAATCTAAAGGCAAATGAGCACGTGACAAATTGTATTAAGTGTAATATGACGTGTCACTATCCTTGCTATATTCCTGATGACAATAACAAAAAGAACTGTTGGGCAATGACAAATGAGTACTGCCGAATATGCCCAGCCAAGTGTTACTGGGATGTCCACAAGAACATGAGCTTCAGGTACGAACACAGCTGGAAAAAGGAGCAGCGAACTGTTCAGGAGCTGCTGAACCGCTATCAGAGGGCTAAGAAATGCAAGCTAAACAAGAGGGCCGCCATTTTGGCCATCGAGAATGACATCAATCAGTTCAGTCAAAGTCTCATTACCAGGATCAAAGTAGCTCAACGCTGTGTTACCATACTTGATGCAATAGCTCTCAAACCGAATCCTTTGTCCACTAAGGAATACATCGACCTCATGATTGAGTCTGAGAAGATGCAGAAGAGACACAACTTTGAGATCAGAGTGGAGATGTTGGAGAAACTGAAGCAGGATGTGGCGGTGGTGCAAGGGGTGCGAGGCAATGGTGCCACTACCTCGGGTGAAGCCTTGCTTAAACATTTCCACGATATCATGATTGATTGAATCACAAATTGAGAATTCTGAATCTCATTCAATATAACGAATTTGAATTGAATAACTATAATTTGTAATTAATATGATTCACGAACTAACACATTGCAATATGGCATTAGATTATGCTTAGCAAATGAATTATTTATTCAAAGATTCGGCAAATAAAAAACGTACACAATAATGTAGAAGAAATGAATGATGATAGTCAAGAGAATATTTCCAAGGCCAACTAGCTCACACGGTTATTATTTAATAGGTGAATATGAAAAGAGTGAATTGAATAATATGAATTTAAGAAGTCAGTCTGTAAATGTGGAAAGCCTATGTTATTTTAACACATACGATAAATTATACATAAATTTTTTTTTACTCTGTTTACTGTGTCTTACGCAGGAGGGTTGAATAGTCTACATGTAGCATGATATTCGTTTCTGTGAATGGCATAACTTCACAAAAGTTACTGCAAAACTATAAATATTTATCAAATCAAAGTCTACTTGCAAGATCAGTGATAAAGTTTAAGAAGTGTCTTTTTAACTCGTAGCTCAGTCATACACATAATGTTTCAGCAAAGAGTGCATTCTCTGGAGGGTGAAATCCTTTAGTAATAATGATAAAATGGTATATTTTGCATACCTTAGTTATGATGTTACCTGTCACTGAAGAATGAAGATGTTGCAATACTGTAAATGATTGCAAATGACTGTAGGTTTTTGTAATAGTTTATCCACAAATGTTCTCTGTACAGAAGGAGTTAGGATGAAATATTTGTTCAAAATGTAGAGATCTATGAATGGTAAATTACACAAACGAACGGAAATTCTACTTCAAAATAACCTATTGTTGTTTGTATCATTTTCTCTAACATTTAACCATAGATATAGATCATTCTGGTTTAGTATTATCCAAGAGCTTCTCCTTCCGATTTATTGTAATGTGCTTTTTGTTGAATTACCCTGTATACAAGACGCTGATCTTAGTAATGGAAAAGTAAGTTCAATGCTCAAGTGAGTAATTTTCTTTTCAAAAGTGTTCTTTTCTTCATTGATTGGTTCTGAATGACAAACATAGTAAAAGGCCTACATTACAATAAGTGACTGGGGAGGTCTAAGCTACACACCAGGTCATGATGCGGATTATGTAGATTATCAGATTATCAATTTATCATCCATAGTTCATAAACAACTATCAATAACAACCACAACCTTCAGGTAGAAAGACAATGCCAGTGAATGTAAGAGGGAAGTAACGTTTTGTTGAATAAAGGTGATAAAACTCAAGAAAAACACATTCTTACACAAGTGTTGTTAAATTAATCCAACCTTTACTCTACATATCATAGTAAACTAAACACACACTTGGAAAATGTTCCATAATGTTATCTAAATTAGGATTCACATATTAAACACCGTAGGAGATTGTTGCCTGTAAGGGTGTGGCAATACTGTAGGGGTTTGTTTATTGTTTGTGTTGCAGAATATGTAGTTGCACAATGCAACATTTTATATATTTAATGTTTGGGCACCTGTGATGAGGATTGATTCAACCCATTAATACACATGACAAGAATATGTATTATTTGATTTATGCGACACATACAACGATTCTACATTATGTATGTGAAATACCAACCGATTCCTTTATAAATGACATGTAATAGGAAGTATTTTTTTTTTTATTAATTCTGTGTATTGTCAACTATGTGTCCGTTCTTTAGTTGATTACCAATGCAGGTCAGCCTCCTCCACAAAGGAGGGGGTGCACCCTCTCACACTACAAGCCTCCTCCCCGAGCACCTGGGAGAGACTGTAAGAACCGTCCCCCACCCGGTACTCGGAGAGGGACCTACGACGAAGGTCCCCAAGACTGGGACGACAATTATAAACTGTTAGATAGATACGGGGGAAATGGAAGTGTGCTATTAGTGGTATCAACACTTGACACACTGGTGAGGGCTGGTTCTATCCAGAAATGAGGAATCTGGCATCCTCTACCACACCCTGGCCTATTCTGTCTGTCTCCTTACTATCTCTCATTCCTTCTGGGTAGCCGACGAGATCGCCTGATTGGTTGGCACAATAAGGAAGACTACAGACGGTGGGCTTGTTGGCCCGGGGATACATGCCCATGAGAGAGCAGTCCCCTAGTCTGCTGCCTTCGAAGAAACAGATCTCACTATCACCCTGACTCCCATTTGGGGGTCCGAGCATCTGCACGGCTTCGGTCAACCAGACTCGGGACTGCTCGGCCAGACAGTCTGGGGAACTACAACAACAACAACAACACTTGGCATATGAAATATTTAATAAAGAGCATTCTGGTTCATGATTCTTATTCAGTTATTGTGTAAATATTTTTCAGCGTTTAGTGCTTCATAACCATTGAATACTATACGAATAAAGTATACAATAATGTTACCTCGGTTGTTTTTGTGTTACATCATAATATTAAAAAGTTAATTATACCTTTAATGATGTTAATAATTGACACGAATGTCAGTATATAAATAATTGATAACCGGGTGTATTTTCGTACTTTTATTAAAGCTTCCACTCATTTTTCACCTCTTCATGGATAATTTTTCACCTCTCTTGTATAGCCCTCTCCCCCCTACCCTCCTCAAATCCCTCCTTACTTCTCCCTCCCACCAGTGAATGGTTCGAGCGAGCAGAGCTTACAACTAGTGTTTTGGGGTTAATATCTCCGCCAATGTTGACAACGCTGGGTGGGCCTCACAGTAGTGTGACCAGCTGTACAGTTGGCCACAGGAGTTTTTACACAGGCTATATGGAAAGAGAGGTCATTGTTCTAGAAGTACTGCAGTGAATGATCTCACAAGTGACTCGGTGATTAACAAAATAACAAATCTAATAATAAAATAACAAGCCTAATAATAAAGTAGTAGTGCAAGGACGAAATGTTATATTTTCTGTATGTTGTAAACCCTCGAGAACAGCGTGTGTACGAATACTTGTGGCCAATAGTACCTGCCCTTTAATAATACGGGACACTTAAGTATACTTTCGGTACATTGGAACACCTTGATTCCTCCAAACTATGCTACGAAACAGATCCCCTGTTAGTACCATTAAGGGCGTCTGTTTTCTGGCATAGTTAGGAGGAATCGGGACCTTCCAATTCACCAGCAAGAGAATCTCCCTTCTTGGTACATTGGAGTGTCGTGATTCCTCCAAAATATGCCAGTAAACAGGGCCTGACCAGTAATAGTGGTGGTCTGTTGCTTGGCATAGTTTGAAGGAATCAGTAGCTCTAGATTTACCAACATTGTACTTCCCCCTTATTTTGCTCAGTTGAAAATTACTAATAAAGAATTTAATGTTACTGATTTGCCACTGTAGTGAATGGAAGTGCTACTTATTCCGAAGTGTGTGTGACAGTTAACGAATGCTTTAGAATGTAGTGAAGTGAGGAACGACGACATAGTCATAGAGGGATAAGTTTACAAGTAATTTGAGACAAAAAAACAAAAACAAAATCACAAAAACTCTAATATTAATTTCTCTACTTGCTAGATGGGTCAATACAAGCTACCTGCAAGTGTCCCAAAATGTTGAAAAATACAGTCCCTATAGAAAGGACCGTATGGGAGTCGGGCGAAGATAGTATAGAACTGTTTTGGTGTAGTAGGGTCTGACTAAGATTTTAACGGGGGTACGATCAGTGATGTGAATTGAGAATTAATATCTATATAAAATCACAGTCTATTTGCTAATATCGGTGACGGAAATACTCAACTAATTATAAACCCGTTTATTTAAATATTATCACACGAGTACATTTATAATTATATAATAATATTTTCCCCTTCCCTATTAATAGTTCCTACTCCCCGTTCTGTCAACTAGGACAGGAAGAATTCCGTGTCTCGCCAGTGACAGAACTAACCACACATAAATCCAAAAACAAAAAACAATTATTACTATGAAATGTCCCCCTCCCTTAATAACAGTTCCTACTCCCCGTTCTATCAACTAGGACAGGAAGAATTCCGTGTCTCACTAGTTGATAGAGATCTAAACACTCTTAAATCCACATACCCAAAACAATGACCACAATATTAAAAAAAATCACATCCTAATACATCCTAACATCAATATCCTAATGCAGTGGTTCTCAACTCATTTCAGGCCATGGGCCACCAGCCCAATTAAAAGAATATCGTGGACCATTCCACTTGGCGGAAACACGCTCTCCGATATTTTCCAAAATCTGTACGGTTGGTCCTAGCCCTCTATGAGTCTATGTGACCCCTATAAATTTCATCAATATCGGCCCAGTTTCAACCTTTCCTAAAAGTTTCAACAAAATCTGTCCTCTTCTTTTTGTGTTACCAAGTTAACAGACAGACAGCCAAACAAACAAACAGACAGAGAAACTAACAGCGATGAAAACATACTGTCGTTAACAGACAGAACCAGCATAACACAGCACACAGCATAACAACTGACCAGAAATATTTCACTCCGTTCTACTCTTCCTCCCTGCTTAATTTTAGATTACTACAATTTACAGTTGAAAACAAAATCAAAGTACACCACACCTATAAAACAGCGCAGGACGAATAACACAACTAATCAACTGATCAGTTCGGTGGCTACTGCACTACAACAGTGTTACATATAGCCGTACGGCAGCTGACAGGAATCGAACAGGAAGGCTCGTCACATCGACTGGTAAAGTATGTATTAGGCTAGGCTAGGGCCAGGAATAGCTGCGTGAATCTTGGACATTCCTTTTAAAATTTTGAATAAATTTATAAACTTAGTGACTCGAAATGCTACTTAGCAGCTTCAACCTGAAGATTGCAAATATATTTCTTAAATAGGAATATTATATGAAAATGAATGGCCAGTTACCGTAATTATCATGATAAAATTTTTCTTACTGAATATTCAATAAATTTTATGCACTTATTTCCAGTTTATTACCAAATATAGTGGACGTCCTGTGGACCACCAGTTGAGAACCACTGTCTAATACATCCTAACATCAATATCCTATTATTATTATTCGAATTGTGAATTGCCATTTGTAATTGTTAATTGAAATCATATTATTCGAATTGTGAATTGCCAGCAATTATTATTAGTATTATTCACCACATGTGTGTCAAGTTGCTCAAGGGTTTGTTACTATAAATGGCGGCTTCTCCCAGCTGTCACAATACCGAAAGCAGAATGAGAAACAAAAAACATACATTAGTTACTATGTCCTTACGTGAACACACAATATTCTTCAGTTATTTAAATTCAATCACTGTACTAACTGATTCACCACTCACAATATTCACAATACAATAGAATTAAGGTGAACCAACGAGAGCTCAGCTCTTACCTGTCACAATACCGGAAGCAGAATGAGAAGGAAATAGAGATTCTGAATAGAGAAAGCTACTCCCTCCTCACCTCCTCTCCAACCCTTGTGAAACAAAGTAGTGCCCCCGTATTACTAATTATGGCATTCTTTTCAGTTCCACCATTACTGCTGTATATTCAGTTACATATTATCATTTACACCTTTTCCTGTGCTCAAATACATTGCCTTCCTCCTCAGTTAAAGTATTAGATTATGGTAGTATACATATACAAGGCATGTATTGTTCCGCGAGCAAGAGAATGGACCATCCTACTAAATATATAATAGCCCATCTTACTAAAATAATTCTTCTAAGTAAGTTACAGTTAAACACACACACACACACACTCTCTCTCTTTTAAACAAACACACACACACACACTCTCTCTCTCTCTTTTAAACACACACACACCCTCTCTTTTAAAAACCCACACACACACACACACTCTCTCTCTCTTTTAAACACACACACACACACACACTCTCTCTCTCTCTTTTAAACACACACACACACACTCTCTCTCTCTCTTTTAAACACACACACACACACACACACACTCTCTCTCTCTCTCTCTCTCTCTCTCTCTCTCTCTCTCTCTCTCTCTCTCTTTTAAACACACACACTCACTCTCTCTCTTTTAAACACACACACACACACACACGTCATGCACAGATTTCAAAAACTTATCAAGCTGGTTCTTGAAGATTTCAGTGCTGACATCCTTCAAATTTCTAAGATGTCTTGGCAGGGAATTCTAGATCCTTGGTCCCACCACTGAAAGGCTGTGATGACGAATGGTTGATAGTCTACTGGGTCGGATATTCACTTTCTTTTGGTGGCACACACATAATACCTATAGCCGTGGATAGTTTCTTGTAGTAATGCCGATACTACTTACATTTGGTACAGTCACGAGCATTAATAAGTATACAGGTGTGCTTCGAATACCTAGAGACAGTAAATAAATGCACAATAAGATCTCTATTGGAATTAATTCGTTGTTAAATTGGACTGTTCAAAGCTTCAACCAAAGCTGTATACTTATTAGTGCTCGTGACTGTACATGCTTATTTATAATTTTCCACGTGCAAATTATAATGTACCTTTCGCGTCGTCTCTCAAGTGAATACATATTTAGTTTCTTTATGCGGTCCCAGTAATTATATTCTCTCACTGAGGATATTTTGTTAGTAAAAGTTTTCTGTAAACCTTCCAGAGCTTTTGATTCATTAAGTTTCCATGGATGCCACAGTTGACAACAATACTAGAGTATAGGTAAGAGCAATGAGTGGTAAAGTGTAAGCATTGGCAATTCATCTCGACAGGCAAATGTACACAATATCCAACCCATCTACATTCTTCATTTTCTCACCACTTGTCCAATGTGGGTCCCAAACACAGCATCGCTAGTCATGACAACTCCAAGATCCTTAACCATGTTCTTCTCTTGTATATCCGCTCCACTGACCGCTTCATATGAAGTTGGATTCTTGATTTCATTATTATTTCCGTATCGCATTAGTTCAAATTTGGTGTCATTAAAATTCATGTTTTTTTTTTTTCTGCCCATACATATATAGCATTAAGGTTGTCCTGCAATTGCACTGCACTGTTAATATCTGTTATCTCGCCCTGTACCCTGGTATCGTCTGCAAATGATCTTACAGTGGAGTGTACAACCGTACTGTTGATGTCTGCAATGTGGACCAAAAACAACATGGGTCCCAAAACCGATCCCTGGGGCACACCGCTCACAACTTCGGATGCCCGAGACGTAACACCTTTAACTGTCACGCACTGAGTTCTGTTCGTTAGGAAAGAATGTATCCATTTACCAAGTGTGCCTGTGATTCCAAAGTCCCTTAATTTATGTAACAACACACCATGGTCCACCTTATCAAAAGCATTCTCAAAATCCAAATATACCACATCAACATTGTGTCCTTTTTCCAGTGATTCCAGTATGTTTTCATAATGTTCAATGAGTTGTGAGACACATGAGTATCCTGCTCTGAACCCATGTTGTCCTGGATTCATTAAAAGGTTCATCTCCAAATAGGAAGTCACAGTCTTCACTTTAATTTTTTCCATTACTTTCATTATGCGAGACGTAGGAGCCACAGGTCTATAATTTGATGGGTCGGTACGTAGCCCCTTCTTGTATATTGGTGTGATTCTGGCTTTCTTCATTAATCCAGGTATAATTCCAGTTTGGAATGACCTACTAAACAACATTTGCAGAGGTTTGGTCAATTCACTGCTGCAACTTTTCAGAAGGATTGCGGGAAATTCATCTGGTCCTGGTGCCACAGTATGTCGAATAGTCTTAATCGCTGCTAGGATGTCATCATCTGTGAACTGCAACTCACATAGTTCTTGGTGCTCCATTGTACCACTCCTGAAAAATGAGTCCGAGTCATCTATAGCCATTGTTCTTAAAGGTGCATTAAATACCCCTACAAACTGTTGACTGAAGAGCTCACATAGTTTAGGTGGATCATTCTCTAAGTTGCCATCTGCATCTGTCAATGCCATGACATCAGTTTTCAGTTTTGATTTGTTTTTCACATAAGTGTAAAAATACTTGGGGTTAGTTTTTATTGCCTCAACTGCATTCTTCAGTCAACTGCTGCTGTCGACGTACAGTCTCTCTTAGCTCCTGGTCCATCCTCTCCAGTCTAGCTTCTATAAGTCGCTTATTGTGTTCCGATTTCGTATCTTTAAACTTCTTCTGTACTGCAGCTCGTTTTCTCATTAAAATACTTCGATCTTTTGGTATATCATTCTTTTTCTTGTTTACACGTCTTTTGGGAGAATGGTGAGTGCAAATTACTAAGCATACCCTCCTTATCTCTTCATATAGTGTCTCAGGTTGTTGATCCCCCTCAGTCGAATCCCACGATACCTGTCTCAACTCATTTCTTTATAGCAGTCCAGTTGGTCAGCGGACTAAATAAATTTAGCACATTGAAACCAATATTCCCGCTGTCTGATGGTGATTTATCTGCTTAATATTTCATTATCGAAGTTTTAACAGTGATCAGCCTGTGATCACTACCTCTCCAAGAATTTACATTATACTCCTGTACAATGTCCTCATAATTTGTAAAGAAGAGGTCCAGAATATTTTCTCCCCGTGTAGGCAATTCGATGAACTGTTGCAGACAAAATTCCCTAGCAAATTCCATAAGTGAACCCGCCTGTAGTCGATATTCAGTTCCTCCGCCGATAACACTTTGAGTTCCAATCTATTGTTGGAAAGTTAAAATCCCCGGTAAAGATGATATTCGGTAACCATGTACTATTGCGGACAAAAGTTTCTTTCTACTCCGGGTGATAAGTCCCCACTACTGCTGCCCCTTTTCTGGCCGGCAGGTTGCTGTTGGCTCGAGAACTACACCACCGCGTAAACCAACAACCGAACAGTTGACTGTCTCGGATTCGGATAGGAAGTAATTTACCCCCCCCCCTCTCTCTCTTTCTCATGTGTATAGCATATACAGTAAATAAATGCATTAGATGATAGGTAATATCAGGTGTAAAACAAAATAATGACTATTGCACAAGAAGATAACCCAGTACTACTATTTGTCAGAAATCACACAAAAGCTGAAATATTACTAGAATAAACTGAATCATAGTTCATACTAGTGTGATTTTAAGCCCACAGAAGCATGCAGTAAAATGAAAAATGATATACCTCATTTAAAATGCAATGGGAACAATGACCCTTTGAAAGTAATGTTTGCTGTGTTCACTATTATGGTATATTTTCAAGGTCTCGATCGGTCTGTAGTATATGGCTGTCTCATGACCGGACCACTGTTCGATTCATGCACTTAGATTTTCTCCATATAACCTGTAGTTCTGTATTTACAGCACCTATATGTAATATATCCATTTATATATGTTTTTATATTTACTTTTTAAGTCAGTCATGTTTCCAGTAGTTAAAAGAAAGTAACTTTTTTTTTTTTCCCCGGACAGTCCATAGGACATCTTATTCACAAAAGCAAAGTTCATTCTTTCTTAAGATAATAATTATTTTCTTCTCAAGCGTTCATTCATGCTCCGAAATCAAAATATAAACTCATACTAATAGAATAGCAACACCATTCACTGTTTCGAAATAAGCCTGAAACACTATGGGAGATCAGTAATGCAGGCATACGAGTAAGTGAAAACTCTGATATGCCTAGTGAATACAGGCCCTGGCTACGTGTAAAAGGAAAATGGTATATTAATGATACAGTCAGCGTTCAAGATGTTAAATACTAGTACTGGCATTTTCTTCTTGTTTAGTTATTACTTGCTTTGCACCTGACATTACCTATCAACTAATGCATCTATTTATATGCTATACATTTCCTATCCGAATCCGAGAAAGTCAACTGTTCGGTTGCTGGTTTACGCGGTGGTGTAGTTCTCGAGCAAGCAGCAACCTGCCGGCCAGAAATGGGCCAGCAGTCATGTGGACTTATCACCCGGAGTAGAAAGAAACTTTTGTCCGGAACAGTACTTACTGCATTCAGCTTAATCCTGATCTCTTCTAATGAGGAGATGAATAGGTTATTTAGACACTCTGGTGGCCTGTATAGCGTTATAGCTACTAAAGCTAATTACTTAATATAGAGTATAAATTATGGTACTCTACATATGAGTTAGAGCTTGCTGCCAGTATTTCCACAGTGGATGAAAATGTGTTGTGCACATTGGTTACTATACCTCCTTTTTTTCTGCCTTTTGCTCTGTCGGTACGATAACATGTATATTCATTTAGTTGAACTTCTGAATCCAAATGATACTCTGTAAGATGGGATTCTGTCAATGCAATCAACATCGCGTTTTCTGTAGACGCTTCTTCATTCAGGATCTTAAGTTTTGTTTTGTCGTGTCGAGTTATAAGCCCAGCAACGTTACCAAAAATTTATTGTTGTATATCTGGCTAATTGTCGTTCTATTGGAAATAATGAGCTAGTATTCTGTGATATAATCGTGTCATTGTCTCCATCGTCATCATGTACCGGTACTCTTATTAGTTTTTTGGCATTACATCGGACATTGTCATCGTTTTCTTTATCGTAGCTTCCCTGGCGGCAATAAACTCAGGACATTTTGTGCTCAGTGTTGCCAGGTCTGCTTGACGAAATTTCCCCAACTTCAACATCAGAATTTCCCTTTCTTCCTCAGAAATTCCCTGTATATTCTTAAAGATTGTCATACATTTACCATTTTCTTGATTGTGCTGAATGCTTTATGACCCACTTCAGTTCAAGATGATGCCATACAGTTATAGCATTTTTCAACTGTAGTACTAAGGCAGTGTGATGACAGATGAGTACCCGCACAGTGTCCATACTTCGGTTCAGGTGCCCAACATACTGCCTTGACATGCCCATATCCCTGGCAGCGGCTACATCTGTTGACCCAATACCTTTCATATGTCTGACAGTGCACGTTTTCTATGTACAGGGCTGACGTCTGCATCAAGACCAATAACACTAGTCTTATTGGTCTTGGTCTGCTTTATCACTTCACAAACAAGTGGAGAGACGCGCATTACGGTCACTTTAAACCCATTCACAGGTGTCTTAGAAAAGAGTACTTCAAATGTTTCCCCAGCAGCAATCAGGTCCGACACGAGAGGATTTTTATTCATTACACACTGTTTGACATCTTCATCGGCTATATCTGAAGGAATTGAGCAAATCGTAGTTTTTGGAAGAATTTTGCTAACCGGTGCCACCTCATGGCTCGAAGCAACGTCCTCAGAAACACTAAGAGCTTCCAGAGCGGCAGATTTGACTTTTAGATGGGGTAGCGTAATCTTTAAGGGGGTGCGGGAGTAGGGGACAGGCTTGGGGGGTTTTAGGGAGATGCGGGGGTTTGGGGGGGGGGGTCGGGGGGGGGGTTTGAGGGGTGCGGGAGTAGGGGGACAGGTTTAGGGGGGGGTTAGGGAGCTGCGGGAATATGGGACAGGCTTTCTACCCACCCCAAGCCTGTCCCCCTATTCCCACACCCCCCAAGCCTGTCCCCTACTCCCGCACCCCCTTAAGTGTCCTGTATTGTTTGTGGTTATCTTTGTGATTGGAACTGTTTTTAATTAAAGTAGCAGAAACAGCCTCCTTACAGGGTTGTTGATTGGAATCCTTAGGTTTTCACTATGACGTGTTGTACAGTATCCGGTGGAGGTGAACCAACAACATCTGAATACAAAAGTTTCTCTGTAACAGAAAAAGATTCCGTGATGGGTATGATATGGTGGAGTTTCTGTCTAATTTCATTCACTGCTTCCAAAACTACATCCAGCTGTTTCAAAGCACTCTCAGTGGTTATTTGGTTGTCTGGTCTTCAGTAATTACCTTCTGACGGTCAGTGGCAATTCCTAGGCTCTCGAACCATTTCACTAAGTCATCAAACTTTTCTACACTTGACTCACATTTTTCACAAACATAATGCACTCTAGAGGTGAAATACTTGATTACACTATAACGAGGTAACAACGAACAGCCAACGTGAATGTATAGTTTGCACTGCTCACACTTAAGGTGGTAATTCTTTTTTGGTACATTGAAGTGCATTGATTCCTCCAAAGTATGCTAGGAAACAGAACCAAAAGAGCGTAAATAATGGTGTTCTGTTGCTTGGAATAGCTTGGAGGATTCAGTTGCTCCAGATTTACCAACACAAAACTTCCCACTTAATAGCCGGTGAGTCAATTTCCTCACCACATTTACCACAGTTCTGATTTACTGGCTTAATTAACTGTTTTAGATGGTAGTAATTTCTCCATTCATTATGTCAACTCAAGCACAGGCCAACACCAGCACTCACCAATCATCACAACACACACACACACACACACCGGAGCTCACCCAGACACGACCACTCGCCTCGACACACACACACCACACTTTCGCACACAATATCTCTCACACACACATATATATATATATATATACACACACACATATACACTTTTTCTCACACACATACACTCTCTTTCACACACACATATAAACACACACACTACATCTGTTTCACACACTCTTTCGCACACTATATCTCTTTCACACACACACACACTCTCTTTCACACACAATATCTCTTTCACACACACATATAAACACACACACACTACATCTGTTTCACACACTCTTTCGCACACTATATCTCTTTCACACACTAGATCTCTTTCACACACACATACACTCTTTCACACACACATACACTCTCTTTCACACACACATACACTCTCTTTCACACACTATATCTCTTTCACCCACTATATCTCTTTCACCCACTATATCTCTTTCACACACTATATCTCTTTCACACACTATATTTCTTTCACACACTAGATCTCTTTCACACACACACACCCTCTTTCACACACTATATCTTTTACACACACATACACTCTTTCACACACTATATCTCTTTCACACACACATACACTCTTTCACACACTAGATCTCTTTCACACACACACACACTCTTTCACACACTATATCTCTTTCACACACACACACACTCTTTCACACACTAGATCTCTTTCACACACACACACACACACACACTCTCTCTCTTTCACACACACATACACTCTCTTTCACACACACAAACACTCTCTTTCACACACAATATTTCTTTCACTCACACATTCTTTCACACACTATATCTCTTTCACACACACATACACTCTCTTTCACACACTATATCTCTTTCACACACACATATAAACACACACACTACATCTGTTTCACACACTCTTTCGCACACTATATCTCTTTCATACACACCCACACTCTCTTTCACACACATATAAACACACACACACTACATCTGTTTCACACACTCTTTCGCACACTATATTTCTTTCACACACTAGATCTCTTTCACACACACATACACTCTTTCACACACACATACACTCTCTTTCACACACACATACACTCTCTTTCACACACTATATCTCTTTCACACACTGTATCTCTTTCACACACTATATCTCTTTCACACACACACACCCTCTTTCACACACTATATCTTTTACACACACATACACTCTCTTTCACACACACATACACTCTTTCACACACTAGATCTCTCACACACACACACACTCTTTCACACACTAGATCTCTTTCACACACTATATCTCTTTCACACACACACACACTCTTTCACACACTAGATCTCTTTCACACACACACACTCTCTTTCACACACACATACACTCTCTTTCACACACACATACACTTTTTCACACACCATATCTCTTTCACACACACACACATTCTTTCACACACTATATCTCTTTCACACACACATACACTCTCTTTCACACACTATATATCTTTCACACACACATATACATACACACACTACATCTCTTTCACACACACACACACACATATACACACACACACTATCTCTTTCACACACACACACACACACACACACACACACACACTATATTTCAATAATAATAATAAGAAATTATTTTGGCAGCCATTCGTGAATAAATTTATTATTATTATTATTATTTTAAATATATTAATAATAATAATAACAATAATAATAATAATAATATGCTTTAGTATGCTGCACAACCAAGAAATACATACATACACACACATTAGTTGGTATGCTCCCCTACCAAAAAATACATACATGCATACCTACATACATTAGTTGGTACGCTCCCCAACCAACCCACCAGGAGACAGAGCAGGACACTTATACCCACCACTACTTCTGGAGGGACACTGAGTGACTGAGCCACTGAGGCTTCAACACCCGGCCGAGCTATCTAATTTATATTAATATTATTATTATTAATATCTAAGGTGTTTTTTTTAATACACTAGTTTAGTTTTAGGGATTTTTAAGAGGGTTGTAATTGTCGTAGAAAGTTCGGATAGGGTTCATTTCAAAACCAATTAAATTCTATATACAAAGAACCCATCAGAAAAGTTCTATCTGATCTGTAAGTGGTTATAATATGGGTTTAAAATGGATTCGAATCTAATGTTTTTCTTACACTTGTTTAGTTTAAGTTTTTTTTACGAAAGTTCTAATTGTTGTAGGGAGTTCAGATAGGATTCATTTTCAAGCCAATTAAATTCTATACACAATGAACTCATCGGGAAGGTTGTAACTTATCTTTACAAAGTTCAAAATGAGTTCAAAATCTGATAAAATCTAATGTCTTTTTTACACTATTTTAGTTTTAGGGTTTTTTAGACGAGTTCTAAATATTGTAAGGAGTTCATATAGGGTTCATTTTAAAGCCAATTAAATTCTCTGCACAATAAACCCATTGGAAAGGTTCTATCTCATCTCTAAACGGTTCAAAAATTGGTTCAAAATCGTTTCGAATCTAATGTTTTTTAGGGGGTTCTATATTTTCCATATTTAAGAGAAACTAATGTATTTTATTGTATTATTTTTAGGGGAACTATTTTAATTTTAATACGTATTTTTTATATAATAGAAAACGTGTATATATATAGGGGAACTATTTTATTATTATTATTATTATTAACTCTCTCACACACTAATATATTTCTCTCACACACACACTCTCTCTCTCTATCAATCTATCTCTCTCACACACACACACTCTATCTATCTATCTATCTATCTCACACACACACACTCTCACTCACCTACTATCTCCTCTCTCTCTCTCTCTCTCTCTCTCTCTCTCTCTCTCTCTCTCACACTTTAAAATACACACTCTCTCACACACACACTAATTCACACACTCTCTCTCACACACACTCTCTTTCTCACACACACACTCTCTCTCACACACACTCACCCTCTCACACACACACTCTCTCTCTCTCTCTCACACTCTCTCTCTCACACACACACACCCCACCTCTCTCTCTCTCTCTCTCTCTCTCTCTCTCACTTTAAAACACACACTCTCTCTCACACACACTTATTCACACACTCTCTCACACACTCTCCCTTTCACACACACACACTCTCTCTCTCTCTCTCTCACACACACACACTCTCACACACACACTCTCACACTCACTCACTCACTCCAACACACACTCTCTCTCACACACACTCTCTCACCTACTATCTCTACACTATCTCTCTCTCTCTCTCCCACTTTAAAACACACACTCTCTCACTCCCCTCCCCTTCCCACACTCACACACACACACACACCTTCTCCTCCCCCCCACACACACTCATCTACTATCTCACCTCTCTCTCTTTCTCTCTCACTTTAAAACACACGCTCTCTCTCACACACTCTCTCACACACACACACTCTCTCCCCCTCGCTCACTTTAAAACACACACTCTTACACACACACACACACGCACTCTCTCACACACACATATCCCACCCCTCTCTCTCTCTCTCTCTCTCTCTCTCTCTCTCTCTCTCTCTCTCTCTCTCTCTCTTTAAAACACACACACACACACACACACTCACCTCGTTTATAAAGTAGCGTGTTTGGAAATTCGTAAATAGCCCGTGTGTAAATAGAAAAAAAATTATTCTCAGATATTTCCAGCAATATTTGGATCAACTGGTTGACTTTGGGATAAAGGGTAATCTATTACGGTGGATTCGGGGCTACCTGAGTAACAGGACCTCCCGTGTGTTTTTCAGTGGTGCGCTCAGTCCTTTGCGCAGTTTTCATCTTGGTACGCCTGAAGGGGGTGTTCTCAGCCCATTGTTATTTAATATTCTGATGCATCGGCTGCTCACTTCTCTCCCTGATATTCCTGGAACTACAATTACGTGCTATGCTGATGATATCTGTGTTCATTCTACCTCACCAAGGGATCTCCTCTCACTGTGGCATTATTGTCTCCCCAGTTAAGAGCAGAATATTCACCTGCCGCCTTCCTGAAGCTCAGCCAGTGTTCACCATTGGAGGGACTGTCATTCCCATGTGTTCCCAGTACTGCTACCTGGGTGCGCCAGTCAATATTTGGCCGATTGTCCCTGCCAGACCTCAAGACCATCCCATTGTCCAGGACTTATTGGGTCGTCTCCAGTGCCGACTTACGCCACTTCAATGGCTCACTAACAACTCCTCGGGCATCTCCATCCCAGTAGCCAGGACTATCTATATTGCTTTTATCCGTTCAGTTGTTGATTACCTTTCCCCTGCTCTGATTCAACTTCCCAGGGCTACTCTTGAAACTTTAGAAAAATTTCAGAATAGAGCAATGAGAATAATTCTCGGTTGTCCAATGTCGACCAGGATAGTGAACATGCAGCGTGAGTTGCGTCTTCCCCCGTTAGTGGAGAGAATTTATTCTAATGTTACTTGCTTCACTGTCAAGTGCCTCCATTTCCCACATCTTTCACCCCATTACTCTCAGTTAGTCAGGACTTCTCTTAGACCAAACTACCCGGTCCCTCCCATACTGCCTGCTGGACGTACTCTTATAAGGTCTGTTTCCTCTGTGCTCCGTAGTCTTAATATAGATATAATGGTGGCAGACGTCCCCCCAGGACCCCCTCCGTGGTTGCGGGTTGTGCCGTTTTCTCACCTGACATGAAGTCACCTCCAGGGGGCTGGGTTGGCCGTCGTCTCTGTAACCACTCTAGCTCAACATTGCGTGAACTGTATGCCATTCTGGATGCTGTTAGTCTTGTTTGTCAACGTGGAGTGAATGCTGCCATTTTTTGTGACTCCAGACCTGCGCTTCATTCTCTCTCTAGTGTTCAGCCCTCACACTCTACTGTTGTTCAGCAGATTTTATCGTTTTTGTCCTTATTGCGTCATCGTAACTTGACTGTCAAATTTTTATGGGTGCCATCCCATGTAGGTTTACGTCACAATGGTACAGTTGACAGACTCGCAAAGGAAGCCTGCCATCTGCCTCCTCGTGGTGTTGGACGTCCTCTCTCCCTGACATGTTACCTCTCTAAAGTCCGCTCCACCGCTCTCCTCCCTGTACGGCGACGCAGGGATGCAGAGAGGCCCTTCAGCATCTCCATCACCCACTATGAGTCTGTCTGCCGTCACAAATATTCCTACTGTCGTCGAGGCCTCATGGTTCGGAGGCACAATGTAGTCTCTGTTCGTTTGAGGCTTGGCTACCGTCCACCATGGCAGGTTGCTGGGATGCAGGGTGAGCCTCCCTTCACTGAGTGTCGCTTGTGTCGAGCGCCTCGTGCTAACACTATAGAACACTATTGCCTGGCCTGCCCCACTGTCCAACACTTGCTGCCCCGGGGCCTGCCACTTGATGTGGTTTGTCGACACCTGCTGAACCACCAGGTTCTGGAGGAACTTCTGGTACGCCACCCTCGTTTTGGTGGATTTAAATAGGTCATAATGTAAATATTTGTCTGTATGCTTGTGCTCCATTCTGTTATGTTTTAGTGATGTGTGTGTGTGTTGTGTGTGTGTGTGTGTGTGCGTGTGTATGTGTGGTTGTAGTCATTGTATTCTCATGGGTCCCGCCTACCCATATGTATTGTTGCCTGCCTGTTGATTGACGCTACGGCGCAACTAATTACAAAAAAAAAAAAAAAAAAAAAAACTAGCCCTTCTGCAGCTAAGGCAACAGCAGTCTTGGTGCATACGGTGACAATATCTGCCTGTTGCTGCCGTTGCTGCGGTGGTTGGGCATCAGCCGTCTTCCTCCCACGGGCATGGAGTGAGCCGAGGACTTTACCACCATCAAGCCCGGCTACGTTGGTAGCCTCCACACCCTTCCTCTCTTCCTCCACAGTGAAGGACACCTCCTCTCTATCCCTCAGTGATGGAGATGGTGGCAGCAGAGAGAAAGATGCCCCCACTGTGGACGAAGTAGTCAATGTTGTCGGCGGTCACAAAACCCTTTAGGAAGTTAAACCACTTCACCTTGCCAGCTAGACAGGTGGCAGAGGAAGTGGTGTTGGTAGTGTTGTCAGGTAGAGGTGTTGACTGGGCAATGGCTGTGTGTGGACTGACTGGACTTCAACACCCGAGCGTCGGGCTATATAATTTATATTATTAGTATTAGTATTATTAGTATTATTTAAGTTTTTTTTTTTCTTACACTAGTTTATTTTTTGGATTTTTTAGTGAGGTTGTATATGTTGTAGAAGGTACATGTAAGGTTCATTTTAAAGCCAATTAAATTCCCTACACAATGAACCAATTGAGAAGGTTCAATCTAATCTCAAGTGGTTCAAAAATAGGTTCATAATCGGTTCGAATCAAAGGTTTTTGTTACACTAGTTTAGTTTTAGGAATTTATAATGGGGTTCTATAAGTCTTAGGGAGTTCATGTAAAGTTCATTGTAAAGCCAATTAAAGTCTCCAGATGGGGGTTTAATAGGCATCTCTCTATCTCATCTTTAAAGGGTTAAAAAACGGGTTCAAAATTTATTCGAATCTAATGCTTTTTATACACTAGTTTAGTTTAATTGTTTTAGGAGGGTTGTAAATGCCGTAGAGGATTCAAATAGGCCGTACTGTACTGGCAAGAGCTGCCGAATATATCCCGTGTTGAAGGCAGCGGAGGGAGGGCTGAGCGTCCCCACCCCCAAAGCCCAGCGTGCAGGCGGCCTTGGCAAGACTGTCTACCGTGTCATTCCCAGCAAGCCCAATATGGGAAGGCATCCATAAGAAGGACAAGACAAGTGAGGCATTGTGGGCAGCTGCGAGTTGACACAATATGTCCCACACGACACGGCCACAACTGGGCCCCGAAGATGAGAGTGCTTGAAGAGCAGATTTAGAGTCACTGATTATTAACCCATTCATATTTTTTCGAACAAGTAGAGTTACTGCATCCAGAATGCCATGGAGTTCACAGAAGGTGGAGCGGCCAATGACATACACTTATCATATACTGGATGGGACATTTGAGATTGTTTCAACATAAAATGTTATTGTATCTGCCAGTTAAATGCACTTATTATATAATGGATGGAACATATGAGATTTTATCACCATAATATGATGGCCAACAGACATTAATTAAGAGTCCATAGCTTTCAATGCAAGTTACATATACAGGAGAGTCTTTGTATGCATATCAATCAATCTTAAGAATCAACAACCACCAAAGTTTGGATGACGGACCAGAATAACATCCAATCCGTCATTAGCAAGCAGGAAGCGACACACACCAATCAAGTCCTGTCCCCGGGGTAGCAAGTGTCTTACTGAAGGACACTCAAGGCAATAATGATGAAGATGGTTGGCATTAGGAGCGTCACACAGCTTGCATGATGAGTAATGAAGAATGTCCCCTGCCTCAGCCACCTGCCACAGGGGCCGGTATCCCAATCGAAGTCGAGCGGACACAACATTGTGCGGACCATGAGACCACTTCGGCGATACTTTGGTCAAGAGAGACGGAAGTGGTCATAGTGCTGAATAGATACACTCTGAGGTCTTTCAGCATTCATGCGGTGGATTGTAGGAAGAAGAGCAGCAGAGAGCAAGATCCTTTTGTAGCTGAAGATGGTGGGTGTAGCATCATCAGGCAGAGGCAATTCACAGGCATTTTTGGCAAGGAGATCCACTCTATCGTTGGCAGCTATTCCAATATGAGAAGGAATCCACAAAAAAATGTATGCAGAGAGAATGGTCCTGGGCTGCAACCAACTGATGCAAGATCTGGTGAATGAGCGAACGATGCATGGGTTGTGGAGACGAGACGGCTTGAAGTGCAGATTGTGAGTCACATATCACTACACCATTCACTCGCCGCCGACAGAGGAGGCTGATAGCCAGTAGGAGTCCTTGTAATTCGCAATATGTGGAGCTGGAAGAGTTGGGTAACCTGTGACCAGCCCAGCCTCCCTCCGGTGGCTCCATGTCTGGTGAGTACATGGCACATCCTGCACTACCATCTGGTTGCACAGATCCATCCACATACAGGCAACAAGCGTCAGGGACAGAGGAGGAGAGTTTGATGATATGTTCCAAAGCAAGCTGTTTTTGGAGGTAAGGTAGATCAGTTTTGGAGGTGGGAGTGAAAGTGACTTGAAGCTGTGGTATCCTCCATGGAGGTGGCCCATGATCAACCTCAACCATTGGAACATCAATATGAAGGCGCTGCAGGGTGGAGCACACAGTGTTGACAAGGGTGCGGACACCTGGACGAAGTGGAGGGTGAAGTGCAGCAGGATCAAGTGAGGCTCTCAGGACATGAGCATAATATGGAGCAAGGTGGGAAGAGTGAAGGCACTTGACACTAAAGTGGGTGACGTTGGTGTGTATTCTATCAACAACTGACGGGAGATTGAGTTCCATTAACATGTTCACAATTCTGGTGGATGGTGGACTTCCTAGAATATACCACATCACTTTGTTCTGAAACTTATCTAATGGCACTAACGAAGTCCTAGATAGCTGACTAAGAGCAGGAGAGAGATAGTCAATGACAGACCGAATAAAGGCAATGTAGATGGTTCTTGCCACAGGGATAGAGATTCCGGCAGCCCTGTTAGTGAGCCATTTGAAGGGAAGGAATCGCTGTTCTAGCCATTGCAGAAGGTCTTGGATGATGGGATGAATGCGCTGCCTAGCAGGTATGGCCGGAGTGATCCGCACCGGAGCTCCCAGGTACAGATACTGTGTACAAGGCGGGATGATACTTTGCCCTGCCGTAAATACTGGGAGCGTTCTGGGGCCACGAGGGGAGAATACTCGACTTTTCTCTGGTGATAGGATGAGGCCACAAGAGGAAGCTGATTCGAAGAATGAGTGAAGAAAGAGCTGAAGATTGGCAGCAGAGGTGGAATGAACACAGATGTCATCTGCATAACAAGTGACTGTTGTGCCAAGAATGTTGGGAAGAAGAGCAAGCAAGCGATGCATCAGGACGTTGAACATGAAGGGACTTAAAACCCCACCCTGTGGAGTACCAAGCTCAAGCTCCTTAGATGCGCTACATGCCCCGCGGAACAGCACACGAGACATTCTGTTACTGAGATATTCTCGAATCCACCTCAGAAGATTTCCCTGTACACCAAATTCAACTAGCTGGTCAAGAATTATCTCCTTGTTGGCAGTGTCAAAAGCACTCTTGAGATCGAGAAATGCTACCACACTGGCTGGGGAGAGACGGGTGTATAGGTCCATCAGACAATGGTGTGTGCTCCTCTCTGGCATAAAACCATACAGCCTTGGAGATAACTGGTCTTCCAACCGGAACATAAGACGAGAGAGTAGTATTCTTTCCAATACTTTGCAAAAACAAGAAGTGAGTGAAATTGGCCTGAACTTGTCTGTACCAGGTTTAGGGATTGGCACAATTGTACTAGAGGTCCAAGCACGAGGCACACATCCCATGCGGATGCAAAGATTGTAGAGCTGCAGCAAAGGATTGCCTGGGACTTTTAGGAGTAGGCAGAGGACTTGATAGGTAACTCCATCATCTCCAGGTGCTGTCGCCTTACTCTGTGCAAGAGCGCGTCGCAGTTCATCTCCAGTGATGAGCATGTCATCATCTTCATCCGCCCTTAATAACGCAGCCATTAAATGCAGAGACCTGACATTCCTATGGGCAGAAAGGGCCTCCTGAATATGGGCAGGAAGATTGCGTACTTGCGCTTGCTCAGACCGGGTATTTGCCAAGTCTTGAGCATACTGGGCTGGACTGTGGTGTATAGTACTTGGGGGTTTCCTTTTGATGACTCTGTTGATCATGTGCCACATGGACCCAGCACTTGTCTGATGATTGATGCTATCAGTATACTTCTTCCAAGACTCGGTGTATGAACACTGCTGAAGGGCAACAAGGTTATCTCTGGACATTTGATACTGGTGAAGAGAAGCAGGTGTTGGTTGCCCCTGGAAGGCAAGCCCATCTTCAACAGCTTTCTTTTCTGCCTGAAGAATACGCTGTTCCAGAGTCCAAGCCTGGGCCTTACAACCTTTTCTAATATGTGGTCGTGTCACATATTGAGTGTAAAATTCATGTGTTGAGGCAACCAGAGAGGAGTACAAATTTTCAGGGGACTGTAAATCAAATGTTGGCAAAAGACTGGAAATGTAAGAAACATAGTTTGGACAATATTTGGGAGGAATGGTGATACGGAGTCGAGTGTGAGGAGGAGATGGTCTATTTGGTAGTGAATACTGGAGTCCAATAGCAACATGGTCTGAGAATAGGGTTGGAATTGAGAAGCATTTAACTTGTGACGCTACTAAGCCAGAGGTAATAATATGGTCCAGAGTGCCTCCTCGAATGTGAGTGGCGCCTCCAATAGGCCAATGAGTGAGACGGTGACGGCGAATATAGTCCAGAAGAGGGAGTCCACCACGATTAGGGGTGGGAGAGACATCACCTAAAGCAGGGTGCCGGGCATTGAAATCCCCAATGTAGATCATACCATTCAATGAAGAAAGGGGAAGATCAGTTAGATTGATTCTTCCTGGTGCAGAGTAAACATTGCAAAGCTGTAACTTACCAGCACCCATAGTGACCTCAAGGAGCTGGAAGGTCATATCATTCCCAATGGAACAACGCAGTAGCTGGTGGGGGATGGAAGTGTGAATATAGGTGATAAGACCATTTCTGACATGATGGACATAGGGAACATATCCCGAGAGAGAGGGAGCTTCTGCCCCAGGTACATGATAGCCAACAAATGCTTCCTGAATGAATATAACATGTGGGTGATGACGACCTACATAAGTCTTGAGGGAAGTTAACTTAGGGTGAGTCTTAATTCCACAGGCATTCCAAGAGATGATGTGAAGCATTATGTGTTCCTGTTTTTACGAGAAGCTGATGGGGGCAGTGACACCGAGGCAATGCCACTCTGAGTTGAGCGCTGTGGTGGCACCTTGAGTACATGGTCACTGATCAACTCAAAGCGAGATGCAAGGGCCTCCAGCTTCTCAGAGAAGGTAGTGACAGTTGCAATGATGACCTGGTGAGACTCGACGAGAGAAGCAAGAGTGCGCTCAGTGGTGGCATTCTGAGTAGCAAGACTGTCAATGCGAGCCTCAATTGCATCAAAACGCTCAGTGATGGCCGTACATCTTGACGTCAAATTAGCAACAGCTTCACGAAGGGCAAGGACTTGCGGCGGGAGTGTTGGTGAGGTGGTATCTTGGCGCGGCCACGATGGTGGTGGTGGAGGTGGTAATGGAGCGGGAGTAGGCACTGTGGGAGCATGTGCAGAGGCAGTACATGAACGCCTTGTACAGCCGTGCCACACATTGACTCCGTGTTCTTGATATCGAGGGCATTTCCACATTGATTTATCTGGAGTAGGTAAGGACGGCTGTTCTGAAGGAGAAAGAGGATCATTGGAGGTGGGCTGAGAAGGGGTGCGATGTGGGCAAGTACAGGATGGGTGAGAACCAGCACACCAGCCACATTTGTCCGAGGAAGCAGAACAATATCGGGATATGTGTCCAATACCCCAGCACTTAAAGCACCAGGGCTGTTCATCTTTCATCCTTCTGATCTCACAAGATGGAAGGCAAGAAAGGAAGCTAAAACTGACTTCTGAAGGTGGGGGGTTTGGGAGGCTCCAGGTGACCACAAGTCTGCTGATGGGTGTGCTGTCTTGACGGAAGTGACGCACACTGTACACACCCGGAAGTTCCTTGGCTAGGGAAGGATCAACGCCAACGGGATAGCGGGTGATTAAGTAAGTCGGAAACTTACGTGGCCTCTCAATTGAATCTTGTATGTCCATAGGTAAGGACAAGATCCCTCCATCCTTGATACTGTCTATTATATCAATACGTCTTCGAGATATATAGACAAAACGGGAGGTGGCAGCAGACATCTTCACCTCGGCCATCTCCCGATCGAGATGGAATGTCTTGGTGACTTCATTAAGCCAACGTATCTTTACGTCAAGAGTCGGGTTGTCCCTAAAGATGAGTTTAATGTAGTCCTCCCTTGGAGCAAATGCAGTAGGGTTATGTACAGCTTGGTGTGGTGTGTTGGAGGGGTGTGGGAGAGAGGGAGGAGTGGGGTCTGGAGTAGGAAGAGTCTCAGTGCGTTTTGTTGTTTTTGAAGCAGAAGAGGGCTCACCATCGTCCGAATCGCGGCTCACCGGTCGCTTGCTGGAGGTGGAGGTGGAGGTGGTGGGCTGGGAGGTAGGGTAGGGGGTGTCAACTTTGGGTTGCCAAGGGGTGGGACCTGGCAGCTGGGTCTGGAGTTTCAAGGGTGGCCAGTGCTTGTCAGCAATATCCTCTTCCTCACTAAGGTTAAGGTCGGCCTCAACCTCAGCAAGAGTTGCAGGTCCAGAGTAGGCCATATTGGTAGCCTACAATAATAACAGGCTCACCCGTGAGGTGGAGAGGGTGGCTATGGCGTCACATACTCGTACTGCGCATGCGCAGCCTTTGAAAAAATCGGGCAGGAGGGATATAGCCAAGCTGTACGAATGTTAATGTCTAATAATAGGCTAAGTCCAACATAGAAGATGCCAGACCATATTCCAAGATGCTGTGAGTGACGGTGTAGCTGCTCTCTCCTGTATAGTGATGTGTATAAATAAGGTGTGGTCATCTAGTGTGTGTGTGTGTGTGTGTGTGTGTGTGTCCGTCCTCTTGTCTCCTGATAGTGACGTGTATAAATAAGGTGTGGGCCATCTAGTGTGTGTGTGTGTCCTCTTGTCTCCTGATAGTGACGTGTATAAATAAGGTGTGGGCCATCTATAGTGGGACAGAAGAAAAGCTACGGTACCAACATCACCACCAAGCTCCACTGTCTCATCTGGTGCAACACCCAGTAATCTCGGGGTCTCACAAGAGTCACGGGCTACTGACAGCCTACAGCCCCGAGGTTGAGGTATAGAAAAAAAATAAAATAAAAAAAATTGTGTAACCCTTTTAATTTGAAGTTCATATTCTCTTCCTTTCCCTTCACTATCCCTCCCTTCTTCACCTCTCTCTGTTTTATCATCTGATGTACAGTCACGAGCACTAATAAGTATACAGGTGTGTTTGGAATACCTAGAGACAATAAATAAATGCACAATAAGATCTCCATTGTACAGTCACGAGCACTAATAAGTATACAGGTGTGTTTCGAATACCTAGAGACAGTAAATAAATGCACAATAAAAAGATCTCCATTGGAATTACTTCGTTGGTGAGTTTGTCCTGTTCACAGCTTCATCCAGGGCTGTAAACGTATTAGTGCTCGTTACTGTTTCTCTTTGCCTGGTATTTCTCACAGCCATGTCTAGCTAACTTACTTTTTATTTCTTATTTTAAGGGACCCCGTGTTGTAGTTAGAAAATTGGAGGTTAGTGAGTCCTTCAAATATTGCCATGAAACACACACACACCTATATAGAAGGAGCTTGTTTCGTGGCATGGTCAGGAGGAATCAGAAGCCACCAAGTCTCATACACGATCACAGGGTCCTTAACTATCGCCTTTCCTTTTAGCTATAAACTTTTGGTGACAGGATTTCCTCGCACACTCACCCTTATATTAAACTTTACCAGGTGATCAAAGTAGAGAATGTAGCCGGGAGCATATTATCCAAGTCTGGCGGGCTACCACTTACTGCTGGGCCAAAATCGCGGCGGTTGGAAGGAGAATAACGTTTGGGTTATAACGATAAAACCAACTATGGGATAATCTTTGAAATAGTTTCATTCTCTTTCCCAGCTTATTTTACCTAATGCGTATCTAACCAAACCTGACCTGACCTAACTTAACCTAACCTAAACTGGACCGAACCTTAACCTAACCAAATCAAGCACCGATATATACCCTTCCAGACTTGGATAATATGCAGCCGGGCTCCACTTGCTGTCTTCAAAATATCCCGAAGCTCAGAGGCACCTACACAAACACGTCCGTTCATTACCACTGTCACCCACTACCATTGTGTGTGTGTGTGTGTGTGTGTGTAAGAGAGAGGGTGTGTGTGTGTGTGTGTGTGTAAAAGAGATAGTGAATGTATGTGTGTGTGTAAGAGAGAGAGAGAACCTGTGTGTGTGTGTGTTTATAAGTGAGAGAGAACGTGTGTGTGTGTGTGTATAAGAGAGAGAGAATGTGTGTGTGTTTATAAGAGAGAGTGAATGTATGTGTGTGTGTGTAAGAGAGAGAGAATGTATGTGTGTGTGTAAGAGAGAGTGAATGTATGTGTGTGTGTAAGCGAGAGAGAACGTGTGTGTGTTTATAAGAGAGAGAGAACGTGTTTGTGTGTGTGTAAGAGAGAGAATGTGTTTGTGTGTGTGTAAGAGAGAGAGAATGTGTGTGTGTGTGTGTGTAGGAGAGAGAGAGAACGTGTGTGTGTGTGTGTATGTTAATGAGAGAGAGAACGTGTGCGTGTGTGTAAGAGAGAGAGAATGTGTGTGTGTGTGTGTGTAAGAGAGAGAGAATGTGTGTGTGTGTGTAAGAGAGAGAGAATGTGTGTGTGTGTGTGTGTGTGTGTGTGTAAGAGAGAGAGAACGTGAGTGTGTGTGTAAGCGAGAGAGAATGTGTGTGTGTGTAAGAGAGAGAGAACGTGTGTGTGTGTGTAAGAGAGAGAGAACGTGTGTGTGTGTGTGTGTGTGTAAGAGAGAGAGAATGTGTGTGTGTAAGAGAGAGAGAATGTGTGTGTGTATGTAAGCGAGAGAGAATGTGTGTGTGTGTAAGAGAGAGAGAACGTGTGTGTGTGTGTAAGAGAGAGAGAACGTGTGTGTGTGTTTATAAGAGAGACAGAACGTGTGTGTGTGTGTGTGTGTAAGAGAGAGAGAGAACGTGTGTGTGTGTATGTAAGAGAGAGAGAACGTGTGTGTGTGTGTTAATAAGAGAGACAGAACGTGTGTGTGTGTGTGTGTGTAAGAGAGAGAGAATGTGTGTGTGTGTGTGTGTGTGTAAGAGAGAGAGAACGTGTGTGTTTATAAGAGAGAGAGAACGTGTGTGTGTGTGTTTATAAGAGAGAGAGAACGTGTGTGTGTGTGTGTGTGTGTAAGAGAGAGAAAACGTGTGTGTGTGTGTTTATAAGAGAGACAGAACGTGTGTGTGTGTGTGTGTGTGTGTGTAAGAGAGAGAGAACGTGTGTGTGTGTGTGTGTGTGTCCTTCATCTTGGTCAATACCCACGTTTTATAATCATAACCATAATAATACCCACGTTTCATTACAGCAACTTTGAACTTACATATTCTCCAAATACTCTTCCTGTATCTGTCTGTGTGTGTGTGTCTTTTCTTTTTTTTATAGAGTAATGCTGTTTATCATCAGTTCTTAAGCCTCCAATACACACACACACACACACACACACACACACACCTATATGGAAGGAGCTTGTTTGTTTCGTGGCATAGAGAGGAGGAATCAGAAGCCACCAATTTACACACACACACACACACACACACACCTATATGGAAAGAGCTTGTTTGTTTCGTGGCATAGACAGGAGGAATCAGAAGCCTCCAATTTTCCTACACGATCACAGGGTTCTTAATAAACAAAAGAGGACTGATAATAAAACACTGATCTGGAAAAAAATGCAAACTGTTTGTGTTTATTAAATCACAGGTTACAATCAAAGCAAATAATTCCAACAAACTATTGCCACCAACAACAGGCCACAATTAATTTTTACTCATCTGGCATTATTTCCCGACATACTTTGGGTGAATCAAGGTATTTCAATGTACACTCGAGCTCGTAAATTCGCGATCACGTCCTCAAAATGTTTATGTCATGTGAGCTGGTAACACTTTGTGGGGAAGGTGTCATTGTAGGTGAAAGATTGTATGTCCCTCTAATATGGTTATGTCATCTGAGCTGGTAACACTGTGTGTGGAAGGTGTCATTGTAGGTGAAAGATTGTATCATGTCCTTCTACTATGTATAAGTCATCTGAGCTGGTAACACTGTGTGGGGAAGGTGTCATTGTAGGTGAAAGATTGTATCATGTCCTTCTACTATGTTCCACCTACTCTGATTCCTCCCCAAATAAATGTTACCAGCTCAAATGGTATAAACATCTAAGTACGTGATCCCAAATAAATGTTACCAGCTCAAATGGCATAAACATCTGCAGAGTATGTTGTCCCAAATAAATGTTACCAACTCAAATGGCATAAACATCTAAGTATGTGGTCCTAAATAAATGTTACCAGCTCAAATGGCATAAACATCGAAGTACACTCTCCCAAAAAAGGATCGGCATTACTGGCTAGATCCTGCTGAGAAAAGATCGAAGCTACATGTATGACTGTACTGAGGGGTTGGTATTCCTGCTGGCAATGAGTTGACTCTCATTTCATTTCTGTACTAACGTAAAATCCTCTAGCATACATAATTCATGCATTAGACAAGTCGTGGAGTAAGAGTTGTGACTTCATTTTTACAGATATACGTTATGTGATTTTAATGATTGATGGTTTTGGGGGAGGGGGAATTTACTGAATTATTGAATTTAATGAGAATGATAACCCAGAGAATAAAGTTACCAAATCGGATATTAACCAAAAAGGAATCTTTGAGTAGATTCGCTGTAACTGTAGTATTTTGTCTTAAATATAATGCAGTTATATCATAGGGTAGGATTAAGTAGGCTTATGCTTTTTCTTCTCATACTTCTAAATAAGGTTTTGTAAAGTAACACAAACAGACATTGCCCTCTCCAGAAAGTGACGTGTATAAACAAACATGTGAAGCAACCAACACCTCAAAGCTTCACTCGATAATCTCGGGGCCTCAGTCTCAGGCCACGACTGACGGCCTCCTGTCCAGAGGTAGAGGTATATATATATATATAAAAAGTAAAAATGAAATAAAATATATAAAAAGAAAGATAACGTTATGTACGATTCGGCAACTACGGTGTGGATTAGCTAAGTTTTCAGCATAAGAAAGGGGAAAATCTTACGATAATATTTGAAATTTCTCTAATAGGTAAAGAAATGCGAATGTGTTTCGATTTGCATCAACTATAGTTTCTCTGACTCATGAAGCAATAAGAATATGCATAATTGGCAACTGATCGGCAGGAATACCACTATCTATAAGGTTTCAAAGCAATGTACCATAATGCTACGTTTATTGTCGTTTTCGTTCATTCGTTTTAATGCCGATAATTTTTTGGGAGAGTGTACTTACATGTTCCCAAATAAATGTTACCAGCTCAAATGGCATAAACATCTAATAAGTACTTGGTCGCGAGTTTTCGAGCTCGGGTGTACAGCCACAATCAAATATCCACCGACACTTTCCTTCCATCGTAGTAAATATCTTGGTAATAAAGAACAACACGTCTATGATTTTGCAGCACCTCATAATAATAATTGAGGGATTGAGTTGACATAAGGTATGATTATATTTTGATATGATACTGATTAAATTTGCATGATGGAAGGAAAGTGTCGTTGGTTATTTGATTGTGACTGTACCAAAAGTATAGGCTACTATCTCATTAAAATACAGGTTATATTCAAAGTAAATACCAGGACAAAGAGCAGTAAAGGTCTGTGTGTGTGTGTGTGTCAGTTCAACCACAGAGTGTGAGAATCACTCATTCATTTTATTCTAGATATAGAACACACACGCCTTCTTTTTCTCCCTCTCTCTCACACACAAGGAACAAAACACACCAACTCTCTCTCTCTCTCTCTAACCCTCTCACAAGAAACAAAAACAAAAATACACACACACACACAAGTTATATACATAGATATAATATAAGTTGTTGACATCATGTTATAACTTCTTATAGTGGAGTACATAGATATAACAGCAGGTCATATATAAAATCATATCAAATTAATACAGCATGTAGTTTAAATTGTCATACAATAAAACATTGAAATTATTAGTGAAAAGATGGCATTAGAAATTATTACTGAATACATGGCATTAGATAATTATTATGATAAACATAGAATAGGTTATACCTGTTTATCAAGAATTACTCTCTGTAAACAATATTCATTATACGTTGTATGCTTCATTGTTACTGGTTTGTGGTTCTTGTGTCTGTTGATGTGTGTGTTTCCTGGTTACTGGATGGCTGGTACTTGTGTCTGTTTGTGTGTGTGTAGGTGTTTGTTTGTGTGTGTGTTTCCTTGTTACTGGTTGGCTGGGACTTGTGTCTGTTTGTGTGTGTGTTTCCTTGTTACTCGTCCAAAGAGAAGGACAGCCAACCTACGATATATTGGGGCAATGTACAGCATAATGTTAATGTCCACAAACTTAATCCAAGACAAGTATATAATTACAGATATCACCGTGGCCAGGAACAACATCACTATTTGCAGCCTCGGCACATGCAATGCCTCATTCAGGATTTCTGCTTTCCACACCTGGTCACACAACGTCATCTTCTGTGTTGAGTTTGTATCTTGTTCAGAGTCAGTAGTGTTGGGTTCAAGGTCAGACATTTCTTTTTCAATTTCCGTAATGTCTTTCTCAATGTCCGTAGTATCTTGCATAATGTCTGAAATATTAACACCCATGTTGAGTATTTAGAGGGAGAGTGAGAGAAATATTAACACACATGTTGAGTATAAGAGAAAAAGAGATAGGGAGAGTGAGAGAGATTAACACCAATGTTGAGAGAGAGAGTTATTAATACCCATGTTGAGAGAGAGAGAGAGAGAGAGAGAGAGAGAGAGAGAGAGAGAGAGAGAGAGAGAGAGAGAGAGAGAGAGAGAGAGAGAGAGAGAGAGAGAGAGAGAGAGAGAGAGAGAGAGAGAGAGAGAGGAAAAAAAAAAAAAAATATATATATATATATATATATATATATATATATATATATATATATATATGAATGATTCATATTGACAAGTATGTTGTGTGGGTGGGAGGTAAACACAGGATAGAGCTTTGAGTTATTTTATTACTCTTACGTTTCGGACTACACAAAGTCCATCTTCAGAGAGAAATGACATAGAGAAGAGGGTACCCCGAGATATATATACCGGTGGTGGCCTTCATTGCACCTGCCACTCCTTAATCTCACCTGACCTGACCTCACCTCACCCCCTGCTTTCTTTTATACTCCAGGGCTATACTGGCTGAGTATCTACACCACTTCATAAACCCTTCTCTATGATTATGAACATTTTTTGTACAAATGTATGCTGCTTCCAATGCTTTCCTCATTTTCTTATCCAAACCACTATGAATGATTGATGAATCCTCCAATCTGGGTAAATTATTACATTCTTCAATATGCAGTACCAATGAATTAGCTGTGTTGTGCTTCCTTACGTCAGCTTTATGTTCATATAATCTTTTCTTTATACCTCTTCCTGGTTCTCCTATATACATCTTGTCACACCCATTACATGGAATACTATATATCACGCTGTTATTATTGACACGCTTGTTCTTGTTTGCCTGGGTGTGACAAGGTGTATATAGGAGAACCAGGAAGAGGTATAAAGAAAAGATTATATGAACATAAAGCTGACGTAAGGAAACACAACACAGCTAATTCATTGGTACTGCATATTGAAGAATGTAATAATTTACCCAGATTGGAGGATTCATCAATCATTCATAGTGGTTTGGATAAGAAAATGAGGAAAGCATTGGAAGCAGCATACATTTGTACAAAAAATGTTCATAATCATAGAGAAGGGTTTATGAAGTGGTGTAGATACTCAGCCAGTATAGCCCTGGAGTATAAAAGAAAGCAGGGGGTGAGGTGAGGTCAGGTCAGGTGAGATTAAGGAGTGGCAGGTGCAATGAAGGCCACCACCGGTATATATATCTCGGGGTACCCTCTTCTCTATGTCATTTCTCTCTGAAGATGGACTCTGTGTAGTCCGAAACGTAAGAGTAATAAAATAACTCAAAGCTCTATCCTGTGTTTACCTCCCACCCACACAACACACTTGTCAATATGAATCATTCACACACACACACATATATATATATATATATATATATATATATATATATATATATATTAACACCCATATTGAGTATATGAGAGAGAAAATATTGACACCAATGTTGAGTATAAGAGAGAGAGAGAGAGAGAGATAATAACTATCTCAATATCTTATCATTTTAATTATATTTACTTATACTGTGAACAAGGTATTATTGCTTAACACTATAAATACTCTTTAAGTGTGTGTGTATGTGCAATCCAATGAGTTGTCTGTTAGTTGATGTGTGCGTGTGTGTGTGTGTAAGCCACTGAGTTATTTTGTTGGTTGGTGTTTCCCCCTGTGTGTGTATGTAAACCATTGAGTTTCCCCTGTGTGTGTGTGTGTTGATAGGTCAGGTTGTATGTTATATGTGTATAAGATAAGTTTGGTTACACTCACCAATGGGACAGGGTCGACTCACTGTACCACACTCTTTAGTACCAGCACAATTAATTGTAATGGTAAGGTTGGGGTGGTGAGGCAGTGGACGACTACAGTTGTGTTGTTGTATAGCGTGGTTGTGTCCTGGTGTGGTCTCAGTCACCCTCATCCAGTCTATTCCCACCTGTAATATTACATTATGATAATTACGCATTCATAAACACACCTACATATAGTATAATGTACAGTACAGTTATGGTATATAGTCCTTGACCAGGGTTTTTTTTTTTTTTTTTAATTAATTGCGCCGTAGCGTCAATCAACAGGCAGGCAACAATACATACGGGTAGGCGGGACCCATGAGAATACAATGACTACAACCACACATACACACGCACGCACACACACACACCACACACACACATCACGAAAACATAACAGAATGGAGCACAAGCATACAGACAAATATTTACATTATGACCTATTTAAATCCACCAAAACGAGGGTGGCGTACCAGAAGTTCCTCCAGAACCTGGTGGTTCAGCAGGTGTCGACAAACCACATCAAGTGGCAGGCCCTGGGGCAGCAAGTGTCGGACAGTGGGGCAGGCTAGGCAATAGTGCTCTATAGTGTTAGCACGAGGTGCTCGACACAAGCGACACTCAGTGAAGGGAGGCTCACCCTGCATCCCAGCAACCTGCCACGGTGGCCGGTAGCCAAGCCTCAAACGAACAGAGACTACATTGTGCCTCCAAACCATGAGGCCTCGACGACAGTAGGAATATTTGTGACGGCAGACAGACTCATAATGTGTGATGGGAGGAGAGCGGCGGAGCGAACTTTAGAGAGGTAACACGTCAGGGAGAGAGGACGTCCAACACCACGAGGAGGCAGATGGCAGGCTTCCTTTGCGAGTCTGTCAACTGTACCATTGTGACGTAAACCTACATGGGATGGCACCCATAAAAATTTGACAGTCAAGTTACGATGACGCAATAAGGACAAAAACGATAAAATCTGCTGAACAACAGTAGAGTGTGTGGGCTGAACACTAGAGAGGGAATGAAGGGCAGGCCTGGAGTCACAAAAAATGGCAGCATTCACTCCATGTTGACAAACAAGACTAACAGCATCCAGAATGGCATACAGTTCACACAATGTGGAGCTAGAGTAGTTACAGAGACGACGGCCAACCCAGCCCCCTGGAGGTGACTCCATGTCAGGTGAGAAAACGGCACAACCTGCTGCACCATCCACTTGCAATGAGCCATCAGTGTAGAGGCAGTATGGATCTGTGATGGAGAACATCACTGTTTCTATGTGTTCCAGAGCCAACTGCCGCTGTAGAGAAGGCAGTTCCGACTTGGAAGTAGGTGTGACGCTCACATCAGGTGTTGGTAGCATCCACGGAGGGGGTCCTTAGGGGACGTCGGCCACCATTATATCTATATTAAGACTACGGAGCATAGAGGAAACAGACCTTATAAGAGTACGTCCAGCAGGCAGTATGGGAGGGACCGGGTAGTTTGGTCTAAGAGAAGTCCTGACTAACTGAGAGTAATGGGGTGAAAGATGTGGGAAATGGAGGCACTTGACAGTGAAGCAAGTAACATTAGAATAAATTCTCTCCACTAACGGGGGAAGACGTAACTCACGCTGCATGTTCACTATCCTGGTCGACATTGGACAACCGAGAATTATTCTCATTGCTCTATTCTGAAATTTTTCTAAAGTTTCAAGAGTAGCCCTGGGAAGTTGAATCAGAGCAGGGGAGAGGTAATCAGCAACTGAACGGATAAAAGCAATATAGATAGTCCTGGCTACTGGGATGGAGATGCCCGAGGAGTTGTTAGTGAGCCACTGAAGTGGCGTAAGTTGGCGCTGGAGACGACCCAATAAGTCCTGGACAATGGGATGGTCTTGAAGTCTGGCAGGGACAATTGGCCAAATATTGACTTGCGCGCCCAGGTAGCGATACTGGGAACACATGGGAATGACAGTCCCTCCAATTGTGAACACTGGCCGAGCTTGAGGAAGGTGGCAGGTGAATATTCTGCTCTTATCTGGGGAGACAATAATGCCACAGTGAGAGGAGATCCCTTGGTGAGGTAGAATGAACACAGATATCATCAGCATAGCAAGTAATTGTAGTTCCAGGTATATCAGGGAGAGAAGTGAGCAGCCGATGCATCAGAATATTAAATAACAATGGGCTGAGAACACCCCCTTGAGGCGTACTAAGATGAAAACTGCGCAAAGGACTGAGCGCACCACTGAAAAACACACGGGAGGTCCTGTTACTCAGGTAGCCCCGAATCCACCGTAACAGATTACCCTTTATCCCAAAGTCAACCAATTGATCCAAAATGACGTCTCTATTAGCAACATCGAAGGCACTTCGAAGGTCAATGAAGGCCACCACACTGTCCCTGTTAAGGCGAGTGTACAGGTCGACTAGGCAGTGGTGTGTGCTCCGCTGGGGAAGGAAACCAAACAGCCATGGAGAAATGCGATCTTGCAGTCTGTACATGAGACGATTGAGTAAGATTCTCTCCATAACATTACAAAAACAGGAAGTCAGGGAAATAGGCCTGAACTTCGCAGTGCCGGGCTTAGGGATGGGTATTATTGTGCTGCTGGTCCAGGCTCGTGGTACACAACCATCACGAAGACAAAGATTGTACAGTAGAAGTAGAGGGTTCCCAGGAACTTGTTGAAGTAGGCGCAGCACAGCATAAGTAATACCATCATCACCAGGGGAAGAAGCTCTACCCCGAGAGAGAGCACGTCGCAACTCCTCCTCAGTTATCTCCTCTGCATCATCGTCATCATCTTGCAACAGAGCAGACATTAGACGTAGCCGATGGACAGCAGCACGGGAAGTGAGTGCATCTTGTATGTGGATGGGTAGACTGGCTGAGGTAGATTGTTCTGACCAGGCATTGACAAGTTGTTGGGCATTGTCGGCGGGAGTATGATGACGAGCAGTGGCCAGTGTCTTTATAACAACCCGACGGATGAGGTGCCACATAGAAGCCACACTTGTTTGCTGGTTGATGCTGTCCGTGAACCGCTGCCAAGACTCAGTGTGAGCACACTCCTGCAGGGCAACTAAAGCGTCCCTAGACATCTGGTAATGATGGAGCAGGTCAGGGGTTGGGTTGGCTTGCAACAATAGGCCATCACGTTCAGCCTCCTCCTTTGCCTCCTGTATACGTGCATCCAGCGTCCAGGAGTGGGCAGTATGGCGATGCTGGAGGTGTGGCCGGGAGACGTATAGCCTATAAAAGTCATGAGTAGCAGATACAAGATCAGAGTACAACTGTTCAGCTGATGATATGTCAAATGTTGGGAATACATGGGCCATGAATAAAATGTAAGTCGGGCAATATTTAGGGGGCACAGCAATACGCAAACGAGTGGTTGAAGCACCTGACCCAGCAGAATAATGAAACCAAAGAGTGATGTGATCAGATAATAAGTCTGGCACGGAGGAGCACAGGACCTGAGATGCTATCAGGCCAGACGAGAGGATGTAATCCAGAGTACCTCCCCGGCAATGAGTGGCACCGCCAGTGTCCCAGCGTGTCAGATGATGCATGCGGATGTATGAAAGGAGACGAACACCATTACGATTAATAGAGCCAGAACCATCACCCAAATCAGAATGCCGAGCATTAAAATCTCCCATATAAACCATACCACGCACTGTAGAAGAAGGAAGAGCCTCAAGAGTGAGTCTAGCTGGGGCAGAATAGACATTACATAGTTGTTGTACTCCATTCCCAAGTAGAACCTCAAATAGCTGAAAGGTCATGTCAGGATCAGTGGAGGTACGGAGAAGGCGATGTGGCAAGGAGCTATGTATGTAAGTCAGGAGACCATTCCTTACCAGATGAACATATGGCACATAACCTGAGAGAGGAGGAGCTTGCCCAGCAGCGAGTGGCCGTCCTGGAAATGCTTCCTGGAGAAAAATACCACTGGGATGATGACGAAAAACATAGGCCTTGAGTTGAGTGAGCTTAGCATAACTGGTGATACCACATACATTCCAGGAGATGACATCCAGCCGGCAATCACTAGCGAACTCTGTATTTGGAGGTAGAAGTCCGATGAGTGGGGGCAGATGAGCGACCTGGAGAAGAAGATGGACCCGGAGAAGGGACTGACTCGAAAAGCTTTTCAAGGCGAGATGCAACAGTATCCATCTTTTCGGTAAGGGTAGTGACAGTTGAGATGATGGCCTGCTGAGCCTCGACCAAGGTGGAGAGTTTGGAGTCATTGGCAGCCTGAGCAGCAACTAGCCCATCAATCCTGGCTTCAAGGGCAGAAAAGCGGTTTTCGAGAGCCGTACATCGTGCCATGAGAGTAGCAACAGACTTGCGGAGGGCCAGGTCTGGAGGTGAGGCAGGGCTGGTAGGAGGAGCAGACTGGGGAGGTGGTGGTGGTGGCAGTGGTGGAGGCGGAGCAATAGTAGTGACACGAGCCTGGACCTGACGTAGAGTACATCCATGCCAAATGTTAACCCCTGGCTGAAGGCATCGTGGACACTTCCATTGAGACGTATCCTCAGGATGTGAAGGCTCAGAGGTGGAGGCAGCAGGACGTGATGGTTCACCCCTGACAGAACACGTCTTGGAATCATGGTTGGCAGCACACCATGCACACTTCGGCCTGGCAGAACAGTACCAGGAGATATGCCCCACACCCCAGCACCTGTAGCACCAAGGCTGGTCATTATGAAGTTTCCTCACCTCACATGGTGGAAAACAAGGGAGGAAATCAAAGGAAATCTCATTTGGAGGTGGATCAGGATGACTCCAGACAACAACAATACGGCTAATGGGGGAACCATCTTGGAAAAAACGACGGGCAAAGTACACACCAGGGTATCCCTTAGCAAGTTTCGGGTCAACATCAATAGGAAAACGGGTAAGGATGTAGCTGGGGAACTTACGAGGCCTCTCGGGTGAGTCTTCAAGAATGAGAGGCAGAGACAAAAATTCACCAGCCTTCACTCTATCAATGATATCGCTTCCTAGAGATGTAGACAAACCGGGAGGTGACAGCAGCCATCTTCACTTCAGCCAGTTCACGTTGCAGCTGGAAGGCCCTGTTGACATCAGACAACCAACGCAACTTTGTGTCCTTAGATGGGTTTCCAGAGAAGGAGAGCTTGATATAGGCATTTCTTGGGGCACAAGCAGGAAGGTTGGACGAGGGCAAGGAGTTGGTATACAAGGAAGAAACACCACGTTGATGCAGAGAAGGTACGTCATGCACAGCTGAAGCACCCTTGGCAGTCTTGGCAGCCGGAGGCAAACAGTCCACACCATCGGAATCCTGCAAGGAGTCGGACGAGGCATCAACGGGTCTCTTGGTAGAGGTTGAGGAGGTGGAAGGCTGCAACCTGAGCTGCAGAGTGACCGAGGAGAGGGGGGGAGGGTTGCGAGAAGGCAGCTCAGGCCAGTGATCCTCGATTGGAGACTCATCCTCCTCCGACATGGCCAAGTCGGCCTCCAGGCAGGAAGCCACATCCGAATCCTCGCTCTCCATCAGGCCAGGCAAGGCCTAGATGGGAAGTGAACAACTGAACA
>JAWQEG010002853.1:2500-302500 GCA_033782935.1 Petrolisthes cinctipes | reverse complement strand
TTACAGTTGTATACTGACTAGTTGCATTGACGCTAGTTCAGTAACTGAATTAAGGTGAGGGGGAGCTGGATCTTTGAAGAAAATTACGAGTGTGTTGTGAGACTCTAAAGTGTGAGACATTAGAAAAATATTCCAACTTGCGTAGCATTGATAGAATTACTACAGTGTTAACGTAAGCTAGACTATCGTCACGTATACGAGCGAGAGCCGAGAGGTAGCGAGAGCGAGTTAGCTAGCGTGGCGTGTGAGCGTGTGTGTGTGTGTGTGTGTGAAATTTAATTATTCATGTTGGCTTAAGTTACTGGAGTTGAATAAATATAGAAATTTGCAATTGGTTGTTTGAATGCACCAGTAGATTTGTTATCTATATAAATACATATATATCGGGAAGAACCCTTACATTAAAAAAAATTCTATGTGCGGGGGTGATTGAGGCCAACGGGGAATTAATCCCCGACTTTTTGTTCTTCGCTGCAGCCAACCAACGAAGATCATAAATTAACCGGGCAAGGTAAGTTGTAATTGTCATATTATAAATTACATTATCTATCATTCTCACATCACCGTCACAAAGACGAAGAAGACAAAGAAGGAGAAGACAAATAATAATAAGAAGACAAAGAAGAAAAAGAGAGAAAATATTAATATTAATTATAATATAAATAATTATAATAAGAAGAGAGAGAGAGAGAGAGAGAGAGAGAGAGAGAGAGAGAGAGAGAGAGAATAATAATAATAATAATAATGATGATAATAATAATGAGAGGGATATAGTTAATAATGATAATAATGAGAGAGATATAGAGAGAGAGACATGACATATTAAGTGAACTGTACACAACTGACCTGAACCAAGTAGTATCGTGGAGGTGAAGTGTTTGAAGGTGTGTCATTGTACAGCTCAACACGGGTGGAGTCAGAAAGGTACCAACCACACTCCACCTGCAGCCACACGTGTTGACCCATGGTGTTGTTTGGAGTGTGAGACATTGTTACCATGGCACCACCATTACCACCAGTATAATACCACAACCTGATACTCCAGTGTTGGTTTGGTAGGTCCTTGAAGGTAAGTCTGGTCTCCTGCTCCTTCCCTTTCATCAAATCTTTTGTCACTCCTGGCCTTGTCGACGGTACATTTGTGTACTCTGAAGGTGAGACAATGAAATGATAGTGCTGTGTTCACCTTCATAACCTCCTTCTCTACCCTTCCTTATCAATACAGAGAGAGAGAGAGAGGCCTTGTAGGAATTAGTGAATTCAAGTTCAAGTTCAAGTTTTAGGGTCCCACAGAGGGCCGCTCATGGGCGGCATAATATGCGGGGGTTGTGGCAGCCTAAATGGTGATAGAGAGGTGGGATAGCAAGAACAAAGGAAATATAAAGAAAAGGGGGACAGATAGCAATAACAATAAATAAAACAATAGTTAGTGCTTCCTTTGTTTTCTCTGGTAACTTTGTTATAGAAAACGATTAACAAGCAATGTTTTATATGGATAACTATGATAAAATAATTATTTTTAAATTACACTTACTTTAGTAATTACTCTTTTTTTAACCCCCCCCCCCTCTCTCTCTCTCTCTCTCTCTCTCTCTCTCTCTCTCTCTCTCTCTCTCTCTCTCTATCTCTCTCTCTCTCTCTCTCATGCCTTCTTTTCCACCTCCCTCCCCCCTCTCTCTCTCTCATGCCTTCTTTTTCCACCCTCTCTCTCTCTCTCTCTCTCTCTCTCTCTCTCTCTCTCTGTATGTGTGTAAAGAGATAGATGTATGAATAGATGTATATTGGTGTTACTGACCTGTTATGGTGGGAGGTGATGACACTTGACCACAGTTATTACCGTCAAAACACCTCACCCTCAGCTCGTTGTAAGGGTAGTGTTGCAGACCTCGGGGACACTGTTGGTCAGCTACAAGACTTTGTTGATTCTCTTTCTTCTCTTGATATACCTGTATCCTCCACTCTGTAATCTGTAACACCATCAACACCATTAGTTTCACACACACACATACACACACACACAGATATTTTATTCCTAAATCCACCAATTTTTCACACACACACACAGATATATTATACCTTCATCCACCATTTTGTAATCTGTAACACACACACACACACACACTATTCTATAATGAGATGGAATAGTATTAAGTTTCCATAAAGAAATATAAACTTGAGTTAGTACATGTAAATCATATAGTTTTCTTTAAGAGAGAGAGAGAGAGAGAGTGCATGTGTGTTTATACAAAAATGCTAAATTAAACAAATTATTAAGTATATATAATAAATAATAAAGGCAAAATTATATTCGTTATGTGATATGTTATGTTGGTTATGTAAGCTTAAGGTGGTAATACAGTGTTGGTACATTAGAGTGTCTTGATTCCTCCAAAGTATGACATGAAACAGAACCACATTAACAAATATATTGGTGTCCTGTTGCTTGGAATACTTTGGAGGAATCAGTTACTCCAGATTCACCAACGCTGTAATGCAAGAGAGAGAGAGAGAGAGGCAGGCTTACCTTGAGTATGATACTGATGGTGTTGTGTGATGATGTGAAACTCCAGGGAGTCAACACACGACCAACATAATCCTGGGGACAAGTGAACATCAGATACTCATTACCATAAGATGGAAGGCGTTGGAAGTCTATCCATCCCACAGGGTTATTGTTGACGTCGAGTGTCCCCACCTCCAGCTTCACAGCGTTCATCTCAGTGCTTGGTGGAGGTGTGAGGATGATCTCCGCCTCCAGCACCACCCCCTTCATCATCATCATCGTGTTGTTGTTGTTGTTGTGGTAGTGGTGGTTGTGGTGTAGTGGTTCCCGGTAGCCATTTAGGTGAGATATATTCATCACCTTACAGTGTGTTGGGGTCTGCACTGTTGCTTCACTCTCTGATTGACAACAAATATACATACACATTACCTTTACTTATTTTTATATGGTGCAGCTGATATATATATATATATATATATATATATATATATATATATATATATATATATATATATATATATATATATATATATATATATATATATATATATATATATATATATATATATATATACGAGCTACTACTACTGCAACAAGGGTTTATCTCCTCGTCTGGTCTGAACTTCACCTACGAAAAATCAACGGATGGCAAACTACCCTTCCCGGACCTCTTGGTTGCCCACCACAACTCAGACTTCCAAACCACAGTATACACAAAGTCCACCAACAACGGATGGTGTCTAAATGGTGACAGTGAATGCCCCAGGAGATACCTCCTATCCACCATCTCATCCTACGTCAGGAGGGCTCTCTCTCACTGCACCAGCTGGAGAGACACACACCAGGAACTAGAGCGTCTCACCCAAGTCCTGGTAAACAATGGTTAATTCCCCAACCAAACCCAACAGTGACATCAGACTTTACTACCGCAATTACATGTCCACCGACTACAAGACTGACGAGACCATACTAAGAGACATACTAAAGAAGAATGTCCACCCCACCGACCCAGACAGCGAGATCAAACTAGTAATTTACTACAAGTCTCCAAAAACCTCGAACCTCACCCTACACAACCGACCTATTACCTCCAAGAGCCCGATGAACAGTGACCACGTGATTTACCAACACACCTGTAACAGTGTGGACTGTGAGCTTCACCACTATGTTGGTAAAACACAAACATCACTGTCTCGTCGGCTCACCATGCACCTCCAGTCAGGATCTATAAAACTTCTTAAGGCAACTCAATAATCTAGTACCTTCCATTTCATTCAAAATTGAAGAAGAAAGTGATTGTAAATTATCCTTTTTAGACACAATGATTATAAACAACGGTAATGGTTTTAAATTCAAAGCATATAAGAAACCCACAATGGTTGATTCATACATTCATAATTATTCAAATCACCATACAAAAGTTAAGGAGTCAACATTTGCTGGTATGTGTTTGAGAGCCTTAAGAATTTGTGACCCTGAATTTCTCGATGAGGAATTTAACTACATTTATAATTTAACCAACAAATTATGCTACCCTAAGGAATTCACAGATATATGTCTAAATAAGGCTAAAAGGACATATTATGGTAGTTGTAATAGAGAGCCTTTTGAAAAGAAAAACATACTTGCTTTACCATTCCACCAAAATCTAACTCCTTTAACTCGTATACTACGTAACCTAAATATTCAAGTAGTCTTTCGGTATGAAAAAACTATGAAATCTTCACTGATCAAAAATAGCCCTTCAGTTGATGCTGGTAGTGTATATCTAATACCGTGTAAGACATGTGATGATGTATATATTGGCCAAACAGGAAAAATTTTAGAAGAGAGAATTAATCAACACAAATATTCGGTTAGAACAGGACAGGAATCCAGTGGTATTTTTAAACATGTAGAAAATTATAATAATTGTATTAACTGGAATGAAGCAAAAAATGTATATAAATCAAACTCCAATGTCGAGAGGTTAATAGTTGAGACTGTATTAATAAGATCAAATAACACTATGAATTTAAATGATGGACTATATAAAATGGATAAATTTCTGCTAAATATATTATTTAAAGATGGAAAAATAAAGAAAGCAAGAGAGTTGTGTGACGCTGTAAGGGGTGGTGTGACCTGATTCACCTGAACTCACCTCACCTGACTTGACCTCACCTATACCCTCTGGTAGTCCTTCTACTGGGTAGGGCCAACACATACTCTCATACGTATTGCCACCCCCACTAGGTATAAGATATTTTTATTCATTTACTATTTTGTATTCTTATGTTATATTTGTTAGTTTTGTATAAGTGTAGTTCATATGTTGTTTATAATAATGTGTATGTATTGTCACTGGGAAATTATTTTGAGATGAAACAAATGGGCTTGGGTGGACATATTGTGATCATTGGTAATTATGTAGGGGTCCAGGGTGGGATATAAATACACTGCCTTCACTCGTTCCTCTGTATTACCCTAAAGATGTCTTGAGAAATAGACGAAAGCTTGGTATTCCGTTTTCATTTTCCTTGCGAGTTATTCTGCAAAATATATATATATATATATATATATATATATATATATATATATATATATATATATATATATATATATGCGTAAATCCACAAGGAAGGAAAAATAAACACGGAGCCCCAAGCGCTTTCGTGTATTCACATCTTCAGGGGAAATACAGAGTGTAGAAGAATGGTTGCCGAGAGACACCTTATATACCGATACAATTAATAACTAACTGGCAACCTCAAGGTGTTGCCACTACGAGTTCAAAGCAATACACACCCATATGGTGCATACAAGGATATACTACCTGACCCAACTCTCATCAAACCTGACATGACCTCTAAACCTAAGATTATCCTCAGTCATTATGGAATAGCAGTTGGACTTATCTTATTAACAATCTTTTCTATGATGAAACTATCCAACTTGTACATACCATTGTTTAAATTCATATTAATATTTTCTGTGTGTTTAATCAAACTTGACTCTATGATGTTTCTATTTACGGATGAGTTACAAGACATGATTGACGAAGCATTATCTCAGTCAATACAATGATTACTGTCTCTCATATGAATAAATAAAGCATTTGATTCCTGTCCGGTCCTAACACTATATATATATATATATATACTAGCTGCTCCGCCGCCCTTCGGGCGGTCAATAGCAGCTAGTTTCTGCGAAGGGCTGGCGACCTGCGGCCGCCTGTTGATAGCTCAGTGGAAGTTATGCAAGAAGTGAAAAGAAGTACGCCATCAGCCATAATATTAGCACAAATAAATCTTATGTAATTCAAAAGCAACAAAACAATCACTTATTGAGTGTTGCAATAGTTTTCTTGAATATTTTCAACAATTTAGCCGAAAAAGACGTTATAAAAAATTTGGAAGTCAGTGTTTTAACTATTTGATCAGTGGAGGACATTCCCACCAAGTTTCAGCTCAATCTGCCCACCCATTTGGCCTTGGGTTTGAATCTGTGCAAATAAAAAATACAGTACGAATAAAATGCAATAGCAAAAGACTTATAAGGCTGCACAAATAACCAATATCCCACAAAGCAGAGGTACTGGAGCAGGAATGAAGACCTCAAGAAAATATGTTACAAAAATATTCTACCAATATGGTACAAATCAATCATAAAAATGCATAGAAATTAATAATAAGTAAAATAAATCGTGAACGACAATATACTTACTGAGATAACGCATAAACAATTCGAATAATATCCGTGCTGTAGCCAAAAATATTTTCATTAGCTTCAGACAGTATTTTGCTTCTCAGTATTGTTATATTAACTACCCACTTCATTGGTAACACTGGTTAGGTTGGGCCTTCAGTGAGTGGCGTGAGAGGGGAATGGTTAACTCGTCATATTTACGCAATGAAAATACGGTCGCTCACGTTTTCTCATTTTTAGGGAGGTTTTAGGGGTAACTACTTTATTACTCATGGCGCTGCTGTACGCAAACCAGTGGACCTAGGAAACTGTAGTTTACAGATTCTGGTGTGTAAAATCAAGCTCTACAATTCTGTAAGAAAAAATTTACCTAAATGAAACTTTAAACATCACGCTGTTTTTGAGGTTCATGCGGGAAGGCTGAAATGTGGTATGGTGATTCCGTAGATTTTTCCCCCTGTATTTTATTATTATTTCGCTTCCACGTTTCGTTATATGTGGTTTCGTTGTATGACCCCCCCTAAACCTGAAGGGGATCAAGACTCACCTACATGCAAATTTTGAGGACACAAAGTTGGACGGTGTAGGCGGACACACACACACACACACACACACACACACACACACACACACGCAGACAGAATCTTGGCTTTATATATATATATATATATATATATATATATATATATATATATATATATATATATATATATATTACACATACACCTCACGGATACTCTAATATTGAGACTATTGTAACCAAAAGACATGCAGGTCATTCAGGAGGACAGTGTACAAAGTTCCACAACATTATACATTGTTAAGAGGGTATTACACTATAGGTACATTGGAGCACCTTGATTCCTCCAAAGTATCCAAGAAAACAGAACCAGGTTAACATAATAATGGTGGCCTGTTGCTGGAAATTGTTTAAATGCCTCATTAACGTTAAGATTACCATAAGACAAGGTGAGAATGTTGTGAGTATTAGAATCACTGAGATGATTTGTTTCCTGGGATAGTTTGGGGTAATTAGTAGCCTTCTAATTCACCCATTACAAATAATAATTTTAAGGAGGTAATACTGGAGCAACTGATTCCTCCAAATTATTCCAAGCAATAGGACATTAGTATATTTGTTTACCTGTTCCTGTTTCTTGACATTCTTTGAAGGAATGAAGGCACTCCAATGTACCAAAAGTGTAAAACACCCTTACCTTGGTGTTACATGCTTAATTTTCTTATATTGATATTTAATTGATGGTTTTAAATAACTTTTCATTCATTATTAATGCTATAATAATCCTTGTCTGACATCCAATATAATACTAATATAGTATATAATTTAATTAAAGAATATAAACATAAGTTGATGAATTAGACTAACCAGTGTTGCAGAAGTTGATGGTTGCACATTGTTCAACATTATCAGGACACTTGACTGTCATTTGAAGTTGTGGGACCTCTGGTAGGTTGAAGGGACACTTGTGGTCCAGAACGATCTGGTTCTCCTCCTCATCATCATTGTTAGTCGACAACTCCACCCAACACTCTCCTCCCTGAAAAATTAACACACATAATTATTATATTAATCTGGTAATAGTTAGGTTAGGTTAGGATACTGTAGGTTAGATTAGGTTAGGTTAGGTTACTGCAGGTTAGGTTAGGTTTGATTAGGATTGGTTAGGTTAAGTTACTTTAGGCTAGGTTACGGCAGGTTAGATCAGGCTTGGTTAAGTTAGATTAGGTTAAGTTAGGTTTGGTTAGGTTAGAGTTGGCTAGGCTAGGTTAGGTTAGGTCAGGTTATGGTAATAATTGTCATGATTTTATTTGTATGCATTGCTAATAAAGAGAACAACTGACCTTCTTCTTGAGATGAAAAGGTTGTATTTTCCATTTGAAGTTGGTGAATGACAATGGGTAGGTCATCTTCCTCCAGGTGTTGTAGTAGAGGTGATAACACCCTACACGAAGCTTGAGAAAGTTTTGAAGTGCCAGCTTGGTGATGACGTCTTTTCCTGTGATGGTTTTGACACTGGAAAGATCATCTTCACTAGTACAGGAACACTTGATGTTGACTTGGTTATGAGATCCGGTAATGTGATCAATGTCGAGTCTTGCCAGAGTTTGTTTATCGTCTTGATTCATGATGTGTAGACTTGTCCCCCACGTGGTATTATTATCAGGTGGAGGCAACAACTGAAAACGAGCCTCCAGGACACCTTCACCGATTTTGTTCATCTCTAATGGTTGTTGAGGCACCATGGATGACTGGTTGTAGGCGGGACATTCTGGTGAGAGAGAAAAGTTGTTAGTGATGTGTTCTCTCTCTCTCTCTCTCTCTCTCTCTCTCTCTCTCTCTCTCTCTCTCTCTCTCTCTCTCATTTGTGGGTAATTTTAATATTGGGTAATTTTTATATTGGGTAATTTTAATATTGGGTAATTTTAATATTGGGTACTTTTAATATTGGGTAATTTTTATATTGGGTAATTCTGATATTGGGTATTTTTAATATTTTTGGGTAATTTTAATCAACAATGTCTCAATGGTATTTGTCTAATTGTACAGTACATTGTTTGGTTATTATACACTATATGGTTATTAAAACACTATTTATCACAACACTGTATGTATGTCTGACACACACACACACACACATCCTTCTTCCTTCCTCTCTCTTTTTTGCACACACACACACACACACACACACACACACTTCTTCCCTCCTCTCTCTTTTTTGCACACACACACATCCTTCTCCCTTCCTCTCTCTCTTTTGTACACACACACACACACACACACACACACACACACAAATAGTAACAAACAATAATGACCAGACTTACCAGTACGTATACCAGCATCAACAGGTGGTGTGAGAGCCAACACCATCAACACCATCATCACCATCATCAGTATTACACTCCGTCCACACATGATGTCTGTAATATAACAATAATAATAACCTCTGTTCACACACACACACACACACACACACACACACCCTATCAATCTACACACACACACACACACTACCCTATCAATCTACACACACACACACACTACCCTATCAATCTACACACACACACACACACACACACTCTATCATTGTACACACACATGATGTCTGTAATATAACAATAACACTGGGTTCATTCCACAGTGGTATTTATTTGTTACCTTCCTAATCAACCACACTTGTAAGGCTTCATTATTTTAGGGTCCATTCCACAGTGGTATTCGTTTGTTACCTTCCAAACCAATCACACTTGTAAGGCTTCATTATTATCCAAAAGGAGATTATCCACATTCACAAAATCTATACAACAGTTAGATAATGATGATCACTGTATAGTTTACTCACCAAATTCATTAGATAATTCACCCAGAAGTCATTCAATAATAATAATAATAATAATGAGTTTACTCACCAAATTCATTAAATAATTCACCCATAAGTTACTTACACTCTTTCTTTCTTTCGTTGTGGAATTAACCTATGTGTAGTTTATAATAATGTGATTGGTGTTGGTGTAGTAATATTATTTGTTGTGTAGTAAATACAGACATGAGTGTGTGTGGTCATGGTATTATGGGTCATGGTACAGAGTCTCACATGGCTACCATATTAACCTACCATGGAGATAACAGTAAGTCATGTGTTGTGTGTGTGTGTGTGTGTGTGTGTGTGTTGAGAGTGATAATGGCTAGGAATAAGAACACATGAACCAGTGAAGAGGTCATGTGTTGTCTGTGTGTGTGTGTGTGTGTGTGTGTTAATGGCTAGGAATAATTAGACTGGTCCTATAAAGGTTAGGTTAGGTTAGGTTAGGACTGTACACTCGCAATCCGGTTAGGTTATGTTATGTTAGGTTAGGTTAGGACTGTACACTCGCAATCCAAAATCTGTATCCAGGCTTGCTTCGAATAGCCTGATCGTGTATTAAGCGAGTTCAGGCAAATATAAAACAGGATAAGCGTTGTAATTGGTTCACTACGATGTCAAATGATTCGAAACTTCAACAAGACCTGGATACATATTTTGGATTGCGAGTGTACATAATTATAAAGGTGTATATTATAACATAGAACAAGTATTAGTAACAAAAGTAATCAATAGAGAACCAGATACAAAATAAACCAAACTACCATTGTTAACTATTAATTAGGAGTGAATGTTATCATGTAATGTTAGATTTACCAATAAACAATACAATAATTAATCATTAATTATATTGTGGTCACAGATCAGAACCAGGGATCAATGTTAATTATCCATATACAAATGATTCTACCACCACCATCAGCTACCCCCCCCCCACAAACACACGCACTCACGCATGCATGCACGAACACACACACATGCATGCACGCACAGGTACGCACGGACGCAAGCACACGGATGTACGCACACAGGCACACACACCCATGCCAACACACACAGCTCTCTCTCTCTCTCTCTCTCTCTCTCTCTCTCTCTCTCTCTCTCTAATGAAACAACAACATCAACTTCCTGTTCACTAATCTATACAACTTAGTAAAAGTGTTCACACCATGATAAGTAAAGGTTCAGTTATTACTACTGTTACCATTCTTTGTGTGTATATGTGTGTGTGTGTGTGTGTTAATACATACGTGTGTATACTATTAGAGTATGTGTGTGTAATATTAATAATAATATAAGGTTTATTTGGTACAGGCAGCCAACCAAGGGCTGAAAATATACATTATAAAATGGTGATGCAAATAGGTGATACTTTATAGAGACATATAAATGAACAATATAGACAGATACATTCTCACACATACACACATAATATTCATTCACACAAACCAACACACAGACTTACACAATTACAATCACGCATGTTCACTCACACATGGACATAGTACAAATATTTACATGTGCCTTTGGTTTATTAGAGAGACTATTGTGGGGATGGGACTATTTTTGTATCTATCTGTCCTAGCTCTGATGGGTTTGAGTAAGTTGTAGTGACGGACGTGGCGGGGTTTGGGAATGGTGGGTGGGAGGAGGTCTCTATGGCGTGGATGGATTAGCAACTGTTTACTGAAGTCCCAGAGGAGCTGCTGGTGTCTGGTGACAAGAGATGGTATTCTGAGGGTATCCAGGGATTGTTGGTAGGTGGTGTATGTCATACCCAGGATGATACGACATGCCCTCTTTTGTACCCACTCCAGCTGCTGCCTCTGTGTCTGGTTGATGGATGAAGACCAGGCGGGGGAGGCGTATGTCAGCTTGGGGAGGATGAAGGTGTTTTGGATTCCTACCAGCTCCTTTTGTGGTGTGCCTTGGGACTTCAGTCGTCTTAGTATGTGCAGGTGGTATGTAGCTGACTTGATGATGGTGCTGATATGACTTTTCCAGTTCAGCATGACACCTAATAGCTTGGTGGTGTCCACTACTTGTACTTGGTGGTGTCCTAGTGTAATCACTGGTGGTGGTGGTGGTGTGGTAGCCGTGTGAAACTGCATCACTACTGTCTTGCCGTGGTTGATGGAGACGTTGTTGTTGTTGGTCCACGTTTGGAGGTTGGTCAGGTGTTGTTGCAGGAGGTGGTAGTCAGGAGACAAGTTGTTGATGACTGTCAAAACGGTTGAATCATCCACATATTTCCAGCAAAAATTGTGTCAGTTAAGGCGTCATTGATTAGGATGAGGAAGCACAGGGGTCCCATCCTGGTCCCCTGGGGCTCACCACACGAGAGATGTTGGTGTTTGGACACTGCATCCTGGTGACGCACTGCCTGACGTCTGTCACACAGGAAGTTTGCCAGACGCCTGTCACACAGGAAGTTTGCCAGCCATGCCACTAGACTGTGCTCCACTCCAATATCAAGAGCTTTCCTTAGTATTACGTTATGGTCTACTTGATCAAAAGCCTTTCTGAAATCTATGAATGCAAGGGCAACTGAGGTCTTTCTTTTTTCCAGGTTACTGTATATAAAGTCTAGCAGGCTTATGAAACAATGGGTGGTTGATGATGACTTCATATTTCCAAATTGTTGGGGGTCAGTTACATTTGAGATGTTGGCTGAAACCCAGTCGAACACAAAACTTTCACATAACAGGCTCGGGAGGGGGGTTATGGCAATGGGTCTTAATTGATCAAGTGACTGGGGTTTTGAAACTTTTGGTATTGGAGTAACATAAGCTGTCTTCCAATAGGTTTTAGATGACATATTACGGCAGGTGGTGGGTAGCCAGCTCTTCGTTTGAGAGAGTATAGTGGTGGCAGGGAGTAATGGATTATCTTCAAGCCGGTGTGTTGATTGGTTGACTGATTGTTGGGTCTCATTTTGATTGTTTAGTATTCTTCTTAATGTGCGGAACTTGGTAGATGAAGGTAGGTGAGGGGTCAACAAGCTGACCCTGGCTGCCCAGACGAGCGCCGTGTCACACATACGACCTCGGTGACCTCGGACGGGTGTTTGTATGTGTGTGTGTTAATACATATGTGTGTATACTATTAGTGTATGTGTGTGTGTTAATACATATGTGTGTATACTATTAGTGTATGTGTGTGTGTTAATACATATGTGTGTATACTATTAGTGTATGTGTGTGTGTTAATACATATGTGTGTATACTACTAGTGTATGTGTGTGTGTTAATAAATAAATAAATAGTGTGTTTAGGGTTTTTTTTGAGGGTTGCGGTGGGTGTTTAGGGGGGTGCCGGAATAGAGGGACAGGCCTGGGGGGGGGGGTTGTGTGTGTTTAGGGTGTTTTAGGGGGATGCAGGAATAGAGGGACAGGCCTGGGGGGGGGGGTTGTGTGTGTTTAGGGGTGTTTTAGGAGGATGCAGGAATAGAGGGACAGGCCTGGGGGGGGGGGTTGTGTGTGTTTAGGGGTGTTTAGGGGGGTGCCGGAATAGAGGGACAGGCTTGAGGGGGAAGTTGTATGTGTTTAAGGGGGTGCAGGGGGGTTTAAGGGGGTGCATGGGGTTTTAGGGGGTCGCAGGAGGGTTTTAGTGGGGTGCTGGAATAGGGGGACAGACTAGGAGGAATTGTGTGTGTTTAAGTTTTTTTTAGGGGGGCGCGGGGTGTTTAGGGGGGTGCGGGAATAAGGGGATAGGCTTGGAGGAGTGCCAGAATAGGGGGACTGGCTTGGAGGGGGTTGTGTGTGTTTAGGGGGTCATAGGGGGATGCAGGGGGTATTAGGGGGTTTCAAGGGGGTGCGGGGGGAGGGAGTTGTGAGTGTTAAGGGGTTTTTAGGGAGTGTGGGGGGTGCGGGAATAATGGGACTGGCTTTGGGGGGGGGGTTGTTTGTGTTTAGGAGGTTTTAGGGGGATGCGGGGGGTTTACGGAGGTGAGGGGGGGCTTAGGGGGGTGCCGAAATAGGGGGACAGGCTTGGGTGTGTGTGTGTGTGTGTGTTTAGGGAGTATAAGGGGGTACGGGAATAGGGGGACAGGCTTGGGGGGTGTTGTGTGTTTATTTTTTTTTTTTTTTTGGGGGGGTGCTGGTGGCTTAGGGGGGTGCGGGAATAGGACAACAACAACATTATTATTATTATTATTATTATTATTATTACTATTATTATTATTATTATTATTACTATTATTATTATTATTATTATTATTATTATTATTATTATTATTATTATTATTATTATTATTATTATTATTACTATTATTATTACTATTATTATTACTATTACTATTATTATTATTTTTATTATTATCATTATTATTATTTTTATTATTTTATATATTCTCTTTACTAATAGTTAGCACCTTAGAATCAAAACAGCCTCTAAAGGACCAACAGATCTGCTGCTGTTTGTATTATATTGTATACGTTAATATTGTATTTCCTCCTCTCCCTTCCCCTGCTTTACCTTCCCTCCTTCTCTTCCCTCCTTTACATTCTCCTATTCATCCCTCTCCCTTCCCTTCCTATACCCTACCTACTCTTCCCTTTCCTTCCCTAACCCTTCTCTCCCCTCCCTTCCCTTCCTCTCCCTTCCCTTCCTATACCCTACCTACTCTTCCCTTTCCTTCCCTACTCTTCTCTCTTCTCCCTTCCCTTCCTCTCCCTCCCCTTCCATTACCCTACCTACTCTTCCCTTTCCTTCCCTAACCCTCTTTTCCCTACCCCTTCATTCCCCTCCCTTCTCCTCCTCTCCCCTCCCTTCCATTACCCTACCTACCCTTCCCTTTCCTTCCCTACTCTTCTCTCTTCTCCCTTCCCTTCCTCTCCCCTCCCTTCCATTACCATACCTACTCTTCCCTTTCCTTCCCGAACCCCCTTTTCCCTTCCCCTTCTCTCTTCTCCCTTCCCTTCCTCTCCCCTCCCTTCCATTACCGTACCTACGCTTCCCTTCCCTGCCCCTCCATTCCCTTCCCTTCCCTACCCCTCTCCTCCCTTCCCCTCTTCTTCCCTCCCTTCCTTTATAGCTTCATATCCCTCTCCTTTTTTTTCCTTTACCATCCCCAATCCTCCCTTCCTTCCCCTTAACCTTTTTCTCCTATCCCTCCCTTTCCTTTATCCCTCCTCTTCTCTCTCCTCCTAACGCTTACCTCATCGTTCCCTCTCAGCCCTCCATCCTTCCCCTCACACACCCAACCCTCCATCCTTCCTCCATCCTTCCCCTCACACACCTTACCCTCCATCCTTCCCCTCACACACCCTACCCTCCATCCTTCCTCTCACACACCCTAACCTCCATCCTTCCCTTCACACACCCTACCCTCCATCCTTCCTCTCACACACCCAACCCTCCATCCTTCCCCTCACACACCCTACCCTCCATCATTCCCCTCACACACCCTACCCTCCATCCTTCCCCTCACACACCCTACCCTCCATCCTTCCCCTCACACACCCTACCCTCCATCCTTCCCCTCACACACCCTACCCTCCATCATTCCCCTCACACACCCTACCCTCCATCCTTCCCTTCACACACCCTACCCTCCATCCTTCCCCTCACACACCCTACCCTCCATCCTTCCCCTCACACACCCTACCCTCCATCATTCCCCTCACACACCCTACCCTCCATCCTTCCCTTCACACACCCTACCCTCCATCCTTCCTCTCACACACCCTACCCTCCATCCTTCCCCTCACACACCCTACCCTCCATCCTTCCCCTCACACACCCTACCCTCCATCATTCCCCTCACACACCCTACCCTCCATCCTTCCCTTCACACACCCTACCCTCCATCCTTCCCTTCACACACCCTACCCTCCATCCTTCCCATCACACACCCTACCCTCCATCCTTCCCTTCACACACCCTACCCTCCATCCTTCCCTTCACACACCCTACCCTCCATCCTTCCCTTCACACACCCTACCCTCCATCCTTCCCCTCACACACCCTACCCTCCATCCTTCCCCTCACACACCCTACCCTCCATCCTTCCCCTCACACACCCTACCCTCCATCCTTCCCCTCACACACCCTACCCTCCATCATTCCCCTCACACACCCTACCCTCCATCCTTCCCTTCACACACCCTACCCTCCATCCTTCCCCTCACACACCCTACCCTCCATCATTCCCCTCACACACCCTACCCTCCATCCTTCCCTTCACACACCCTACCCTCCATCCTTCCCCTCACACACCCTACCCTCCATCATTCCCTTCACACACCCTACCCTCCATCCTTCCCCTCACACACCCTACCCTCCATCATTCCCCTCACACACCCTACCCTCCATCCTTCCCTTCACACACCCTACCCTCCATCCTTCCCCTCACACACCCTACCCTCCATCCTTCCCTTCACACACCCTACCCTCCATCCTTCCCCTCACACACCCTACCCTCCATCCTTCCCTTCACACACCCTACCCTCCATCCTTCCCTTCACACACCCTACCCTCCATCCTTCCCCTCACACACCCTACCCTCCATCCTTCCCTTCACACACCCTACCCTCCATCCTTCCCTTCACACACCCTACCCTCCATCCTTCCCTTCACACACCCTACCCTCCATCCTTCCCTTCACACACCCTACCCTCCATCCTTCCCTTCACACACCCTACCCTCCATCCTTCCCTTCACACACCCTACCCTCCATCCTTCCCTTCACACACCCTACCCTCCATCCTTCCCCTCACACACCCTACCCTCCATCCTTCCCTTCACACACCCTACCCTCCATCCTTCCCTTCACACACCCTACCCTCCATCCTTCCCCTCACACACCCTACCCTCCATCCTTCCCTTCACACACCCTACCCTCCACCCTTCCCTTCACACACCCTACCCTCCACCCTTCCCTTCACACACCCTACCCTCCATCCTTCCCTTCACACACCCTACCCTCCATCCTTCCCTTCACACACCCTACCCTCCATCCTTCCCTTCACACACCCTACCCTCCATCCTTCCCTTCACACACCCTACCCTCCATCCTTCCCTTCACACACCCTACCCTCCATCCTTCCCTTCACACACCCTACCCTCCATCCTTCCCTTCACACACCCTACCCTCCATCCTTCCCTTCACACACCCTACCCTCCATCCTTCCCTTCACACACCCTACCCTCCATCCTTCCCTTCACACACCCTACCCTCCATCCTTCCCTTCACACACCCTACTGCCTGTACAACTTATCATAGGATGTACCCAAAATATCTAGTACATTTATCGTTTATATCTTATTTGGAAATTTCCACTGTCTTAGGAGAGAGAGAGAGAGAGAGAGAGAGAGAGAGAGAGAGAGAGAGAGAGTTAAACTCTCCATCACTTTGCTATAACAGTAAAGAATATATACTATTTTTATCTACAATAAACAATATGAATGTTTGACAATATGAAAATAAGAGTGTCACATCACAAACAGTTATTTAATAGAACAGATATACTGCATGCTAGATGTATTATGTTCATACTGAAATGTTAATTAATACTTAATTAAAATATAAATATATAAGTAATAATTTTTTTCTCTCATGACAAACTCAGGTGGTATAATAATCAGGTTATAATATGTGTTCTTAGTGGAACGCTTGTCAATGTTATTATTTGTTTACCATTTCACCGTAGAATGTTAAAAAATAAAATAAAATAAAGTTGCATGGTTTCAGTTCTGGTATCTATCTCTGATGATATACTCTCCCTGAACGTCAACCAGGCCAGCCCAACTTCCCACCATGGTGCCCAGCCATGGTAATAACCCCTCAGTAAACAGTTTAAAACTCACAGACCTGGGCGAGGCTCCATCTGCCAACCTCACGGATGTGAGGCCAACATGTTACCACTGTACTAGCCAGGGGCTTACTATACATTCATAATATTCCTAATATTGCCATTACTGTATATATTAAAACTAAATTGGTCTACAACAAATTATTATGATCGATATTAAATATTAAAATATCACCTGACAATGTGATGGTTAATGTTGGTAGTGTTGGTTCACAATGTCCAAGTGTACCTATTATTACTCAAAGAAGAGGGCCCAGTGGGGCTGACTTTATTCTCTGTGAATATTAGTTATCCCCCACAGGGCTAGAATAAAGATTGTTGTAGGATCTGGTCACTTTCTAGTGGATTTGACGAGATCTGCCCACATGGATTAAAAATCCACGTGAGGTGTACTGCAACCGGAGGCCTTTTTTTTTTTTTCCACTGCTGTGTGGACCGCCAGCACACGGGGGTGCATTTCCCTTTGCATGCAGCAGTGTAAACTCCCTCCCCCTTATAGTCCCTTCAGGGCTGGTCTCATGGAAGGTACGGCCCCACTTGTAGCTCTTGTGGTAACGTGGACTTGGGCCCACAGCACTGGCTGTGGGATCAAAGCCTTCCCCCCAATCTCCCTGGTGGTCGGAGGCCCCCAGACTCCCTGGTCCAGTAAGCTCTGGTCCCATTTCCTTGGGATGTGCTTCGGTAGCCCAGGCATATAGGGCCAGCCCCTCCTTTATTTTAATTTGTTTTTTCTCTGCGACCAGAGTGTACCAGGGGTCTGTGGGGCAGGAGGCCATTCTGCCCCGGGAGAACATCAACAACAACAACTCAAAGAAGAATTGAGGGAGGATTGCAAGGTGGAACTGTTCAGTACAGAAAAGAATGTTGCCACAGAAGAAACCTGACCAAAGAATATAGGAGAGGAAAGATAGGAAGTGATAAAGAGGGGGAGAGATTATGAAGAAATACAGAAGAGTATTTCAAAGGAAGACAATCCAAAATAGTTGTGTGCAGGATTTAATATTAATAGTAGCAACAAAACACATTACCCAATATGTGGAAGGTTCTTCTTGATAATAAACTCCAGAGATTGAAGCACTGTAATGCTGAAGTTGAGAAGGATTTATACAAACACAACAATACAAGATAGATTCTGATCCGATAGTGACCACACACACACATACACCCACGCACACAGGAAGTGTCATGACGTCATCAGTAGGGACTGAAGGAAAAGAAAAAACATATTAGATAATGAATTCCAGTGTACTGCGAGCAATTATCTAATTATTTGTAAATCATTATGTTGTTACTTCCTGTCAAATCAATGTAGTATACTTTATTGGAAGCGACACAAATGATCCATATTTGTGTAACAATTACCAAACAACTTTTCTCTATCTAGGGAGAAACACAAACATTTCAGATTGTTACACACACACACACACACACACACACACACATTAACCAAAAAATTTGCTTTACCTTCATACAGTAGTCCAAGTTAGTCTTGAGGGAATTTAATGGTCAATAATTTTATTGGTGAAATCTCTGATATTCAGAGTTTCTCAATTAAATAAAAAGCCCTTCCTGTCTAACTTGAAGGATTATGCTCATTATAAAAATACAGGAATCTCCAATTCCCAAAACTGTATTTCAAAGTTTATTTCAGTCGAGACAGGACACATACAGTAAGTGTTGGTGTTGAGTGTACCGGGTGTGGTAAAGGAGTTTGTACTACAACTTTCACCACAAACATCTGTTGAAGTCAGGATTAAAAAAGCATAGGCAATGATAACACCTCAGTCAACGATAGGGATAGTACGAACCCAACACACACACACACACACACACGTTTCCTGTCACTTACACATATATACACTCTCTCTCTCTCTCTCTCATGAAGTAAGAACAGAGTGTTACTGTCAAAAACTCTGTATAATACTCTCTTGTGTAAAGCATCTATGAATGGGCGGTACAACGAAGTTGGAGGTGTGTCTGGGAGACAAATAACTTGTAAACGACATGACTGTCCATCCGGCTGTATTTAAAGTATAACTGGTCCGGGAAAGAAAGGCAAATAGTAAGTAACATACACAGAGCTATACACATAGAGCGTATCACCACCGGAAGTGGGTTGGCGGCCATGATGCTTGCCCTTCCCCTCAACCCGCCAGCCCTGCTGGTAGCTTATGCCAGGGTAAGATATTATTTCATTTATTCGGGCTCTTATTGATGATATGGTATATTAACTACATTATAGTGACTCACAATATATGAATAAGTATTTCTTTAACCGATATATCAGTGAATGGCTGATTAAATATAAATACATTTCGGTTAATAGATGAAATGAGTTAGATAAACAAAACTATTGTTGGCTCTCATCCACAGTCACCTTCTTATAATATATAATTATATACAACGTATAGCTCTGTTAATTGATTTAACAAAACCTGCATAATTAAATAACAAGATACAATGCTTTACAAATCAGGGAAATGTCAATAACTGTGGATAGAAACATACTATACAAGTACGTACGGGAGTTCAAAGCGCAGAGCTATCTTGCCTATCTATACACATAGAGCGATCGCCTGTGGTGACACTCCTCCCCTATCTAATAACACAGGGTTAAGCGCTCTATGTGTATAGCTCTGTGGTAACATATGAGTCATAAATAAGATGTCCATCAGACTATATTTAGAGTAGGAGCGGGTAACATCCGGCCCACAGAGGCTATTGTGTGGCCCGTGAACATACTCCGAATTAATATTTTTAGGAAAAAAACGACACTTTTGCATTTTATTTCAGTTCATATTTTTATAATTTTTCTGTTTTTGTTTTAAAAAAGACATTTTTGTTAATAAATTTAATTATATATTAAAAATAATTAAATTAATTAAATAAACTTTATTTTTAGTTACGAAAGATAAGGCTTTTTAATTTAAAATTATTTATTTTTTATTTATTAAAAATATCGGAAAATCTGAAGAAGATCCTGGAGGAAACGAAAGGCAGCATCCACACCAGGGTGTCCCTCGGCAAGACTCTGGTCAACATCAACACGAAACCAGTAGAGGATGTAGCTGGGGTTCTTAATAGTCTACATGGGTACTATGTAGCTGTGGTTCTTAACAGTCTACATGGGTACTATGTAGCTGGGGTTCTTAATAGTCTACATAGGTACTATGTAGCTGGGGTTCTTAATAGTCTATATGGGTACTATGTAGCTGTGGTTCTTAACAGTCTACATGGGTACTATGTAGCTGGGGTTCTTAATAGTCTACATAGGTACTATGTAGCTGGGGTTCTTAATAGTCTACATGGGTACTATGTAGCTGTGGTTCTTAACAGTCTACATGGGTACTATGTAGCTGGGGTTCTTAATAGTCTACATAGGTACTATGTAGCTGGGGTTCTTAATAGTCTATATGGGTACTATGTAGCTGTGGTTCTTAACAGTCTACATGGGTACTATGTAGCTGGGGTTCTTAATAGTCTACATAGGTACTATGTAGCTGGGGTTCTTAATAGTCTACATGGGTACTATGTAGCTGTGGTTCTTAACAGTCTACATGGGTACTATGTAGCTGGGGTTCTTAATAGTCTACATAGGTACTATGTAGCTGGGGTTCTTAATAGTCTACATGGGTACTATGTAGCTGTGGTTCTTAACAGTCTACATGGGTACTATGTAGCTGGGGTTCTTAATAGTCTACATAGGTACTATGTAGCTGGGGTTCTTAATAGTCTACATGGGTACTATGTAGCTGTGGTTCTTAACAGTCTACATGGGTACTATGTAGCTGGGGTTCTTAATAGTCTACATAGGTACTATGTAGCTGGGGTTCTTAATAGTCTATATGGGTACTATGTAGCTGTGGTTCTTAACAGTCTACATGGGTACTATGTAGCTGGGGTTCTTAATAGTCTACATGGGTACTATGTAGCTGGGGTTCTTAATAGTCTATATGGGTACTATGTAGCTGTGGTTCTTAACAGTCTACATGGGTACTATGTAGCTGGGGTTCTTAATAGTCTACATGGGTACTATGTAGCTGGGGTTCTTAACAGTCTATATGGGTACTATGTAGCTGGGGTACTTTAAGTCTGCTTGGGGACGATACAACACCACGAGGACTCTGAGACGAACCCTAAGGAATGTGAGGGAGAGACAAAAATATTCACCATACTTGACTCTCTCGATGATGTCCTGACACTTTCTGGAAATGTAGATGAACCGGGATGTGACTGCAGACATCTTTACTTCAGCCAGTTCATGATGCAGTGACCACCTTAGAAACTGTCAGGCATAACATCAGACAACAGACCAACAACAAAACATGGAAGGTAGACAAGACCCAGAACACACACACACATACACACACACACACACACATTACAGAACAAAACTCGAGAACACGAGAAAGCAGACAAAGGACACAATAACAGTATCCAATCCACAACACAGGGCTGAGGAGGAGAGGAACGTCGGCCCTCAACCAGAGCTGGAGCGAGCATTAACGTGCAGAATTCTACAACCAACCAAGGTCCAGTAAACACCTACTACCAACACCGCCACTTCCCATGCCAACCGTCTTGTTGGCAGGGTGAAGTGGTTTAATCATTTGAAGGGCTATGGCATTGTTACCTGCGACGAGTAAAACTTTTTCGTCCACAGGAAGGGTATTCTTCTCTCTGCCGCCACTACCTTGTAACCATCACTGTGGAGGAAGGGAGGAAGGTTGTGGAGGCTACCAACGTAGCCGGACCTGATGGTGGGCAGGTCCTAGGCTCACTCCATGCCCATGGGAGGAAGACGGCTGACGCCCAACCACTGCAGCTACGTCAGCAGCATGCAGACATCTTCACCGCCTGCACCAAGACTGCTGTTGCTTTAGCTCCAGAAGGGCTGGGTCATCTCTCTGACTTCCTCCTGGACATCTTCAGGAAAAATGGTTTGCCACCAATAGCCATTTCTCCTGATCTACAGCCACCCACCACCACCACCACCCACCACCACCACCAGGAAACGAGGCAGCAAGCCTGCACGACGGGGCAATAGCAGAGTGGACGTGCCACCACCACCCCCTCCGGCCCACCCCCGTCACCGTTTAATGCTGCCTCGCCTACTCAACAGGGCGAACAGTGGGAAGGCACCACCACCACATGAGCCTTCCCAACTAGACTCTAAAACGGAGGAGGACACAGACACCACTTTCTGCTCCAACACCACCAGACATCTTCCAGATTAAGGAAGTATGGTCAAGCAGGACAACACCGAAGACCAGTTTAGCCCTATCTACAACAAAAGTCCCCAACAATATGGCTTTGTCAACAAAAAAGAGAGAGAGAAAAAGACAAAATGAATGGATGCCTTAATACCCCAAATAGGGTGATAGGCATTAAGTCAAACTAACAATAACAAATGGAGTGAGAATGTGGTGAGGCTACCTCCAGCGTGGAGATGAAGGCCTGGTATATGTATGTATGATAAACTTGAGAATCAACTTATAATATTGTAAGTATGGTCACATTTTGCAAAGCCTGGATGTTCTTGATGGAATATTTATTGTAGAGTCAGACACTCCTGAAAGTGTTTTAGCCACTTATTGGTAAAAATTATATCATTTTCCCATATAATTACCTTGTCAAAGCAATATAATTATAAGATGCCAGTAGCTCCACCTGCCAACATTTGTCAGACGTCCAACACTGACATTAAATGGAAATTCCTGTGAATATTTACCTGAACACAGAGATAGTAGTGTCATTCATATACAGGGTGTATCGCGAGGTATATCATTAAATTACACCAGAGATATAAAATAAAATTTTGAGTATATTTTGTTGTATAAAGTATGCTGTGTGTGATCTCAGTAAAGTACAATGAATACTGATGAAAACTATTGTAACGTGTGTTGTCAAATGGCGGTGAGCTTCTGAGGGAGTGGAAGCCTAATATGGTTTTCGGACCAAAGAGGCCTTATTTATTTAATCTTAATAAGTTTTACCATGATTGCAATATTTATGTGATGTTCTATAACGTACATTGAATCATATTTTCAATGCAGAGGGATTATACCAGGCCCCTATAAATAATATTCGACGAAATATGATTAATATCTTTTGAAGGTTAGGTAAACTTTACCGACATAATGCAAACCTGCAAGTCTTAGCATTTCTCTACATTTCACGGATTCTCTTCTTATACAGGCCTGGTATTATCCCTCTGCATTGAAAATATGTTTCAATGTATGTTATAGAACATCACATAAATATTGCAATCATGATATAACTTATTAAGATGAAATAAATAAGGCTTCTTTGGTCCGAAAACCATATTAGGCTTCCACTCCCTCCGACGCTCATCGCCATTTGACAACACACGTTAAAATAGTTTTCATCAGTACTCATTGTACTTTACTGAGATCACACAAAGCATACTTTATACAACAAAATATACTCAAAATTATATTTTATATCTCTGGTATAATTTAATGATATACCTCGCGATACACCCTGTATATGGGACTTCGGGTTTCTTCTTCCTTGATCATATGTATCAAGTGATTTACTTACATATATGGGTGAATTTCCAAACTCACTAATATGTTAAAAAAAAAGGGGGGGATGTTTCAGCTTATTTACATAACAAACCTAAGTTAATAACCTAAGTTGTCACATGTGTAATAGATATTGTAGTATGTATTGTAGTATGTATTTAGTCACCCACCAAACTTCACACTGGTGACAGACATACCCTGGCTACACTCTCCGACTCTTCCCCCTCACCATTGAACGATTCGGAATGACATCCAGTGTATAAACCTACCAAATCAATATACTGATCACAATGAATTAAAAAACCACACAGGATCCGTCAAGGAAAAGGAAAAGGGAGAAGAAAGTGTATTGTATCTCTCTCTCTCTCTCTCTCTCTCTCTCTCTCTCTCTCTCTCTCTCTCTCGTTGTAATTTGGAAAGGAAGAGAGAAAAGAAGGAAGAAAAGATAGACAGATAGATAGACAGATAGATAGACAGATAGATAGAAAGATAGATATAGATAGATAGATAGATAGATAAATATATAGATAAATAGATACAAAGATAGACCCACACCGGTCCAGAATGGTACAGGTGGAAATTATGGTAATGGTGGACAAAAGAAGGGAAGAAGTAAAGGATGATAACAGCTCCAGAAAAAATGAAGAGCTAGTAGGATGGTAGACGAGTAGAGGTGAGGGTGGGAACTTTGAATTTTGGCACAATGGCTGGTAAAGTGAGAGAGGTGAAAGAAAGGAGAAAGTTAAACGTATTGTGTGTATGCATGTATGTATGTGTCTATGTATGTATGTAGACGTGTGTGTGTGTGTATGTATGTATGTATGAATTTTAGCACACAAAAAAAAGTGAGAGAGGTGGACGACGTGATGGAAAGAAAAAGTTAAACGTATTGTGTGTACAGGAATCAAAATGCCAGGGAAGTAAAGTGAGGTTAATTAAGGGAGGTTTTAAGTTGTACCCTGGTGTAAATGGCAGGAGGAACGGTGTTGGGATTGTAGTGAAGAAAATGCATATATATTTAAAGTGTATTGGAGGTAATGAGGGTGTCGTACAGAGTAATGAACTTGAAGATAGAAATTGAAGGAGTACTGATGAATGTGATCAGTAACGGTGATGACTGATGAGAGGGTAATGAGTAGGTACTGAGTGGGAGGGTGGAAGACAGAGGGACAGTAACGGTGATGACTGATGAGAGGGTAATGAGTAGGTACTGAGTGGGAGGGTGGAAGACAGAGGGACAGTAACGGTGATGACTGATGAGAGGGTAATGAGTAGGTACTGAGTGGGAGGGTGGAAGACAGAGGGACAGTAACGGTGATGACTGATGAGAGGGTAATGAGTAGGTACGGAGTGGGAGGGTGGAAGACAGAGGGACATATAATTGTTGACTTTTCAGAATGTTACAGTACAGATATGGTTGTAGTAAACACCTGCTTCAAAAAGGAGGCGAATAGGATTACATACAAGAGTGGTGGTAGGAGTACACAAGTAGACTATATCCTGCAGGAGATGCAAGTTGAAAGAATCAATTGATTGCAAGGTAGTGACAGGGTAGAGTGTAACAAGACAACATAGGGTGTTGGTTGGTAAGATGAGTCTGAAAGTGAAAGTGAAGATGAAAATACGGACTGCACGAAGGATGATGTGTTGGAAACTAAAGGAGGGAGATTACATTAGAAAAGTTAAGAGGGAGGAGAGCCAGGCTATGGGTGACGAGGAGGACAGATGGGCAGCTTTATCTGAAGTGGTGAGGGAGAAAGCACAGAAGGTACTTGGAATGACATCGAGAAGGAAAGACAAAAGAAGCCAAGGAGATTTGGTGGTGGAATAAAGAAGTACAATATTGTATAAGAAGCAAGCGGAAAGAAATGGGACAGACAAAGGGATAAAGAAAGTTTGCAGGAATATAAGGAGTGGCAGAGCAAAGCAAAGAAGGAGATGGCTAAAGGCGGCTTCACACGGGGCAATACCCGGCTGGTTTTGATACCTGCTATAGCAAGATTTTTCCAGCCTCTAGAAAAATTTGACGATGGCGGCTGAAATTGCCAGCCAGGTTGGGAAGACCGACCTGTCGGTGTTTTTCAGCCGAGTCGCGGCAATAACTGAGTATGGTGCTTCCTTATCCCAGTTCTTCAGCAAACCTCTTTCTCGTCCATCTCTTTTTATTCTTTTTCCTACCTTCTTTTCGTCATGACTTTTTTCTTCTTCTCTGTATTTTCCCGTTCCCTCGTTTCCTTCCATCTTCATCATTTTCCCATCATTATAATTATTAATGGTAGTTTCTTCTTTCGTTCATTTTGTCACTGCTGGGCCTTTTTTATTTCTCTCCAGTGCTTCATCCTTTCATTCCTTTCGTTTCTTCCTTCCTTCCTTCTCCGAGTTGACCAGTTGTGTATAAAGAGACAGCCAACGACGTGTCCACAAACGATTCTTTTCTTCGTTAGCATGGCCAAAATAACGGCAACATTTTCAAGATGATATGATTACTATCGATGATTTAATTTTTAGTCATCGGAAAATGTTTTTGAGGGAAATAAATGTAACTTGTGTAACATGAATTCCTATCCACCATATGCCTACTATTCATATAAGGAAGCTTTTAACTTTTTGAGGGGCATTGAAATTTTGAAACACAAAACTATTATCTCAGAATCCAGTAATCATAACGATAATTGATAGTTGGTGGTGTAGGTAGCAAATCAGGAAGTGCGAGAGATTAGCTGGGAGGAAGTGAGGAAGGCCATGAAGAGGATGTAGGGAGGCAAAGCAGTAGGCCCAGATAACATACCAATGGAAGTGTGAAGGAGCTTAGGGAAGATGGCGGTGGTGTGGCTAACCAGATTGTTAAACATAATCCTTGAAGGTAAGAGGATGCTAGAGAAGTGGAGGAAAAGTGAACTAAGAGACATATACAAAAGCAAGGGAGATGTGTAGGACTACAGAAACTATAGAGATATACATTTGATAAGAAATTCAATGAAGATATGGGAAAGATTTATAGAAGCTAGTCTGAAAAGAGAAGTAAGGATCATCAAGAAGTAACTTGGTGAGACGATACATTCGGCTGTGAAGATATTGATGGAGAAGTACAAAGGAGACCAGAAGGAGTTGCAATGTGTGTTTGTAGACTTAGAGAAGGCCTATGACAAGGTGCCTAGAGCGGATTTGTGTTATAGTATGAGGAAGAAGTCAGGAGTTGCAGAGATGTATGTGTAGGTTGGTAAAGGACATGTATGACAATGGTGTAACAACAGTGAGGTGAGCAGCATATCCCACTACTTCTACTACTACTACAACACTTACTATTACAACTATACTGCTACAACGCTTACTATTACTACTACTAGTACTACACTTACTATTACTACTACTATCACTATAATGACTACTACTACAACTACTACTACCACTACAACCACCACTACTACTACTATTACTGCTACAACAACTACTACATGAACAACTACTACTACCACTACTAAACATCGATTCTGAGCCCTTTCATATTTGAAATGGTGATGGACAGATTAACATAATATGGGATAAGACGGGAGTCTCCATGGACAATGATGATTGTGGACGACATTGTGTTATGTGGAGAGAGCCTGGAAGAAGTCAAGGCAAGGCTGGAGAGTTTGAAAATATGTACAGATGAGAAAGGAACTTTATGTAAACAGGAGCAAGACTGAATATCCATGTGTAAATCAGGAAGAAGGCGTGGGAACAGTGAGTCCATAAGGAGTAGAGGCGGTTAATTAAGGTCGATTATTTCAAACTTTGCAAACAGGTAATAATAATATTGTTATCAGGTGAGTGGCCACGGTGGTGTAGGGGTTGGCGGGGTGTTCAAGTGTGGGGTGGTGGGGTAGGTGAAGGGGAATCACATTGTTCGAATGCTCTGGGAACTTGTGGTTCAATGGTTATGTCTTCAACTGCTCCTGGTCCACGAATATCAGTACTGGCTGTACGCGGGGAAAAGGATGTTGGAGATGGTCCTTCCAGGCAAGAGAAAGAGTGGGAGATCAGTAAGAAGGTTTATGGGTGCAGTGAAGGAGGACATCAGGATGGTGGGTGTGACTGAAGAAGATGCAGAAGAATGGAAGTAGCATAAAGAAGGAGAGGAAGAAGGCTGAGGAAAGTAAGGAGAGATGGAGGAAAGTCAGAAAGTAATAAAGAGAGACAGAAGATTTCAAAAGACAACAATCCAACATAGATCAGTGCAGGACGTAATCAATAATACCAGCAAAACACTTTACCATATGTGTCCCAAAGTTGATGGGGATCCAAATAAAAAGTATACAATTGAGGAATTTATACGGAGACTCGAGCAGTCTTTCGTGGAGTATAATATTACTGAGGATAAAGGTAAAATAGGATACGCAGACTCGAGGATTGAAGGGCAGTCTGCAAGGCAGTTATTAAATTGTAGTTGTCTGTTGGGGAGGTCGTCAAAGAAACAACAGGCTTGGAAGGAGTTTATAAAAACATTAATTGTAGTGTACTGAACAGCAGCTCCAGAGGGATGCTCTGCGTGGGCACATAAAGCATTCACTGAGTTAGGTATAAAGGTGTGGAGTACATCGCTAGAAGTAGCGGCATCAAGGGTGGGGGCTATACGTAAGGATATACAAGATTGTATAGAGGACACAAAATGGTCTAAGGATATTAATGGGGAAGACTGGATGAAGGTAGACGACGCCTGTGACATGTTTGAATATCTATTGTTTTATATGAGTCTAACAGAGGAGGACCAGAGGAGGGTCTGGAAGAAAAAGCTGGAGCAAGGCAAGGGAGTGTGGCATTTGATTAATGAGTTAAAACTGGAAATCAGAGAGCCTACGGTTGTTAGACCATTTCGCAACCAAAATGCTACGAAGGTACAGACTTCGGTATTGCAAACGGAGGTAACTGACAGGAGGTCAGAGGGCGAGCCGCAAACAGGCGTAAATGCGATCGCGGGGCAAAAGAATACAAGGGGGGGAAATTCTTCTGCGAGGTACCAGGTAGAATGTTTCTATTGTCGTAAGTGGGGCCATGTAAAGGCCGACTGTCCTCAATTACAGAGTAGATCTCAAGGGGATCAATATAGAGGTTCAATGAGCAGGGGTCAGGCATACCCTAGAGGCGGGCGAGCATGTGGAGGACAAGCTAGAGGACGTGGTAGAGCGTACCACTATGCATATCTATATAATTATCAACAAGGAGGAGGTTATGTACCTCCCGGACAGAGTAAGTGGTGTGAAATCCATAAATGGTCGAATCATGTAACGGCAGACTGTGGAGTAATAGTACGAGCTATACATGAGGAAAAATCACGTATGGGGGTCCGACGATCAGGGTCGGATGAGGCATTATGACACAAAGACGAGAGGAAGAGAATGCCTAGAGATGTAGAATTCTCAATAGTGTCGGCAGTCAGTAGAAGTAATCATTTAGCCGTAGGAAATGTAACAATAGGGGGAGTTCCGGGGGCACTTTTGATTGATACTGGTGCAGTAGTCAATCTAATATCAAAGAAGACATATCAAAATATTAGAAAACATCATTCTGAGAGGAGTTATGCATTACAACAGCCACAATACCAACTGAGTGGGGTGTCAGGAACTACAGTGGATGTTCTTGGAGTTGTGAGGTTGCCAGTTCACTTCCGGGGTAGTTCAAGTTTTGCTGCATCATTTTATGTTGTAAGTAAATTTCATCCTATGGCAAGCGGGTTGCTTGGATTGTCAACCATGGCTGAAAGGAAGATTGAGGTGTACCCAGGGGAAGGTTTAATTGTTCATGAAAATGTACCTTATATGTGTATGGCAACCCCGCAACCCAAACACTCAGACGAAGAAGTTAAAACGGTGGGTTATGTAAGGGGCTTTGAAGAGAAGTCAACCCAAGGGGTCATGAAACAAGATAGACTATGCGACACTGCTAGAGAGGAAGTCACGCGTTGGACTGTTGTTACTGCTGTTGTACCTGATGCGCACAGGCTGCAACCGCAGGAAATGATTCAGTTCAAGGTGTGTTTGAAAGGAGTGAAAGAAGGAGTAGATGTGGTATGCATGTCTGAAACATGTAAGTTGAAAGGGGTGTCGCTAGAGTCTACCTTGACTACAGTAAATTCAGGGGGTGAGACTGTGGTGCTGGCTGTAAACAATACAGGAGTAGAGATTGAAGTTAAGCCAGGCAGTCAATTGTGTGATTTTCTTGTATACCATGGTACGGTATTAGAGCCAAAGCATAACCTACCAGTTGTGAGTGTTGTTGGTTGTATTGGTGCATCTCCTTCGTCGGAATTGAGAAGTCAAGTTAAAACTGGGGGAAACTCAGAAGGGAAAGAAGAGTAATTACAGTTACTTCAAGGGTATAGGAAGGCTATAGCTCTTGCAGGGGAACCATTAGGTAGTACAGACCTAACTTCACATGTGATTAAGTTAAAGCGAGAAGCGCAACCCAGTTACATAAAATCATATAGGCTCCCCCATTCACAAAGACAGATAGTGGACGATACGGTGAAAGATATGTTAAAGCAGAAGGTTATTGAACCTTCGACCTCTCCTTGGAGTAGTCCCATATTTTTGGTTCCAAAGAAGGATGGAACATATAGACCTGTTATTGACTATAGGAGAGTAAATCAGCAGACCGTCCCTGATAAATACCCCATGCCTCATTTGAATGACCTGTTGCAGGCTATAGGTGAGGGAAATAAGGTGTTTTCTACCTTGGATTTGCTCTCAGGATATTGGCAGGTGCCAGTTCACGAGCGGTCTCGTGAAGTCACGGCTTTTTCCACTCATCAAGGTCATTATCAGTTTCGCAGGATGCCATTTGGGCTCTGCAATGCCCCTACGACCTTCCAAAGACTAGTGAACAATGTATTGGCGAGGTTAATTGGGAAAGATGCATTAGTATACCTGGATGACATAATTATTTTCTCAAAGGATGTGCCTACGCACTTGGAGAAATTAAGGAAGGTATTGGAACGTTTAGCATCAGCGGGTTTGAAGCTAAAACTTAGTAAGTGTGAGTTCTTGAAACAAAAGATAAAGTATTTGGGGCATGAAGTAGACGAGTCAAGTATACATGTAAATCAGGATAAGATAAAGGCTATCTTAAAGTTTCCAACACCGACCAAGGCAGATCATGTACGATCTTTTCTGGGACTAGCGGGTTACTATAGAAGTTTTGTGTATCAGTTTTCTAGCAAGGCAGCACCTTTGATTAAACTGTTGAAGCAGTCCAATAAGTTTGAATGGGGTCAACCACAAGAACAGGTATTTAGTATATTAAAGGAGGCTCTGACGCAACCACCTGTTTTGGCTTTCCCAGATTTCAAGAAACCGTTTATTTTACATACAGATGCATCGGGGGTTGGACTTGGGGCAGTATTGGCACAAGAAGACGAGGGGGGAAAGTTAAAACCCATTGGCTACGCAAGTAAGGCGTTAAATGATACAGAGAAGAAATATAGTGTTACACATCAGGAGGCATATGCCATAGTGTGGGCCTTGAAACATTTTCGTCCTATTATTTTTGGTTACTCTATTACAGTTTGTACTGATCATCGCCCATGTCTCGAGTTGTTCAAGGGGAAGAATATGACCGGGAAGTTAGCACGATGGCATTTGACTATTCTGGAGTTCAACCCTACTTTCAATTTTGTACCTGGTAAGATTAATGTAGTTGCCGATGCATTAAGTCGACAGACTGTGAACTCTGTAACTACATTGAGTACAATATCCCCACAGAAGTTAAAGACAAAGCAAAGGGAAGATCCTATGTGGAAGAGGGTAATTTATGGTCTAGAGTCAGGGGAAGAGGTAGAAGTTCCAGGTCTACCGCTAAGAACAACAGAGTTTATCCTGAGGGATAATGTTCTTCATAAGGTAACTGTAGTTGAAGGGAAAGAAACATGCAGAATAGTAGTGCCAGGGTCTCTGATAGAAACAGTATTAAGGCTTCTTCATGATGCACCGCAAGCAGGTCATAAAGGGAGGGACGCTTGTCTAGAAGAAGCTAGGTCGAGGTATTTTTGGTTGAAAATACGTAAGGACATAGAAAACCATATAAAGAAATGTGTATCGTGTGCGAGGAACAAGGGAACTAAGGGACCACCCGCTCCTCTGCAAACATTTCCAAGTCTTGCTAAACCTTGGGATGTGGTAGCCATAGATGTGTTACAGCTACCTACAAGTTATCAGGGATCAAAGTATCTGTTGACTTGTGTGGATCACTTCAGTAGGTTTGTTGTGTTAGCTCCTCTACAAGATAAATCAGCTCAGTCCATTGCACATGCTTTAGTAAACTCATTGTTTTGTACATACACTATACCCCGTGTACTGTTGTCAGACAATGGGACAGAATTTAGAAATAGTGTCCTAGAAGAAATCTGCAAGCTCTACAATATTAAGCAGGTGTTCACGGTTGCATACCATCCTCAAAGTAATGGTATGGTAGAGAGAGTAAATAGGAAGATTTTGGAGGTACTTAGACATCTGGCAGGTTCAATTCAAGCAGGCTGGGAAGATTGGTTATGCCAGGTAACCGCATGTATAAATAGTTCCATACATTCCTCATTGGGAAAGACACCACATTATATTATATATGGTGAGGATAAGGTCCTACCATATGACATATTGGTTGGAAGACCAGGCCCAGTGTATAATGTAGACGACTATGTGAGTGTCCAGGGACACGCTTTTGCAACCATTCACCATGAAGTAAGAAAGCATATGGAAGCCTCACGGGCAGAACATATTGCAAGGCAACATAAGTTTGCAAAGAAAGTAGAAATTGAGGAAGGAGATGTGGTGATGGTGAAGACTCCAGAGAGACAGAGCAAACTATCTCCGAAATTCAAGGGTCCCTACATTGTAAAAAGGGTATTGGGAAATAAATTAATAGTTCAGGATAATATAACAGACGCGGATCTACAGGTACACGTGGATAGAATAAAGAGGGTTCCAAAGGAAACGGTCCAAGTGGGAAAGGAAACAGAGTCTGAACCTGAGCAAAGAATGCATTTGAGATCAGGGAAATATCTGGCAAAATAATCTAATGTTGATTTTGTTCGCAGACCATCATGAGGACATGGGGAGTGTTCTGCGTGGTGTTGGTCGCGGCACTCGTGGGTTCCCAGGGTTCGACTGACCAAATAAAACCGGGTGCCTTAGTGGGTACCGATGGGAGACTCAAGGTGGTCACGGACGTAATAACAGTAAGACTCAACCTTGGAACTCTGTTGGACCTAAAGACAAGGGTTGATGATTTCCAGCTGAAGTTTCATAACGCCATAGAAATGTCGTCTGCTAAATTAGGTAAATTGATGAACTCGAGCTACCCTCTGGAACGTCAAATAAAGGTACAGTTGGAAGACAGATATTTTCAAATAAAGAATATGATGAAATACTCAGAACAGAATTTACCCAACTTCTCAAGTGAGGTTAGAAAATTAGCTCATAATCAGATTACCAATAGCAGGGCTAAAAGAGGATTATTTGACATTGGAGGGGTAATTGCTAAAACTCTATTTGGAACAGCTACTAGTGACGATGTCGAAGATCTAGGACGCAGACTAGAGATTTTAAACAAGGTGATTGTAGAACAAAATAGGGTCATAGATAGTACGTTTTCCTTGGCAGCTAATGTGGCAGAAGAAGTAAATGGAGTTATTGAAAAGACTAATGAGGTAATTAAGGAATTAGACAGGTTAGCTAAACATTTGGATTTTACAATGTTTGTGTTAAACCTAGATCAATATTTAAGTATTGTGGAAAATTACATAAATGGACTGAATGCTCAAACCAGAAAACTACTCCATAACCTAAGGAATGCAGCGCTAGGTAAGGCCGACGCTGACCTTCTGTCAGTAGTTGATCTGCAAAGGGTGGTTGATGTGGCTAGAATTAAGCATGGTTTGAATCCTTTCTTTGAAGGTGAATCTGTATCTTACTACTATCCACTTTTGGAATCATGCTTAACGACTAAAACTATTCTTATTCACATTCCCACAAAACATCAGGTTCATTTTAACATATGGTCAGTGAAGCCATTTCCCATGAGGTTAGGGGCGGAGATCATGATGTTAAATGTGGATTATGATTATATTATTGCATCTCAGGATCGCACACTGGTGGTTGCAGTTACCAAGGAACAGCTAGAAGATTGTCATACAGCATATTACCATTTGAAGGTGTGCCCAGCTCTAAATTTTATTTTTACAGGACCCGAGGAATCCCAGTGTGAACTGTCATTAATCCAGGCTGATGCTTCAAGCTCCATTAAACATTGTGAGTACCTGAGACCAAAAAGGAAGTCAGATGTTTATGTAACGTATTTTCAGGGCATTGCATATTATACTTTCACTAAGCCAGCAAGAGCAACTATTATTTGTGAAGATGGCCCTTCAGGAGCAAAACATGTGTCTGAGGTGGGTACGTTTGTAGTTCCACCTGCGTGTTCATTTTTAAGCAATACTAAAACAGTTCTGGCCACGAAGCATCATCTTGGATTGGTCCTAAACAAATCTGTGGAATTTGTGAAAGTCCATCCTCCTCTCCCAGCAAACTTTTCTACTGTTAATATGGATTCTGAGAAAATAAGATTGATGGAATTGTTAAACATGTCTGATGTTCATCCTGTAATTGAATCTGCTCTACCTTTCCATCTGCAACGGGTAGCTGTGTACCCTTGGTCAGGAGTGACTAGTTTATTATTCATATTATATTTCATGTTCTCTTGTTACCTGTTCAGGAGTTTGAGGGTTTTGAATGGTGAGATTAAAAAGAAGAAAAACAGAAGATCAAGGAATATAGAGGTCCACCATACACAACCTAGGGAAGATGAATTGTAAGGATAATTTTAAGGACACCTCAACAACTAGGTAGTACACTACACGGTTAGTTGTAGGGATTTAGAATTAAGGAATTGTATGAATGTGTATTACATTTTATTATCCATGTATAATTACTTAATTTAAGGAAGTATTATTAATTACCCATTGTATCATTCACGAGCTCAACAATTTATTTTTCTTTTATGTTAATTCATCCAATGTGTATATATTTCATCTTGTATATATTGTATATGTATGTTACCATGTCAACAGTCAATCTAATAATCAGGAAGGCTAAGCATTGTTTAAAGTAAATTTAATGCTATTGTGAACTGCAGGGACGCAGTTGTTTCAGCGTGGCCGAGCAATGTATCCGTGGCTGATCACGTTCGCGATACATGATACACCTATGGTGGTGGAACATTCCGTTAAGCCAAAGCAGTTCAAGCTAGTTTCATTAGACACAACATCCTTTGAAAAGTGCTGAGTTGCAGCGTGAGGGAATCTTCCATGCTGAGCTACTGATTGCTAGATTCACTCTGTAATTATCTATATGTTAATCTCTATACTATAATCAACTCCATATTGTCATCTCGTATGTAGAGAAAGGGACAATATATATTTACTCACTTTATTCTTATATAAACTCATATCTAACTTATCCATATTTCATATGTAAGCTTAGCATTGTAAATAGCATCATCGACAACCTGTCATCTGAGAAAGGGTGTGGCAGTGTATACCACGAGCGAGGACTACCAGAGAGAGAAGGCGCATTACACGCCCTGCCCTGAAGACAACAGGTTCACCTCCTACCTTATATTAGAGAGACACGAAATGGCTGTATAACCTGTAAACTATATCTAATATACTCAGTAAATAGAGACAAGTCCACGAGTTTACTCTAACCCTTGAGTAACTAACTTAGTTCCCCAGGAAGACTAGAGTGGTAGTTCAGAGCAACGGTAAGTTGGCTTGAAACCAGAGGTCTACATCGGCGTAGTAAGTAATACTAGCCCGAGAGTAAGTGAGAGTTTCCAGCAGGTGTTTCCGAGAGAAGCTGTTGCTGAGCTTGGACGACCCCACGAGTACACAGTTGTACTCTGATCTTGTATCTGCTACTCATGACTTTTATAGGCTATACGTCTCCCGGCCACACCTCCAGCATCGCCATACTGCCCACTCCTGGACGCTGGATGCACGTATACAGGAGGCAAAGGAGGAGGCTGAACGTGATGGCCTATTGTTTCAAGCCAACCCAACCCCTGACCTGCTCCATCGTTACCAGATGTCTAGGGACGCTTTAGTTGCCCTGCAGGAGTGTGCTCACACTGAGTCTTGGCAGCGGTTCACAGACAGCATCAACCAGCAAACAAGTGTGGCTTCTATGTGGCACCTCATCCGTCGGGTTGTTAAAAAGACACCGGCCACTGCTCGTCATCACACTCCCGCCGACTATGCCCAACAACTTGTCGATGCCTGGTCAGAACAATCTACCTCAGCCAGTCTACCCATCCACATACAAGATGCACTCACTTCCTGTGCTGCTGTCCATCGGCTACGTCTAATGTCTGCTCTGTTGCAAGATGATGACGATGATGCAGAGGAGATAACTGAGGAGGAGTTGCGACGTGCTCTCTCTTGGGGTAGAGCTTCTTCCCCTGGTGATGATGGTATTACTTATGCTGTGCTGCGCCTACTTCAACAAGTTCCTGGGAACCCTCTACTTCGACTGTACAATCTTTGTCTTCGTGATGGTTGTGTACCACGAGCCTGGACCAGCAGCACAATAATACCCATCCCTAAGCCCGGCACTGCGAAGTTCAGGCCTATTTCCCTGACTTCCTGTTTTTGTAAAGTTATGGAGAGAATCTTACTCAATCGTCTCATGTACAGACTGCAAGATCGCCTTTCTCCATGGCTATTTAGTTTCCTTCCCCAGCGAAGCACACACCACTGCCTAGTCGACCTGTACACTCGCCTTTCCAGGGACATTGTGGTGGCCTTCATTGACCTTAGAAGTGCCTTCGATGTTGCTAATAGAGACGTCATTTTGGATCAACTGGTTGACTTTGGGATAAAGGGTAATATATTACGGTGGATTCGGGGCTACCTGAGTAACAGGACCTCCCGTGTGTTTTTCAGTGGTGCACTCAGTCCTCTGCGCAGTTTTCATCTTGGTACGCCTCAAGGGGGTGTTCTCAGCCCATTGTTATTTAATATTCTGATGCATCTGCTGCTCACTTCTCTCCCTGATATACATGGAACTACAATTACGTGCTATGCTGATGATATCTGAGTTCATTCTACCTCACCAAGGGATCTCCAGCGGTTTCTTGACTCCTTCTCTGTGTCCTCCTCTCACTGTGGCATTATTGTCTCCCCAGATAAGAGCAGAATATTCACCTGCCGCCTTCCTTAAGCTTGGCCAGTGTTCACCATTGGAGGGACTGTCATTCCCATGTGTTCCCAGTATCGCTACCTGGGCGCACCAGTCAATATTTGGCCAATTGTCCCTGCCAGACCTCAAGACCATCTCCCATTGTCCAGGACTTATTGGGTCGTCTCCAGCGCCGACTTACGCCACTTCAATGGCTCACTAACAACTCCTCGGGCATCTCCATCCCAGTAGCCAGGACTATCTATATTGCTTTTATCCGTTCAGTTGTTGATTACCTGTCCCCTGCTCTGATTCAACTTCCCAGGGCTACTCTTGAAACTTTAGAAAAATTTCAGAATAGAGCAATGAGAATAATTCTCGATTGTCCAATGTCGACCAGGATAGTGAACATGCAGCGTGAGTTGTGTCTTCCCCCGTTAGTGGAGAGAATTTATTCTAATGTTACTTGTTTCACTGTCAAGTGCCTCCATTTCCCACATCTTTCACCCCATTACTCTCAGTTAGTCAGGACTTCTCTTAGACCAAACTACCCGGTCCCTCCCATACTGCCTGCTGGACGTAATCTTATAAGGTCTGTTTCCTCTATGCTCCGTAGTCTTAATATAGATATAATGGTGGCCGACGTCCCCCCAGGACCCCCTCCGTGGATGCTACCAACACCTGATGTGAGCTTCACACCTACTTCCAAGTCGGAACTGCCTTCTCTACAGCGGCAGTTGGCTCTGGAACACATAGAAACAGTGACGTCCTCCATCACAGATCCATACTGCCTCTACACTGATGGCTCACTGCAACTGGATGGTGCAGCAGGTTGTGCCGTTTTCTCACCTGACATGGAGTCACCTCCAGGGGGCTGGGTTGGCCGTCGTCTCTGTAACCACTCTAGCTCAACATTGTGTGAACTGTATGCCATTTTGGATGCTGTTAGTCTTGTTTGTCAAGAATGCTGCCATTTTTTGTGACTCCAGACCTGCCCTTCATTCTCTCTCTAGTGTTCAGCCCACACACTCTACTGTTGTTCAGCAGATTTTATCGTTTTTGTCCTTATTGCGTCATCGTAACTTGACTGTCAAATTTTTATGGGTGCCATCCCATGTAGGTTTACGTCACAATGGTACAGTTGACAGACTCGCAAAGGAAGCCTGCCATCTGCCTCCTCGTGGTGTTGGACGTCCTCCCTCCCTGACATGTTACCTCTCTAAAGTCCGCTCCGCCGCTCTCCTCCCTGTACGGCGACGCAGGGATGCAGAGAGGCCCTTCAGCATCTCCATCACACATTATGAGTCTGCCTGCCGTCACAAATATTCCTACTGTCGTCGAGGCCTCATGGTTCGGAGGCACAATGTAGTCTCTGCTCGTTTGAGGCTTGGCTACCGTCCACCATGGCAGGTTGCTAGGATGCAGGGTGAGCCTCCCTTCACTGAGTGTCGCTTGTGTCGAGCGCCTCGTGCTAACACTATAGAGCACTATTGCCTGGCCTGCCCCACTGTCCGACACTTGCTGCCCCAGGGCCTGCCACTTGATGTGGTTTGTTGACACCTGCTGAACCACCAGGTTCTGGAGGAACTTCTGGTACGCCACCCTCGTTTTGGTGGATTTAAATAGGTCATAATGTAGATATTTGTCTGTGTGCTTGTGCTCCATTCTGTTATATTTTCGTAATGTGTGTGAGTGCGTGTGCGTGTGTATGTGTGGTTGTAGTCATTGTATTCTCATGGGTCCCGCCTACCAGTATGTATTGTTGCCTGCCTGTTGATTGACGCTACGGCGCAATTAATTAAAAAAAAAAAAAAAAACATGCACCACCACCCACCATGCCGTTTGTCTCCCCCCCTCTCCCTTTCTCCGACCCGAATACTGAAGATGAAGCTTTGCCGATTCGAAATGTTGTCTTGTATATGCGCAGGAGCTCACACAAGCGAAGCGCTGTTGCCACGTTGGCCAAGCCAAGTGAGAGGGTGGTCCAGGTGGACATCTTGGAGAGTGTAATGTACAGCTCCGGACAGATCAAGGCCCCTCACGTGGCCATCAGGACTTTTGGGTGGAATGGCCTGATCGAAACACTCTAATCTCTATTATTGAAAGGGAATGTGCAAATGGTTCAGTGATACATTCAGATGAGTGGCCTGCTTATAGTAATCTAAATGCATGGGTTACCAACATTCAACAGTGAATCACCAGCGACATTATGTGGATCCAGCGATAGGAGCACACACTCAGGCAATTGAGCAATCATGGTTGGATGCTAAAACGATGATTCTCAAGAAATTGCGAGGTGTTGGTAGCAAGGATGATATAGACTATAAAGTATAGTCCACTAGGCACTTGTTTTCCCACAATGCACTGCGGGAGTGACGTCACACTTGTAAACAAACCTTGCCTGGTGCCCAGACTGTCAGTCACTATAGTCGGATTCAAATATGAAGCTAGTTTGGGCGGGGGAGGTAAGGGACTTCCTCACCCAACAGTGTTGTCATTTAACCCAAACAAGGCATACAATATTTCATACCTTCGTTATTTAGTATTTGAAATAGTCTTCAAATCTTCAAAAAATTATTATATATGATAAACCTTGTTTATATGATGTTGTAAATGTGTTGATATGTAGGATAATAACAATCCTTTATGTATGGAAGTGAATCCAGTACACATGACAACAGTGTACTACTCTACGTTGTTGTCATATCTGTGGTGAAGGTGGCCAGGTCACTACCCCATGGTAGGGAGGAAGAGGGTGACAGAGGTGGGGAGGGAGGATGTCTATAGGTGCAGTTCAACACCTGAGATGTTCATTCATGATTCCATACTCATAAATACTTTATGTATTGTGGTATTTCCTTACTTCAGCCCAGGGTAGTTCAGACTCTACGATACACAATATAGTTTATTGGTAGTACACTGGTAGGAAACAGTAGGATACACAATTACACAGTATACATAATATGCTGCCGTGCCGTAGTCGCTGCTGGAGAGTTGGCTGCGGGTTACTGGTGTACAGCAGCTAGGTGGTGTGGCAGGCAGGACAGCGTTTGGGCAAGGACCTTCCACAGTCCACTGCTGGTGCAGTGGAGAGACTGCAGGGCAGGACTGGTCCCTTATATTTGGTTCCGGCCGACAGCTGCTGTCCCCCGGGAGCTTAGGGTCGAGGATTAGCGTACCTGGCCAGCTATGAATAGACCCGGGAAGTAGGAGTGGTATGCCTCTTGATATAGGAGTGGCCATATGTGTGTGATACATAGTATGGCCACTACAGTATTATATACTTTATATGTCAGATATGTACTATTGAGCATTGTTTTATAAGTATTTGTATATAATTAATTATATATAGTTATGTGTGTTCGTTTTTTTCATTTTACAGTAACAAAGAAATATAAAAAATAATTTCCAACACTGACAACACTTCCGAGTTTGACGTCAAATCCCAGGAGTACAGAGAGTGGTCGGAAGAAGACGTGTGGTTGCGTTGGGATTTTTGGTGTGGAAGAAGACGTGTGGTTGCGTTGGAAATTTTGCTGTGGTGTTTTGAGTCTGGCCGATTTGTGGGTGAGACAAGAGTGTATATGTTTTGCCGATCGTTGGGTGATATAAGAGTGATTTGTGTAACTATTAGGAACAAACCAAGATGGCTGGACGGGGTAACCGGGGAAGAAGCCGGAGAGGTGGGGGTCCTGGGGTGGAATCCAAAGAGATTGTTTAGCGACGCGTCGCTAATACCGATGTCGTTAATAACTAACTACACGCAGGCGTCGTTAACTTCGCCCTGATCCAAGAAGCCTCTGCCCGCCTGTTGTTAGGAGCGCGGTAACTGGTACACGCCTCTGATTGGCTAGAGTCATCAATGACGTCATGGACACCTCGTAGCCAATCACGAAGCGTGTGACATGGCGCGTTTGTTTAAAAACCGCGATCAGCTGGCAGTTGTCAAAACAAGTGTCTTCGTATCGCTCTACTGAGTGTACTCGACTTTTTCATTTCAAACACAGCAGGTACGTCCACAGTTTTTATTTAGTATTTGAAAATAGTTTTTGGAGTCATACGAAATGTAAATAATGAAAAGGTTATGAAATGCTTATTGATTTTATGCACTCTTTGTATGGTAATTACATTAATCATTCAGTATACAGTACTTGGTTTTAGCATTTCATTAATTATTAACATACTTGTATTTTGTTTAAAACAATGATGTATAACACAGTACTGTATTTACAGTAGTGTACTGTGTTCTATTTTCGTAGCACTCTGTGCTCTGCCATCTAACTAATACCCAATATTCTAATCCTGTTCCCACCTCCTGTCAGTGCTTATAGTGGTGAATCCATGATCCATTCTCTGAAGATCATTTAATAAGATTGTTTATTCTGAACACACAGCAGAATACGTATTGTTGCCACACTTCCTCCATGCACAAGAGGACATTAGGGACATCCTAGAAGTGATGATGGAGTCAGCAGGAAGCCACAGCTGCTATTAGAGAAAGTGCAGCAGCACAGAGACAAGCAGCTGAAGCCATTATAGTGCTGGCTTCTATTGTAAGAGTGTTTATTGAGAAATAAGGAAAATAACTTTGGATCAGGATGTGTTGCATACAGTATGCTACTAATTTGGCTAGGAGCATACAGTGTTGTCATGGTAGGGAAGACAGTAATAGCATGCTCCTAGCTAAGTTAGGAGCATACTGTAAATAACACTGAACTGCATACAGTCACACATTCCAGCAACACAATAAACACTCTAAGATCCCATTGGAAAAACCATGTAATCGTAATAACCGATAACACCAACTTAGGAAATATATATACAGTATATATATAGTTTGGTGATTCTGCATGCCAATACTGTACCAATGTTACCAAACATTCTGTCACATGCCACATTAAAAAAACATATAGCAAAACACCAACAGACACAGACATAATAAGTTGGTAAATAAATACACTAGTAACCAAGACATAATTTTATTTTTTTAAACCCCCATTCGACCATAAAACTCCAGTATGATCTCGTCACGTGTCTGTCTACCCGTGCCACCACGGTCACCAGCTCCAACTACATGGGCCTCAATAGGCATGTCCTCTTCTGGTAGATGCTGGAAAATTAAGGTATTAAGGTATTAAGGGATTTTAGAAATCACTGAAAAACATTGATATATTAAGACAAACTTTAGGGTTGAAGCAGTGCAATTGCAGAGATTGCATTGTACAGTATTATAATAATTACTGTAATTGAAGTAATTACTGGTGTCTCATTGTACTTATATAGTAGCACAGTAAGGTAAATTAATGCTACAATAAATACTAAGCCACAGTGTATACTTACATTGTTAGGATCAGGAATACTCCTACTGACACACCGGTTGTGCAGCAGGAGACAAGCACTTACAATCTTTGCAGATCTCAAAGGAGTGTACTGTAATTCTCCACCAAACCGATGAATACATCTGTTGGATACCATTTATTAGAGGGATATAAAAGGAAAATGTAACAGTGGATTTTATGGACCAATGTGAACAAAAAGTAATCATATGAAATACATTAATAAAAAGAAATTTTCATTTCATTATAAAGTCAAAAGATTTAGAAACCTTGCCATTGATTGGAAACTCTTATGAAATTAGAATTGAGGTTTGGAGAGGGAGCAAATTATAACTATATATAGAGTTTGCTTGTGATTTGTTGAAACCGAAGGGATATTAAAAAGTCACTTCCTAACCTGAAGCGATTTTTCACAACTCCTAAGGTCAGCTCCACAATGACCCTTGTTCTTACAAGGGCCCTGTAGTAGAGTTCTTCTGCCTCATTTGTGGGATTGGTGACTGGGGTCATGAGAAAAGGCTCCAATGGGTACCCACTGTCACCTGCAACACATTGTTACCAGAAAGATGAACTATTTATACATACTGTACATACATATATAACCATACATAAACTCACATGGGAGGAATATGTATATCATACAGCCTTAGAACTGTACACTTGTTAAAACATCTCCTGATACCAACCTAGGAGTAAGTAGTCCCCAAAGTGCCTCTACTAAAGTGTTGCCTCAAGTTGCTGTTCCTTCAAATGTAGGCATCATAAGTGGATCCTGCAAAGTGACACATGTATTAAAGCATGTGGTTCTACTTCAAATGTTATGCCAAGAAGCCCTCACATATATATAATGTTTTAATACACTTGGCAACCCTAGTGTAAATGGGAAGACTTTTTATATCAAACTTGATTTTTAAAGAGATATAATCATGCAGGTTTTGGGAAATTTTTCATATACAAGGGTATGCAATAATATAGACCATACACTAAACAGTATCTTACACAAAATTTCTTATTTACACACATTATTTAAATCTAGGTAGCCTACATGAAATACAGTACAGTACCTGGAAATCTGGCAGAATAATTGATGATCAAGCCATTTCCATCACAAACAACTTGAAAGTTTAGTGAATTTAATCTTTTTCTATTGACGTACAGTACATGGCCTCATCAATACTTGGAGCCTTGATGGCAACGGGTGTACCTGCATACATAGCATAAATATTAATATATTGTGTAACAATAGGATCAATTTTATCTGTCTGCCTCATACTCTAAACAAAGGAATGACATAGTATATACAGGACTGTATACAGGTACAGTATTATATAAGCCAAACCAATATAATTCCTCAAGAGGAAAGTACACAAGGCAAGGTTGAAGTTAATATTGAGGGTAAAAAACTGTTACCTCTCTTACAGCTTGTATGTTGTAGAGCCAAGAATCACAACAATGTTGGTGGGGGGAGACTGATCATTTATTATGAAGCATGTCTCTATATGATTGGGTTCTAACAACAAGGAAAACAACTAGCATTATGGATTTCATCAATAAAACTATGAAGCTTACCATCTATAGCTTCAATTACTCGTGGGAAGTTGGTGACCCTGCTGAAGGCTTGGGCTGATGTTCACAACTGTTGTGGTGTTGATGGCATATTAATTTCCTCAGCAGCCTTGGTACTCATGATGTTTGTTATTCTGGTGAATATTCTGCTGATGCTTGCTTGTGTTGGACCTGAAATAATCGTTATTTATTCAATATGTATATTTGTTGCATGAGAAAAAATATTATAGTATTGTTTGGCTAGGTTTTTAAACTGTAATAATACAATTTGTGTTAAAATTACTTGACTGCAACACTATGCTGCCTAGAAAACCATGTACAATATTTAATTGTAATAGAGTAGTGAAGAAATTTAAATATTATAGTGGGTTGTTTATGCAGTCCAAACATTGTTCACAAAAGATTTTATTTATGCAAAAAGTACAGTATGATACAGCACTGTATATATGCAGCTCCTGTTACTTTGGCCACTATTAGGACAAACTGTATCAGAAAACATACTGCATCATGCTTACAGTTATTAATGACAAGATAAGCAATAATGAAAACAGGTTACAAAGTACAATAGAGCCATTTTGTATTCAACCAATTTTTCTCATGTGTTTCAAGACCTTTATTATGATATGATATGCTTATCTTATATGGTACTTGCTTATGTAAATTGCTGATATTCTTTATCCTTGAAAAGGTATGGCACAAACAATGCATCTTTGAGCATCAAGTCTAAACAAATCTTAGTATAATGGACAAATTGAAATACAGTATTTAGAATAAAAAAAAATATTTTATTGGTTATACTTAATTAAGGTATATATTTCATATACAGTACAGTATATATATATATTAATATTTTTTACTTGATTTGATATATACATAAATTATGTTAAGGAAATCTGAGGATAATACACTGAGAAGATATCTATAGATAGGCTACAGTAAATTAGGGAGGAGTAACCACTAGCCTAACTTTTAAAACTAAAAAGAAAAGAAAATAATACGCATTATATTTTACTCACCTCTTGTGTCTCCAATTAACATGGTGAAAGGAGCCACTGGCATACACTCTCAAGGCAATCAATAGCTGGGTATGTGGCAGTATGGGATTTCCTCGCCTTGTTCTTCTCCTCAGCAGGGGTGAGAACTCATCAATGAGCTGCGTCAGCTCATGCCGAGGAAAGTGGTAGTGCCTTATCAGCTCGTTGTCATTGAGAGCTAGAGGGTCCAGACGGTCTCGAAAGCATCTCTCTCTCCTTAGAGCCCTTGCTGCCATGTCAGCCAACACGTAGTCCATGGTGAAGTGGCCTCGGTCCGCTGACTGGCAAGTGGCAATGTGAGACCAGTCACCGATGTACAGTACAAGCAGTACTTGAAATGTTGTCTAGCATGCTTTTTGCGTGTTTAACGGCACTTTGTTTACATCTTGCCGTCTTTAAATATATATTGATATCAATTTCCACTGTAATCAATGAGAAATATTCACTAAATATGATGATATCTGAGCCCATATGGTGCACGTCGTTAACTTCTACCAGCTTTTACTACACCTCCCGAGGTGTTGTTATTAACGACGTCGCTAACGCGCCCGTGACGTCATCATTTTGCTTCTTGGATCGCGTCGGTAGTGGCCGACGTCGCTAACTCGAGTTACCGACGTTGTTAAGTTTCTTGGATCCGGCCCCTGGTGGAGGACAACAACAAAGCCGGGGAAGTGAGGAGAGAGAAAACGATACCAGAAGACCAGCTTCTTCAGTTTCTGAACCTGATATCCACAGTGACAGTGATCAGGAAGAGGCACTCCTTAGCAACCCGGCAGATTGCGGAACTTGTAAAAAGGAAGTAAGACACAACCAAAATGGTTTATTATGTGACTTTTGTCAATTATGGTACCACGTTGGATGTCAGGGTATAACTGTGGAGCAGTATAAAGTTTTCAGTAATTGTAAACACCCATGGTTCTGCAAAATATGCCAACCTAACTTAAAATTAAAGCTCAGGAGATTGACTAGATTAGAGTCTAAATTTCAGGCTATGACCGTTGAAAACAAAAAAATGAGAAGTGAATTGGAGGAATGGCAGGCAAAATGTACAGCATTTAAAACAGAGATAGTGGAAGAAACCACAGATAAAGTCTTAGATGTTGTGAGAGACACAGTCATATCGCAAATACAAGGAATAGTGAAAGAGGAAATGAATGAGAAAGAGGAGAGAGAGAAGAGGCAAGGCAATCTGATTTTGTTTAATGTTGTAGAAAGTCAGGAAGAAGAGGTACAGATAGCTAAAGAAAGGGATGAGAGAAATGTAAAGAAATTATAAGAAGCACACAAACAAACAATGTTAACATAGTATAGAATTTAAGAGATTGGGAAAACCAAATGCTGATAACAGTAGAAACAAACCTAGGCCTATACTTATCGAGATAGAAAGCTTTGAGAAAAAGAAGGAAATTTTGAAAAATGCTAGGAACCTTAAGTTCGCAAAAGACTGGACGAGGGAGGTAGGAATAATGAAGGATATGACACCTAGGGAAAGGACACAACACAAGGAACTAATGAAAAAGCTCTTTGAAAAGAGAGGAAATGGAGAATTAGGATATTATGTTTATGACGGAAAGCTGCTACGCAACAAAGCATATGCAAATTGAGGAAACGATAAGAAAACAGGAAATAAAAGTAATTTTAAGTTTAGTATAAGGTTAATAAATATTCAAGGGCTTACAGATATAAAACTAGAGGAAGTCAAGGAACTATTAGTCAATAAATATGATATAATAGCATTAACGGAAACTCACTCAAAATATGATAGATTTATGTTAACAAAAGGGTTAAGTAAAACTGAACAATATAGATGTACTAATGATAGGAAAGGTGGGGGCTTAATGTTGCTGTACAGGGATTTAAACAAAATGGAAGTTCAGAAATTAGAATCAAAGCACAATGATAATTTGTATACAAGGGTAACTATTCAGGGATTTTCCTTTTATATAGCTCTTACATATTTTTCTGTAAACGATAGGGAAAGAAACGTAATGATAAAACGCAATATTGAGAAATTCTTGAAGGATAAAGAGGAGGAACCAATAATCTTGCTTGGGGACTTTAATGGTCATGTGGGTTTTCTCGGTGACCAAAGACTAAATCAAAATGGCAAAATTGTATTAGATTTGATGGATAATTTTGACCTAACACTCCTAAACAATGTTGAGGAATGTGACGGAATGTATACCTGGACATATAATAATAGGAGAAGTGTTATAGATTATGCCCTAATAAACACAAGAATGCAAGAAAAATTCTTAAATATGCACATAGACGAAAATAAAAACTTTTTTGATCTCTCGGATCATAATTTGGTGACCGTAAATTTCAAGTTAAGCACTAATACTGGATCGGTTTTTAACAAAGGTACATGGGAGATAAAAAACTACTTAAAAATAGATAACATAACCAAAGACATATTCTTGCAGAATATGGAAGGATCAATACAAAATGAAAACATAACAAACATCAAGAAAATTGACAGAATAATAATTGAGAATGCAGATAAAGTAATGGGAAGAACAATTAGGATAAAAGTAGATGAGGATAGGAGGGTTAAGGAACAAATATGGATGAACAATGATATAAGGAGAGAAATTAAAAGAAGGAGAGAAATAAATAGGAGAAAGAGGGGTGAACAAAATATGGAAGAAAAGCAGCACCTATGGGAGTTGTATAAAAAAACAAAAGAAAAAAGTTCAAGACATGGTTAAAATGGCGAAAGAATTGCATGAAAAAATAGTAGTTGAAGAAATAAAAAGTGACAAAAGTAACAAAAAGATCTGGGACTGTATTAAGAAGCTAAAAGGGAACACAAAATCTGAAAGGGCAGATATGTTGTACAATGTAGATGGCAGGCCACTAGGTAATGATATAGCAGAGAGAGAATTAGTAGAATTCTGGTCAAGTATTTACCAAAAACATGACAATAAAATTGAGGAAGTGTGGGATGATGATATTAGAGGAGCATACAATCAACAATTTCTAAACACAAACAAATCACGTACTATCGACATAACCCACGAATACACAACCACAAGACACCTACAGGAACACATGGACTTGGTGTACAAGTTCGAAAACATAGAAATAATGGACACTCCAACAATAACAAATAATGATGTAACAAAATACTTAAAAGGCCTTAAAAATAATAAAGCAGCAGGTCCTAACACCATAAAACCTGACTTGTATAAGATTTTAAGCAACAGTGAAATTTGTAAAAATGTTATAACAAAATCTTTAAATAATGTATTAAATAAATGGTGAAAATACGGTAACGGAGAGTTGGATGACCTCTAACACAAGATTAATACCTAAAGTGAAAAAACCAACAGTCAAAGAATTAAGACCCATAGCTCTCACTAATGTTTCTTACAAAATGATGATGGCTATACTAAGAGATAAAATTGATTTACATCTATCACAAAATAACTTGATTATAGACACTCAATCTGGTTTTACAAAAGGTAGAAGAATAGAAGATAATTTATTTATATTAAAATATTGTATTCATAACAGTTTCATAAACAAAAAACCACTAATAATTACTGCAATAGATTTCCAAAAGGCTTTTGATTCAATTAAAAGAGAAAAACTAATTGAGGCTCTGATCCATTATAAGATACACCCACACATAATTGAATTGATAACCAAAATATATACAGAAGACAAGACAAAGATCCAATACAATAAAAACATACAAAAAGACATAAAAATCACAAGTGGTATAAAGCAGGGTTGCACAGGCTTTACAACACTTTTTAAATTAGTTACATATATAATAATTAATAAGTTAAATGAAACGGGCTTAGGATACAAAGATAACTCATTTTTTATAAACACTCTTTTTTATGCTGATGATGGTCTAAACTTTACACAATCGATAGAAGAAGCGGAAAGAAGTATAGAAGTTATTAGGGATATAGCGGGAGATAATGGTCTAGAAATAAACATAGAAAAAAGTAGTATAATGATAGTAAATATGCGAGAGAAACCTATAGACATAGCTGGAATTAAAGTGGTAAAAAACCTAGAATACCTAGGTGTTACTATTACAGGGAAAAGGGATTGCTTTAAACTACATAAAGAAATGACAATAACAAAGGCTAATAATCTAGCAAATCAAGTTCCTTCTATCATAGCCAGAAGTTGTAATAAAATTATTATTGGTAAAACATATTGGAAAAATGTTGCTCTGCCCTCTATCCTGTATGGTACCAATGTAATCCACTACAATAAGTCAGAAATCCAAAACCTTCAAAGAATAGAAAATAAGGTTTACCGAATCATACTAGGTACCCCTTCCTATACACCTGTCTGTGTGTTACGAGGTGAGGTGGGCGCCTCAACAATGTATTCAAGAATGATGAGGGCAAGAGTTTCATATGTGAAATACTTATTAAACAACGAAGAAAATCTTATTGGACATGTGTGGAGAAACCTGCGAGAGAATCACAAAGAAGACAAGTGGCTAGCGGAGATCATAAAATTTACAAAAGAAACAGGCAGGTCTTAGTAAATGCAATCTGAAAATGATAAACTGTAAAAAAATCAAGAAAATAGTAAATGACTGGGACCATAAAAACTGGAAAAATGAACTTCAATCCAAGTCAAGTGTTAGCATATATGCAACATACAAAAGTGAAATTAAAGAAACTACTTTTTATGATAACAATTCATCATCAATAATATTTTTCAGATGCCGGTCAAATACCCTCAAACTACAAAATAGAAATAGATTTGTAAACCAAGATACAAAGTGTATTTGTTGCAGTGAACAATGTGAAGACCTACAGCATTTTGTATTGCATTGCCCACAATATCAAAATATAAGAAATAACTACAATCTCTTTCAACAACCATATAAAGAAAACTGGCTGGGAGATTTACTCTTTGATGAAAATATAGATAAGGAAGAAGTGAAAATCATTATATACAATTTTTGGAGAGAGAGAGAGAGAGAGAATAAGAAAAGCAACCACATAAAGAAAAACAAAACTCAACCACAATATTATTAAAACTCAAAGGGGAGGCCGATGAAAAGGCTGTCTCCCCGCCCAACATCTGATCTGAGTAACTCTCAGACTCAGAGCAGAGGTGAGACAAGGCATCACTGTAGAGTAGGAAGGTTACCAACCAAACTAGCTTCATATTTGAATCCGACTATAGTCCAACTTAAAGTGTACGTGAAGCGTGAATGTCTGTGCCATATTATGTGTGTATGTGCTGTGTACAATTGCAAAAATGGCAGTAGACATGCAAAAAGAGACAGGGTGAAGCTCTTTCGGTTCCTAAGAGACCAAGAGAAAGCCATAAAGTGGATACCGGCGTGCAAACGTGAGGACAAATTTAATGTTGAATTGGCCTGAGTATGCTCTCTGCACTTTAAGATAACAGACTACGTCCCAAGATATGCTTTGAACAATCAACGATGTAATGGATCTCCAAAGAAGATCATAATATTGCAACCTTGAGCTGTACTGACTCTGCACCTTCCAAATTCGGTAATTCTGTATAAGAGGTCCACGTGTTTTTTTTTTTGTATTTTTTGTTGTTTTTCCTGCTTATTTTTACTTGTTCTATTCATTAGTGACCATAATATTGATCGGAAACCACTTGGTTTATACATATTCCCTAACCCCTTCAATCTTGGGGGAGAGCACTGGGAATCGGGGGTTTTGGATGGGGGAAAACACGTAAATGAGCTTATTTTGCCTTGATACTGGTTTCTTGACCTGCATAAATGTCGAAAAATTGAAAATCCGAGCCAAGTTTCGGCAAAAGTTGGCTCGGGTTTAGCAATTTTCATGAGGGATAAATCAAGACCAATAAGTCTTATTGGTCTTGGGATAAATGTCAAGATTTTGGAAATCCGAGCCAAGTTTCGGCAAAAGTTGGCTCGGGTTTTGCAATTTTCCTGAGGGAGAACATACTTTACTTTCGTCCAAATTACAATAATGTCGACCTACAATTTTTTTAGTGAAGGGTTCTGAAGACTTATGGTACTGGTATCACTGCATTGTTGTGACTCTGATCTGGCAACACCGAATTGCAGTCCCTTCAAGATACATTGGCAGTAAAATTTGTGAGTTTTGTACATTATATTGTTGTAACTCATTATATTGATGGTGGTTTTGTGATTTACTATTTACTATAATATATACGAGTGAATAGAGAAGGAAGGCAAGTCAAGTACAATATTCTAACTTATTCTAACTTGTTTAACTTACTTGTTTGAAATATATTCTATGCCTCGTTCCACCAGCAGATGGCCTCCCTTAATAAATATTATATAAACACTATGATCACTTGTAATGTTCATATCATCCATGTCATAACACTCAGCCAACAGATGGGTTTTAAGTCTTGTATTAAAAATCAACTGCATATTTCGGTAATTATTTATTCTAGTGCCATCTTCTTTTACGATGTTTTTTCCTTCTTTGTCCACTAATTTATAACATTCTAAGACACTTTTCCTCTATGGCATTTTCTTTGGATATATCCCATTTCCAAGATTTTGAAATTAACCTAACGAGACCTAACCTGGGCAAACTACCGGGAAATAATGCTTGTAAAGTAAAGGAAATGACCTGGGCAAAATACTGGGACCTAGCCGGATCTGGCAGCACTGCTACAAAACGGTAATTCTTTCAATAAATACCCAAAATACTGAAACAAAGCTGAACCTGGCAACACTGCTACAAAACGGCAATAGTCTAGATAAATACCGTAGGTGTCGGTATTCTGCCTTGGTCAAGTGCCAGTAGTCTGCCTTGGTCCAGGTTAGGTTAGGTCAGGTATGGTTGGGATGATTCCAAAATGTTACCTTGGAATCTCAAATTTCTTTATTTCTTTCATTTCACATTTTAATAATAAAGAATGGCTTTGATTCAGAGTGTTCTGCATTTCTTTATTTCAAAATTCTGATATGATATGCATTTCTTTCATTTCAAAATCCTGAATTTCCAGGCTTTCCTCAGAGATTGTGTGAGTGATGGAGTATGGTAAAAACAGAACATTTATGTAATAAATGAATATTAAAATTGCATATATCACTTGAAAAACTGTAGGAAAACCACGTGTTGTCTGAAAAACCTGTACAGTGTTTTTCTACTGTTTTACGAGTGATTGATGTGATTTTAACATACCCTGAAATCCAGAGTTGAGACCATACCCCATCACCCCAACAAACTTGGGGGAGAGCCAAAGAATTTGGGATTTTGGGTGGGAGAAATCATATGAGGTGATATATGCAACAATTGATAAATGTGAAATGAAAGAAATGATGGAATTTAAGAGTCTGAGCCAAATATTTTAATTTGCCCTATCTGACATGACCAAACCTAACTTAAACCAAGACTTAACCAGGGCAACCTACTTGAACCTAACTGGAGCAAGCTACCTGAACCTAACCAGGACAGAATACTGGGACTTAGCCAGGACAAACACCTGGGACCTAACCTGGACAGACTACTGGGACCTAACCAGGACAGACTACTGGGACCTAACCAGGACAGACTACTGGGACCTAACCAGGTCAAACTACAGGGGGCGGATGCACGAAAGACCTTAGCGGCCGTTAAGTTACCTTAGCCGCCATTTTTGCCCTTAACTCACTAAGGTGGTATGCACGAAACACCTTAGCGGCAATTGTGGCAGCCATCTTTAACCTTACGGCTAAGGGTGGTCGAGAGCACCCTTTACACGACCGTAGTGTTGAGTAGTGGAGCGTTGTGCTGCCGACCTGCCCAAATTATCGTACACTAATGCCGAAATTATGGTAATTTCCTCAAAATCATGGTACGCTGTGCACATCAATTATGGTATTATTGTACTGTGCTAATCTTTACTAATAAACAAATTTTTAATAACCATGTTATATTATACTATAAAAGAGGAAAATCACATGGGTTAAAAATACATTTATTTGTTATTATTTTTAAATTATATCCTTGAATAGATGCTCCTTTCTTACCATAATGATTTATTTTGTATGTTACAACACTGTATTGGTCTACTACAACTACCACCATTGTCCTACCACAACAACAAACATTACACAGGGAATGGTAAGTTTGGAAAATCATCTAAACGGGAATCACCACCACATTCATTACTACCACAACTACAACCTTCACATAAATAGAGAAGAAAAGTAGACAGTAAGAGAGGAATTAGGGTGGTCAGCAGAAATCTCAGCATACTCTGGTTGTATGGTTAAACCTTTATAATAGGCTTCCCTGTAATGAAGTCGGCAAATTCAAAGTTTCTCAATCCTCCAAACTATGCTAGGAAACAATTAAATGACCCTATAGCCTACATACTACAGTAAATCAACGTGTATTCTGGTGTGATGTGGACGAATGGTAGCCACCAGAAAATGTGTTCTCTTTTTCCATTCAGTTATCATAATAATGAGTTCTTCATTAGCTGCAGTATAATTTGCACGTCTTGTGCGCTTAGTAGGAGGCTCTTCTCCCATATTAAGTAATTAAATGCCAAAATACTTCTATGCTTAAGAAATCTCACACAATGTTCACCTCCCACTTCATGCAATGAAAATGAGTCATTGTTTTGTTTTCTGTGATAATCTGTCATCCCAACTGACTTCTGATTGGCTTATGTTGCCTAACGTGTCTATGAAGCTGCCCTCTCATTGGCCCAGAGAATGTCAGCTGGTGGTCCATAGTTGGAATGGAATGGAACGAAACAAACATGGCCGACTGCTAAGATCACCTAAGGGTACACTAAGGTTGATGTTAAGGCCAATAGAGCAAACAACCATAGCAGCAACCTTACCATCCCCTTAGTGAAACTGCCTAAGGTTACCTTAACGGTCACTCCGCTAAGGTCTTTCGTGCATCCGGCCCCTGGGATCTAACCAGGACAGACTACTGGGACTTAACCAGGACAAACACCTGGGACCTAACCAGGACAGACTACTGGGACCTAACCTGGACAGACTACTGGGATCTAACCAGGACAGACTACTGGGACCTAACCAGGACAAACTACTGGGACCTATTACCAAAACAGGAAATTTCCCCAAGATATGGATATTAAAATTACAGGCATCACATGAAAAACAGTTGGAACACCCATATCTTGTCTGTCTGGGTGGCCATATTTTTCTTATATGGGAATTGCACAAGGAAAACTTATATCATAGTAGTCAGATATTTAAACCAGATCACAAAATGTATGAAACCGAAAAATTATTATCGCGTACATGTGTATCTCGGAAATAATACCCAACAATCTTGGGGGAGAGTTTTGGATATTGAGGGTTTAGAGTAGTTTCCACAGTGGTATTGGTTTGTTAGCTTCCTAACCAACCACACTAGTAACGTTTCATTATTTTCCAAAAGCTGAGTATCCACATTCACAAAATCTATTTAACAATTAGATAATGATGATTACTGCATAGTTTGCTCACCCAATTCATTAAATAATTCACCCATAACTCATTTAAACAGCTAACATTCTTTCATTTGCGTGCTTACAAACCACAACGAACGATTGTGGAATCGACCATTAGTGTGGAAGGAAAACATGTAAGCTTAGAATATTTGGTTGTGATTTTGTACTGATAACCAGCCATCAATATTGAACAATGGCAAACACCAGCAATTTCTGCTATTTTGATGTAAATTTTACCTTGCACAACTCTCATATAAGGGAAATATTTGCCTCTGTATATGGTGCCCAAGACAGAGAAAACATTGGTTTTCCAACTGTTCTCATATGATTCATGTGAATTTAACTTTCATAAATTGTGGAAATGTCCTGTTTTGGCATAGCTTGACCTGAAGTTAGGTTCTGTCTACCTCAGTTAGGTCCTGTCAGTTCTGCATTGGTCCAGATTAGATATGTTAGGTCAGGACAAGTAGGGGCATTTCCAAAAGTTGACTGAGGTACCCAATTTTTTTTTTTTCTTATTCTTATTGACAACATTGTGTCAAGTTTTCAAATTTTTAATCTTTTCTTTATTTCACTATTTTTTTTGTTTTTTTTTATATATATATTCTGACACTGGACATAGGCTTCATCAAGCCCGTTACCATGGCCCAGGTCATCTGCTACACACACACACACACACGTTATTAGATGTTGCTTATAGCACCCCATATGTTTTCTCGCATCCAAAACTTCAATTTGTCACACTCTCCTCCATGCTTGCTGGGGTGATGATGTATGACCAAAACAAGAGATTTCCTCAATGAGTAGATGTTAAAATCACAAAAATTACACGTAAAACAGGGGAGAAAATGTGGTCTGAAAATCTTGCACATATGTAACATGGAAAATTGACCAAAATGGCTCATGTATTTGATATACTAAATCTTTAAGCTTTTCACTTACTGAATAATAATTGATATTTTAATATTCTAGAATTAGCTCGACCAAATCTAACCTGACCTAATCCAATGAGAACCGGGGCAAACTGCTGGGACCAAACTGGAGCAATCTAACGGGACCTAAGTGGGGCAGACTACTGGGACCTATCCTACCTTGAGCAGACTACTGGGACCTATCCTACCTTGAGCAGACTACTGGGACCTATCCTACCTGGAGCAGACTACTGGGACCTAACCAGTAACAGAGTGTTAAGGTAAGGGCATAACATCAAAATAATGTATTATATAATGTATTAAGTGATAAAACCATTCAAAAAGAGATAAAAATACACTAGAAAATTATATTAGTTAAATATGGTAGTGTATTGTTGTATAGTAAAGTTGAATTGATATTCATTAAGTTAGTATTAGGTATACTATGCTTTTTTACCACTATTTACTGAGCTCATTGTTACTGTGATATTCATTGTTGTGTTATTATGTTACCACTGTTATATAGGCTACTATACTTTGTCTCACAACAACAACAACGTATTTACCATATGGAATCCTCAGAGAAGTAAACTAATCTTTAAGATGACTTCTCCATATGTCATCTTTGTAGCCAGATCTGGATTTCAGGTGGTAGAGCCTTGTTCAGTGGTGGTGGAAGTAGTTGTGGTCAGTTCTGTGGTAAACGAGTGAATGGTGAGAGTCAGTCAGCGCGGAACCTTAGGACTGGCTGGTGTGCTCGTCCTGTCCTCTGATTGGTCGTCGATGCTTGTGTGGGTGTTTCTTCTCAAGCAAGGGAGGGCTTGTAAGTCTATGGCTTGTGTGTTGAACTTTGGTGCCAAGTCCTTGATGTAGAGTGCTTCCAAGATCTGGAGGTGTCGGGTTGTTGAATGTGTGTATGATTTCAGTGTTCTCCAGTATTTGTCTTGTCAGTACTTCTAAGATCTGGAGGTGTCTTGGGTTGTTGAATGTGTGTATGATTTCAGTGTTCTACTCCAGTGTTTGTCTAGTCAGTACTTGTAAGATCTGGAGGTGTCTTGGGTTGTTTTATGTCTATGATTTCAGTGTTCTCCAGTATTTGTCTTGTCAGAATTATTGTTAAAGTTCGTCGAGCTGTCTGGCTAATAGCCCCATCTTGTTAGAGTATTGTGTGTTTGTCTTAGGTGAGTTTTGGGGGTGCCTGATGACAGGTGGCAACTCAGACATCTTGTTAGCTACATAGTTGTCATGCCTATGTAGGTGGAGTTAGTTAAGGGCTTCATAGTTCCTTTGTTTGCATGTAAACCTATATACAACATGTGACTGTTGCAGCTTCTTTTCTTCGTTCCTGGGACTGTTTCTGAGTAGGAGGTGGCTGCTGGTCTTCTTGTTTTTGTAATAGAAAATCAGGTTGAGTTTCTTTTTAGGGTTTGCCGTGGATATGTTTCTCTTGACTATTTGTGTTATGATTCTTTCTTCTTCCTTGTAGGCTGTAGTAAAGTGTGAGAGGAAGTATAGCTTAATGTTCTCTCTTCTCCTTGTTTTGAACAATTCTATGAAAAAAGGAGAATATATTATTAAAGAAAATTGCCAATGCTGAAATAGCCATTGCCTTTATTAAAATATATATATATATATATATATATATATATATATATATATATATATATATATATATATATATATATATATATATATATATATATATATATATATATATGCGTAAATCCACAAGGAAGGAAAAATAAACACGGAGTCCCAATATTTGCCATCCCCCACAGGGCTAGAATAAAGATTGTTGTAGGATCTGGTTACTATAAATTATCAAAGTGGTTAACTTCCTTTCTAAGCCCTTTAATTGGCACAATTTCGGACTCCAACATAAAAAATAATGTTGACTTAGTAGAAAAACTTAACAGTTTACAGGTAACTGGTGCATTTAAGCTTGTGAGTTTTGATGTTAAATCTCTATTTACCAAAGTTCCTGTTGACGACCTTTTGGATTATCTTGATGAAATACTTGATAACATCCCTCTCCCTATCACCAAAAATGCTATCTTAAAATTGATTAAGCTATGCATTAAAGACTGCAAATTTGTTTTTCAAGATGAATATTTTGAGCAAAAATTTGGTATGGCAATGGGCAATCCACTCTCCCCAGTTTTGAGCAATTTGTACATGGAGTTTTTTGAGAAGAAACTGCTTAATAATATTTTACCCAGTAATGCTGTATGGTACAGGTACGTAGATGACGTACTTTGCCTCTGGCCATGTATTGAAAATCTAGATAACTTTCTGCCATTGCTTAACAACTTAGCCCCTTCCATTAATTTTACCACTGAAATTGAGGATAATGGAAAATTGCCATTTTTGGATTGCCTGATTCACAGGGTAGGCAACACTTTTAAGTTTAGCGTATACAGGAAACCAACCAATGTTTTGTCATATATTCATTTTTACTCTGCACACCACGATAAAGTCAAACTGTCTGTTTTCTCTTCCATGTACTTACGTGCTCTACGTGTATGTAGTCCTGAATTCATGGATGAGGAATTTGGATTTATCTCTGACATTGGAACAAAATTAAAATACCCCAAACCATTTTTGGATAAAGCCTTAAAATTGGCAAGAACTTCATTTTATAGGGTTGAACCTCCCCTACCCTGTGACAATAAAAACTTATTGATATTACCCTACAGTGATAAATTTGCCCAAATCCCTCATCTTGCCTTCTGCAATGATAACACAGTCAAGAAAATTTTGATCAAAAATTCACCTAATTCCTCATGTGGGTGTATCTACAAAGTACCTTGTAAAGAATGCAATATGTTCTATGTAAGACAAACTGGAAAAGACCTTTCAACCAGGGTCAAACAGCATAAATATAGTGTTAGGACCGGACAAGAATCTATTGCTTTATTTATTCATATGAGAGACAATAATCATTGTATTGATTGGGATAATGCTTCGTCAATCATGTCTTGTAACTCATCTGTAAATAGAAACATCATAGAGTCAAGTTTGATTAAACACACAGAAAATATTAATATGAACTTAAACAATGGTATGTACAAGTTGGATAGTTTCATCATAGACAAGATTGTTAATAAGATAAGTCCAACTGCTATTCCTTAATGACTGAGGATAATCTTAGATTTAGAGGTCATGTCAGGTTTGATGAGAGTTGGGTCAGGTAGTATATCCTTGTATGCACCATATGGGTGTGTATTGCTTTGAACTCGTAGTGGCAATACCTTCAAGTTGGCAGTTAGTTATTAATTGTATCGGTATATAAGGTGTCTATCGGCAACCTTCTTCTACACTCTGTATTTCCCCTGAAGATGTGAATACACGAAAGCGCTTGGGACTCCGTGTTTATTTTTCCTTCCTTGTGGATTTACGCATATTCCTGGATCATGTGCCACCAAGTGATTTATTTGCATATATATATTTATTGGTATAGTGGAACCAGCACAGCTGGATTGCTATAGAATACATCCCTTCTCCAGCCCAGCCCCCAAAAGGGCGTAATCAGGGCTAGAAGGGTCTATTCCGTGACGATCATCAGAAGTAAAATGAATTTAAATCTGGCGCTGTACTAGACATGGGAGCCACCTGGTGGTGGCCTGTGGAGGTACTGACCCCGCTCTAGGAGAGCAGCCGCTCTGCCACTCTGTCGCGGAACACGGTACTGTCAACATCTCCCGATTTGAGTTTGAGGCACTAACTATAAGGCCACCGAACGTCGTAAAACACCCTCGCTGGTACCAAAACAGCTGCAGTATTTGGGAATTACCCTCACTTCCCTCCCTCTGTGGCTGGGTACCAGTTCGGAAGGCGTGACGTGTGTGTGTGTGTGAGTAGCAGTTGACCTGGGCCATGGTAACGGGCTTGATGAAGCCTATGTCCAGTGTCGGAACATATATAAAAAAAAAAAAAAAAAAAAAAAAATCTTCGCTCCTCGCTGCTACGCTATGGTATTGTGTCACGTGTTCCTGCTATCGTTTCTTTTGTGTACTAGTGGCTTGCCTGCTTTGCTGATGTATTGTGTGTGTGTGTGTTGGGGGGAGTGGGGAGTGTTAGTGTGGGGATTTATTTCCCTTTTTTCGGGAGTTCATTTCATTTCTTCCCTCTAGGTGAGTTTCGTTTGAGCCCCGTTTAGGGGTTTTTCTCCCTCCTCTCTCCTTCTCCCTCTCCCCCGCCACTAGTTCACGTGTTTTTGTTGTGTTTTACCTCGGGGTTTTTCTTTTAGCGAGGTTTTTCCTCCGTCCCACTTGGGGCCCTTGCCTCCCCACGTGGCGGAGGGTGTTGGGCCTTTGGGCCCTTACTGTGTTTACCCCGAGTGTGGTTTAAGGTTACGTGGGCTGCGGTGAACGAGGATTGTGCCCAGGTTCTCGTTTTCCCTTCCCTCCGTTTCTTTTTTTTGGTGTTTTTAGTGTTTTTCCAGGGCGTCTGTGCCCCTGGGTGTTTGCCCCTCAGGCGGTCTCGCTTCGAGACTTTTCCTTGGGGGCTCTCCTTCCTCTCACGAGAGGGGGTTGGCTTGGCTGACGGGGTTTTTCCCCGGATGGTGCGTGTGGGGTTTTAGTTAGGTTTTCCCGTGCCTCTCGCTGTGTGTGCGTCTGTTCACGTGTTATCCCATGCTTTGTTTCCTTCTCTCCCTCAGCCTACTCGTGCCCTTTGTGCTGCTTCGGGTTGTACTGTGCGGGTCTCGCCTGATGGCCACCTGCATTGTTCTCCCCACGCACCCTGTTTCACTCCCTCGGGTTACGACCCTCTGGCGGGTGATGTGTGCCGCCCTTGGGCTGAGCTGTGCCGGGAGACTCCTGCCGCTGCCCGCGCTAAACTCTCCGCCCTTGCCTCCCTTCGTATGGCGTGGACTAGGGCCCGGAGAATGGCGCACAAACGAGACGGATCTTCCTTGACGTGGTTGGACCCTGCGTTGGGAACGGAACTGGGGTTATCCAGGACCAGTTACCCTTCAACGTGTCTCTCGGAGTCTCAGGGGCTAGAACCCCCTGTGGCCCGAGAGATTTCGTCGCCTTCCCTAGACGGTTCTGCGACTCCTTTCCGGGGCTTTACGCCCCGGCCTGAGAGCCAGCCCGTCGTGCTAGTTACCCTTCAGGCCTCACCGGTACAAGGGCCTAGCAGGGAACCTGAGGCTTCGTCGCCCCCGAAAGCTGGCCCTTCGGGTCTCTCTCGGGAGCGCAAGCCCTCTAGGAAAAGGTCCCGTCGCTCCAGGTCCCATCGCTCCAGGAAGACCCGTTCTCGTCGTCGCTCTCCTTCCTCTTCGTCTGCCTCCTCGTCTGCCTCTTCGAGGGACTCCTCTTCTCCCTCCCGCCGACACCGCAAAGGTAAGCGGAGGGAGAGGAGCCCCTCGTCAAGGAAGATTATGCGGTTGATCCGCGCCTGTGTTCCCAATGCCCTTCCTGCCTCTCCTTCGGGTCCAGTTGTTCTGCCCCCGGTAGTGCCAGCAATACCCGTTCCGGATCCCACCCTTCCTACCCCTCCTACCGCTCCATCGCCGGTCGGGCACTCGGGGCCCCCCGGAGATGCTGGAGACGTTATCATCCTTCCAGCTTCTCCGGACCCCGAGTCTCCGTCCGGAGACCTGGCGGAGGAGCTACCTACCTCATCCCCTCCTTCTCCGTCGCCCCTTGCCTTGGACGACGGGTACCTTCCCTACTCTTGGGCCCTACTCCCGCAGGCTTGGACCCATTCTTTAGAGGAGGGCAGATTGGTGGCGTGGTCTCCGGACACCGCCCAGCCAGGGGGCTGGTTAAGAAGGGACGACGTTGTGGTCAAGTGGGGAGCTGACGAGAAGGGCGACGCAGCGCCTTTTTATAAGGCCAGGCCTCATTCTGCTCCAGTACCCACTGCGTCGAAGGTCTCCTCTGCGGCTACCTTGGACGTGGTGGTTTTTCTGATGGAAAACAGTCAATTACAGTTTTCTCAGGCTTGGAAGATTGACCGCTCCTACGGGAATACGGCAGTCTTCCTAGCCTCAGACGCTTACTTTCCAGGGGATAAGGGCGATGAGGACTTGAACATCCCGTCTCTGCTCCTTAATTCCCTGGACCATCAGAAAAACACCGCGCCCAAGAAACCACCTCCTCCGTCTTTCGCAGTCATCCTCCCTCCTTCCCGGGCTCCACCAGGATTGAGGGAATGTCTGTGGAAGACGGAGAAGGAGCCACCGGTCCCCTACCAGTTGAGGGAGCCCGACGGCAAGCTGAGACAGTCGGAAACAGCCGCCAGATTGGAGTTGTCACACATCATCTCCACTGGCACGGCTGTTTCTTTCATTAGAGACTACCTCAGCACCCTCACCAACACATACCATGAGTTGTCAGGCCTACAATTAACGTGAGTACCTTTCGGCTTTCGTTATTATGAGGGATACAAGGGAGTGGGTTTCTCTGTTTCGTTCAAATCTCTACCCTGAGCTTGCTTGGGTTTGTCTTTTTATCCCTTACAGTGACGTCCTTGCGTCCATGACCATCATCATGGAAGGCGTGGGGGCGATGACCACCCACAACCTCCGGGAAGCTGCGAGGAACTTTGCGGAAGCGAGACTGGCGTCCCGCCAAGCTGCCGCCAAGTTAGCTCTGGAAATGGCGCAGAGGGGGGTGGTACGGGCCGTTCCACTCTCCCCTGCGCTGTTCGACCAGGCAGCCACGGACTCCGTGTTCTCCTCCCTCCCGGCGGTCATCAACATCCCTAAGCCTTCCACCTCCAAGTAAGTTCTTTCTACATTAACTTACTGTGGGTCTGTGTTACTAAAAATCGGGGAAATTGGGGGGGGGTGGAAACCCCTGTCTAAGTCTGCTCCTAATTGTTCTGTTTGTCCGTAGGCCACGTACTCCACAGCCAGCGAGGCCAGCGGCCCAATCTAGGAGGCCCGCCCAGCCTTCCAGACCGGTCAGGACCACCTACCCCGCCCCTCCCAGGCAGTACCCTAGGTATAGGGCCCAGCAGCCCTTTCGAGGGAGGGGACAGGGCTCCAAGACTCTTCCCAGAGCCAAGCCCTCCTTCCCCCACCCCTCCAGTAAGGACCGCTCCACCTGAAAGGCCAGTCAGGGGCTGCCTCACGGGATGGTCAGCGGCCTGGCCCTCCCACGGTTGGGCAGCAAGGGTCATCCGCCAGGGCCTGACCTGGCCCTGGATATCTGTTCCGGTGAGTACCTGTTCTTTTATCTCAGTTTGACCTTTCTGACATATGACATAACCTCCCCACCTCTGGTCCCGTTAGTGTCATTGCCGGGTAACAGTTAATTTTCAAGGTCACTCCTCACTACCTGTCATCCCTCCCTACCTGCCCGGGTTCCCCCCCCCCCCCAGGTATAGGATTAACGGTATACCCTCTGACACCTGTCATTTCCGTTACAGCCACTGTGTCTACCTCCCGCTTGAACCAAAGTGTCCCTTTCAGTCGTCCGGCACATTCAGGAAATGCGGGAAAAAGGGGTAGTGGAGCGGGTGAGGGGGAGGGTCTTTCTGTCTCGTTTATTCACGGTCCCCAAAAAGGACCAGGGAAAAACGAGATTGGTGATGGACCTGAGCAAGTTAAACACATTTCTGAAACCCCTTCGTTTCAAGATGGTTTCAGTTGCTCAGGTCCGCACAGTTCTTCGGAAGGGGGACTGGTTGGCATCCCTGGATCTCAAGGATGCTTACTGGCACGTCCCGATCCACCCCAGGTTTCGCCGATTTCTGGTTTTCCAGGTGGGGACCGAGACGTTCCAGTTTACCAGGCTCCCTTTCGGTCTTTCTCTAGCTCCTCGGGTCTTCACAAAGCTCGTGAAGGTGGTGGCATCCCGCCTGACGGAGGCGGGTGTCCCCACCCTCATGTACCTGGACAATTGGTTGCTTCATGCCCCTACCAAGGAGCAGATAGCAAACAACGTCAGGATAGCAAGGGAGGCGTTAGGAGAAATGGGGTTTCTGTTAAACATCCCCAAGTCCTCTCTCACCCCCACTCGCAAACTGTGTTGGCTGGGAATAGAGTGGGACTCTCGGCCACCCTCTCGCTCGCTCCAGACAACGCCCGCCGGACCCTCCGTCACGTCCGCCAGGCCCATTTTTCCCGTACTTTCTCTCGCCGCCAGTGGGAATCATTGCTAGGGTGCCTAAATTTCGCGGCCCCTGCATTGCCCCTGGGACGACTGAAACACAGGAGGCTGACGCGGGAGGTAAACCTCCACCTAGCCTCCGCACACAGGGACCTTCCCAGGCAAATACCCAAGTCACTCCACCGACTCCTCCGCCCCTGGCTACGTCCCGGTGCCCTGCGTCAGCGAGTTCCCTGGGTGTTTCCCTCCCCGGGGATCACGGTGGCGACAGACGCATCGGACGTAGGCTGGGGATACCAATCTTGCCTGGGACACCAACGGTATGGGGGTTGGAAGGAAGAGGAAAGGCTACTACACATCAACGCCAGGGAGTTGATGGTAGCAAGGGAGTGGCTCAACAGACACCCTCAGTTTTCCAGGATAGGCGTCCGCTTCGATATGGACAATATTGCGGCCGTGCAGTGCCTACAGAAACAGGGCACGACACGGTCGGAAATTCTCCTGTCCCTGTCAGAACAGATTTTTTTTCTATAGCGGCCAAGAGGTTCATCCACCTCTCGGCCCGCTACGTACCAGGGCGGGAGAACGATTGGGCGGACGCTCTATCCAGGTTCAGGGGGACATCAGTCGAGTGGCAACTACGTCCCCCTGTGTTTGAGTCACTGTGCCTTCGCTACGGGACACCGGAGGTGGACCTGTTCGCCTCCCCATCCACGGCCCTCCTTCCTCTGTTCCTGACCTTCTCATCCAGGACAGAGGCGGGAGGCCCGGACGCCTTCACGGAGGACTGGAACAGGTGGGGGTACCTTTATCTATTTCCACCCCCAGCTACGTCAGTCCTTCTGAAGGCGATCCTCAAGCTGCGCGCGTTCAGAGGGAGGGTACTCCTCATAGCCCCCTTCTGGCCAGCGCAGCCGTGGTTCGGAGAACTGTCCCGGTGGTGCCCTCATCCTCTTCAGCTGGGATCGGCGTGCCTCTCCAGCACCCTGTCTGCACCACTCCAAGCGTCACTGAGACTACACGCTTGGAGTTTCTACGGGGAGTCCTCAGTATAAGGTTCACTAGCAAGACAGTGGGCAAGATGCTGAGGGCTCACCGTCAGTCGTCGGTGCGGCAATACGAATCGTGCTGGAAAAGATTCCAGGACTTCTTACGTAGACACCCCTCTATGGTCATCTCGGAGGATACAGTCCTGGAATTTCTCACCTGGCTCGCCGATTCCACAAACAGGGCCCCTGCGACGGTGCTTGCACATCACGCAGCCCTGTCTGATCCCCTCCTCCTAGGTTTTAATATTAAAGTTTCGGAGAGACCTCTCTCTCTTCTGAGGATGGGGATTCGGGCGGGGACAGCACCTCACAGGGCCCAGTCCCCTTCCTGGTCCCTTCACCGTGTCCTTACGTACCTTACCTTCGAGGGGGTCCCTCTGGAGGTTCGTCACCTCCTCCAGAAAGCTCTCTTCCTGCTCGCCTTAGCTACCGGGTACAGGGCCTCTCAGTTGGCAGCCCTGACCCGTCACCCAGCCTTTTCCTCTGTCAGTCCTAACCTTACCATGTTAACTGTCTCCCCCTCTCCTGCTTTCCTAGCTAAGAACGAGCAGGCTGACGACAGGATTAGCCCCTTCGCAGTACCCTCCTTCCTGAGGGATGGGACTTTCCATCCTCTCTGTCCAGTCCACGCCTTCACCGCTTACGTGCAGGCAACGAGAGAGGCTTCCCCGGACCACCTCTTCTATAATTCAAGGTCCGGTAACCCTCTCTTCCCCAGGTCCATTGCTCGCCTCCTCTGCCGAGTGATCGAGAACGGGGATCCCGGACACGCCCCTAGGGCTCACAGCGTTAGAGGCGTGGCCGCCTCCCTTGCCTTTCTCAGGACTCACTCGGTGGAGAGGGTACGAGATCTGGGGGGCTGGACATCCACATCCTCCTTCAGGAAGAGGTATCTGTTCCATTCGCTCTCCCCTACCCCCTGCGTAGCTATGGGGACCCCACCCACAACTACTCAGGGTCCCCAGGGGAAAGGAAAAAGGGGGAGGGGCCGCCCAAAGGGAAAAGGTCGGGCGACGTAACTACCATCACATCATCCTTCATTCCCATCCTGTATATATTTACATCCCCATGCATCATGTTGTACATATGTGGCTGCGTAATAAATTACATTGTTATGGAATTCTGAGTATTTATTATCCCCGTTCTTGCACGGCTAATATACTATGATGAGTGACTGGATTTTAAATAAAGAGGTCAACTTCAGTGTTCCTCTTTCATCCTCTCGGGATATTCCTCTAGAGCCCGGGGATTATATCCCTGGCTCGAGTATTTAAAAAAAAAAAAGGGGGGGGGGGCCTCACCTGCCCCAGCTCCTCTACCATACCCCTCGAGTCTGCCTATAAAGACTATATCTGGTGACTTGTTCTGGGTTATAACTGAACAGTCTACGGTTACAACGACTTCATTTTTACACGGTCCCCGCTCTGAGCCGCTCTTATCTGGACCTGCGAATGCCTCCTCCTCACCTCCCACCTACCGCATCGCATGCATAGCAATCCAGCTGTGCTGATTCCACTATACCAATAATAGTGCATTTGTCGCGGCATTGTATTTATTGGTTGTGGAACCAGCACAGCTTTAACTGTCCCACCCTCCTCCCGATGCGGCAGCCATTCTCTTTTTTCTCATTGGAGTGGCAGAGCGGCTGCTCTCCTAGAGCGGGGTCACTACCTCCACAGGCCACCACCAGGTGGCTCCCATGTCTAGTACAGCGCCAGATTTAAATTCATTTTACTTCTTATGATCGTCACGGAATAGACCCTTCTAGCCCTGATTACGCCCTTTTGGGGGCTGGGCTGGAGAAGGGGTGTATTCTATAGCAATCCAGCTGTGCTGGTTCCACAACCAATAAATACAATTTCAGCTACGACAAATGCACTAATATATATATATATATATATATATATATATATATATATATATATATATTTTCTATATATTTAAGTAACTCCTTGATAGGTGCCACTGTTTAAGTACAATTATTGTTTCCATAATGAAGTAAATGTGTATCAACATTTATTAATTGCTACAGAATACAGTAATCCCTCATTATCCTCTATTGTTATGGGTGTATTTTATAGGCCTACCTTTTTACATGAATCCCTGTACAGTAATCCCTCATTAACCACTGGGTTTATGGGTGTGTAGTCCTAATGTACATAAAGGGTTTACTGTACATAGATTCATTTCAAACAGTACAATACACACCCATAACACCAAGTGTGTAAAACAAGGCATTACTGTATATGGGTGTGTAATATACAAAGAGGATTAAGTATATACACACACATTTATTACTAACAGTGCTCTGCCCAGGGGGGCTGACTTTATTCTCTGTGAATATTTGCCATCCCCCACAGGGCTAGAATAAAGATTGTTGTAGGATCTGGTTACTTTCTAGTGAATTTGACAAGATTTGCCCACATGGATTAAAAATCCACGTGAGGTGTACTGCAACCGGAGACTCTTTATTTATTTTATTTATGTTTTCTGATGTGTGGACCACCAGCACACAGGAAAGCATTTCCCTTTGCATACAGCAGTGTAAACTCCCTCCCCCTTATGGTCCCTTGAGGGCTGGTCTCATGAAAGGTGCAGCCCCACTTGTAGCTCTTGTGGTAATGTGGACTTGGGCCCACAACTTTGGCTGTGGCATCAAAGACCTTCCCCCCCAGTGAGGGCCCCAGACTCCATGGACCAGTAAGCTCTGGTCCCAATACACACCCATAACACTAAGTGTACAAAACAAGGTATTACTGTTTATGAGTGTGTAATATATGAAGAGGATTTACTGTACATACACACACACACACACACACACATTTATTACTAACAGTACAATACACACCCATAACACTAACTGTACAATACAAGGCATTACTATACAGTATATGGGTGTTTAACATATAAAGAGAATTTACTGTACATACACACACACATTACTAAAGCCTCCCATACACACTGTTTTTACTGACTGTCCGACTGAACTGATGGACTGCAGTCTGCTGTGTGTGCCCACACACTATTCAGTTCTACCTTCCATCCTAACCTCAGTTAACACCCAGCCAGCACCATGACAACATCTCTTCCTCCACAACATTTGGACATTGTGCTTCTCAGCCTAGCTGAGGTGTTCACATGCATGAACAAAAAGTGAGAGAGATTCATCTTTTTCTTTTAATTTACTTTAACAGGACATCATATGCAGCTGCTTTCTTGTTTCTGTCTGAGTAATCACTGCTTTTCACTTTCCATATACATGGATATCCCCTGTAAATTATATCAATATTAAATCAATCAATTATATATATATTATATTAATATTATATCAATAAATTATATCAGTGTTATATCAATATTATATCAATAAATTATATCAATAATGTCAATAAATTTTCCCCAAAACACTCTATCCTCTCGGCACACAGACATTTCTCAGAGACAGACCCGCTTCAATGTAAACACCAAGGTGGTTGGTGTGGAACTGACGCCAGATTTTCAACATGCGCTTCAGTTCATCTGGTCAGTTTTCCGTCCTGACTGCAGTCCAAAATACCCCTATATACGCTTAAACTGGCCTGCAGTTAACAGTCAAACCTGGTGTTGTCAGTCGGACGGTCAGTTAAAACTGCGTGTATGGGGGGCTTAACAGTACAATACACACTCATAACACTAACTGTACAAAACAAGGCATTACTGTACAGTATATTAGTGTGTAATATATAAAGAGGATTTACTGTACATACACACACACACACACACACATTTATTACTAACAGTACAATACTCACCCATAACACTAACTGTACAAAACAAGGCATTACTATACACACACACACACACACACACACATTTATTACTAACAGTACAATACAAATATATAACACTAACTGTACAAAACAAGGCATTACTGTATTGCTGTTAATGTTGAACACTAATATTAAAATCTTTATAAAATATAAGACTGATATTGTTATTGTTTCAGATATGCAGTTGAATTAAGTCATACTATCAATTCACAATAAGAAGAGTGAATTATTATGGTAGTGTGACAGTCCTGACACCAGTACCAGTGTGACAGTCCTAACACCAGTACCAGTGTGACAGTCCTAACACCAGTACCAGTGTGACAGTCCTGACACCAGTACCAGTGTGACAGTCCTGACACCAGTACCAGTGGGACAGTCCTGACACCAGTACCAGTGTGACAGTCCTAACACCAGTACCAGTGTGACAGTCCTAACACCAGTACCAGTGTGACAGTCCTGACACCAGTACCAGTGTGACAGTCCTGACACCAGTACCAGTGGGACAGTCCTGACACCAGTACCAGTGTGACAGTCCTGACACCAGTACCAGTGTGACAGTCCTGACACCAGTACCAGTGTGACAGTCCTAACACCAGTACCAGTGTGAGTCCTGACACCAGTACCAGTGTGACAGTCCTGACACCAGTACCAGTGTGACAGTCCTAACACCAGTACCAGTGTGACAGTCCTAACACCAGTACCAGTGTGAGTCCTGACACCAGTACCAGTGTGACAGTCCTGACACCAGTACCAGTGTAACACCAGTAACAATTGGTGGCAGAATCAAACACTGTTAGTGATGGAAGTGGAAGGAAGTGTCACTATGGATGTGGTTAGAGAAGAGAAGTGTATCAAGTTTGTCTGTCATCAATGTGATAAGCAGTTTAGTACCAAAGGGAATCTCACTAAACATTTGTTGATTCATACTGGAGATGAATGTGGTAAAAAGTTTAGTCAGAAAATTACCCTAATTAAACATATGAATATTCATACAGGAGTGAAGAAGTTTGAATGTGATGTTTGTGATAAGAAGTTTAGTCGGAAATCTTCCCTAACTAATCATATGAATATTCATACAGGAGTGAAGAAGTTTGAATGTAATGAATGTGGTAAAAGGTTTACTCAGAAATCTGCCCTTACTGTGCATATGAATATTCATACAAGAGTGAAGAAGTTTGAATGTGATGTTTGTGGTAAGAAGTTTAGTAATAAATTTAACCTAACTAATCATATGAATATTCATACAGGAGTGAAGAAGTTTGAATGTGATGTTTGTGGTAAGAAGTTTAGTGATAAATCTACCCTTACTAATCATATGAATATTCATACAGGAGTGAAGAAGTTTGAATGTGATGTTTGTGGTAAGAAGTTTAGTAATAAATCTACCCTTACTAATCATATGAATATTCATACAGGAGTGAAGAAGTTTGAATGTGATGTTTGTGATAAGAAGTTTAGTCAGAAAATTAACCTAACTACTCATATGCATATTCATACAGGAGTGAAGAACTTTGAATGTGATGTTTGTGGTAAGAAGTTTAGTCAGAAAATTAACCTAACTACTCATATGAATATTCATACAGGAGTGAAGAACTTTGAATGTAATGAATGTGGTAGAACATTTGTGACAAATACAAGTTTAAAGTATCATATACTTCTTCACACAGGAATGAAGAACTTTGAATGTAATGAATGTGGTAAAAGGTTTACTCAGAAATCTGCCCTTACTGTGCATATGAATATTCATACAAGAGTGAAGAAGTTTGAATGTGATGTTTGTGATAAGAAGTTTAGTCGGAAATCTTCCCTAACTGATCATATGAATATTCATACTGGAGTGAAGAACTTTGAATGTGATGTTTGTGGTAGAAGGTTTATTCAGAAATCTACCCTAACTAATCATATGGTCGTTCATAAAGGAGTGAAGAAGTTTGAATGTAATGAATGTGGCATAAAATTTAGTCGGAAAAAAAACCTGAAGGTGCATATTATGAATGTTCATACAGATATAAAAAACTTTAAGTGTAAGGAATGTGGTAAAAGGTTTAACCAAAAACGTAGCCTTAGTGTGCATATTAAAATTGTTCATAAAGGAGTGAAGAACCTTTAATGTAATGAATGTAATATAATGTTTTCTGACAATCCAAACTCAGGTTGTACAAAACTGTTCACACAGGAAATAAAACTTTGAATGTATTAAAAGTGGAATAAAGTTAATTGCTAAAAGTGTCGTTTAAAAACACATTGTCAGACACACAACACAAACATGACTAATGTTTGTAGAGACAGGTTGGTATATTAATATTAAATGTATCTTTGGAACTGAAGTATACTGTACTACTGTAATTTAATATAATGTGGCCTTGATATTACAGTATACTAAAATAACAGTTATTTGTAGAGACAGGTTGGTATCTTATTATTAAATGTATCTTTGGAACTGAAGCAAACTGTACTATTATAATATAATATAATATTGCCTTCATATTACAGTATATTGGAGGAGGAGGCTGAAGACACCAGCCAAACAGGGCAGTACTCCTAGGGTAGACGCTGGACTGGTGGTAGGGAGGGTTGGAACTCCCGTTTCACCTGTCTGTCCACCTTTGCTGATCTCTTTTTTTTTCGTGTCTCACATACACTGAGAGTAGTCCAACATACTCCCAAAGACATCACTCTCTCTCTATTTACACAATATATACAAACACGCTACACACCACACCCTTTGTCTTAATTAGAGAGCCATTGGATACTCTGCGATCAACGGTTAGGATGCAACTATAGACCCCTGGCTGGGGTCCATTGCTCCAAGATAACCTGAGAATAAGACAATTGAAAAAAAAAAAAGTGAAGAACTTTGAATGTGATGTTTGTGGTAGAAAGTTTAGTAATAAATCTACCCTTACTAATCATATGAATATTCATAAAGGAGTGAAGAAGTTTGAATGTAATGAATGTGGTAAAAAATGTAGTCGGAAAAAAGACCTGGAGATGCATATTATGAATGTTCATACAGATATAAGGAACTTAAGTGTAATAAATGTGGTAAAAGGTTTAATAGAAAAGGTAGCCTTAATGTGCATATTAAAAATATAAAGGAGTGAAGAACTTTTAATGTAATAAATGTGATATAATGTTTTCTGACAATCCAAACTCAGGTTGTACAAAACTGTTCACACAGGAAATAAAACTTTGAATGTATTAAAAGTGGAATAAAGTTAACTACTAAAAGTGTTGTTTAAAAACACATTGTCAGACACACAAACATGACTAATGTTTGTAGAGACAGGTTGGTATCTTAATATTAAATGTATCTTTGGAACTGAAGTATACTGTACTACTGTAATATAATATAATGTGGCCTTGATATTACAGTATACTAAAATAACAGTTATTTGTAGAGACAGGTTGGTATCTTATTATTAAATGTATCTTTAGAACTGAAGTATACTGTACTACTATAATATAATGTAATGTGGTCTTGATATTATACTAAAATAACAGTTGTTGTTCTTCCTCTTCAAGAAGTCTGACCGAGCAGCCCTGAGCTCCTGAAGAAGGTCATGGCCTGAACTGGGCTTTCCCACAGTGCACTCAGTGAGTGTATGTTGTGTTGTTGGTGAGTGTGGTTGTGTGTATTACAGTCTACTATAATGTGTTTAATTGAATGGGGTATTGTGTTGCATCCCAGACAGACAGACATCTACAGAGTGTATGTTGTGTTGTTGGCAAGTGTAGTTGTGTGTATTGCAGTCTTCCATAATGTGTTTAATAGAGTTGGGTGTTGTGTTACATCCCAGACAGACAGGTATACACAGAGTGTATATTGTGGTGTGTGTTGTTGGTAAGTGTGGTTGTGTGTATTGCAGTCTTCCATAATGTGTTTAATAGAGTAGGGTGTTGTGTTGCATCACAGACAGTTATCTACAATGGCTCCATCCAGCTTCTTGTGATATGTCAGAAGGGCCGGGTGGTGGCCACATCACAGTCTGGCCAGCTGAGTGTTGTTGTGGAGTGTTTGAATGGATTGGTGAGTGATTTGAGTATGTATATTCAGATAGGTGGATGTCAGGAGGTTGTGCATGCAGCTGAGTGTTGTTTTTGAGTGATTGGATGGATTGATGAGTGATTTGAGTATGGATGTGTTTCTGGAGATTGGTTTGGGGTGGGCAGGGTGTAAGAGATGATAGTATTTGTGTATGGTATCACGTACTGGGTGTTGTTTTGATGTTCCTTGGCATGTGTGGGTGTTATACCATGTAGTATAGTGGATGGTGTGGATTTGTGGAGGCTGCAGTAAGTGTTTGTGTGCCTCTCATGTCAAGATGATCCTTGATTTTGAGGACTTTGGTTTCATAGTGTAGGTTGTCTGTAGGTGTGCTAAGAGCACATTTAGGGAAAGTGCGTGGTTGGTATCACTGCGCCACACACTTCCCGAAGCGAGGGTGCAGTTGGTATGCCGCGGAGCATTTGTTTACATCCTGGAGCGGCAGATTCAACACACAGGTGCAGCACAAGACCAGCAAGACTTTTTCCTACGGCAATATTGACAACACAGGCGGTGTACGGACAAAATACATCACTGCAGAGCAATGAACATTCCTACTAAACTTGATAGAGGAGAGAAAATCAGTTTTATTTGATAAGAGCCATGACCACCGAATGATATTAAAGAAGAAGGACGCATGGACTGAGGTTTCGACGATTTTCAACTCCACTGGTATAGGACCTCAGAGAAGCCAACAACAGTTAAAGAAAATATGGGAAAACTCAAAGGGAAAGTAAGTAGTGATGTGGTTAATAATTCAGACTAGCCAAATGCATATATACTGTTTGCATAACATCAGCACCCAAACATTCTTGCAGATATTTCTCATTTCTTTCAAGGCTTTTTTGGTGCTGTATTTATTTATTTATCAAAAGTTAACTCAGTTTTGTCCCTTGCAAAAGTATTAAATTACAGTAGGCCTATACTTACTGGTATATGACTTGTGACCTAACCAAACATAGGTTGGGTAGGCCTCTTATGTTTTATACATTTTTCATTATAATTTTAGAAATTGACCTCCAGTATTTATCCCAATTTAAGTAATTTCTACTGAACTGTGTATATTGAAAAACCTACACAATGTGGCTCCCCCTCAAGTAGTGCTTTCTTTAATTCTATCTGCAGTATAAAGATATAATTTCCAGATTTTTATGTACAGTACAGTACTGTACTTGTTTTTCAAATACAGAAGCTTAAGCTATCTTGCTAGATATTATTTTTTAATCAGGTATAATATTACCACCTATATTATAATTTTCAGGGCAAAGAAACATCATGCTGCCTGGAAGAGGGAGACTTGGAGAACTGGTGGTGGAGCTCCTCCAAAGGAGCATGATGACGAGACCAATAAAATCCTCGGTCTCATCAGCGAGGATCTTGATGATCTGGGTAACGATCTTGACAGCGATGCAAGACCAAGTAACGGTAAGTCAAGTTGCCTAAATGTAGCCATCACTTTAAATCAGCCCTGTGCAACCAGTGGCCTTCAAGAACTTTCAGTGCTGCCCGATCCAATAATGATCCAATAATGACTTTAGAAGATAACTTATACGTTAACTTTAAGCAATATTTAATGATTAACGGAGCGACGGTTGGGTGCCCACCTTTGGAAAACAGCCAAGGTATATGTATGTGACATCATTTTCTTTATCCAGCAGTTGGAGAACCAGTGGTCCTTTTCGACGGGGACATCGAGCTGCTGGATCACACGTATGCAGTAGTAGAACCAAACACTACGCAGACAACACCACAACGCACTACAACACTTACCAGTACATCCCAACACATTGTTACACCAAAGCCTACACCACAACTCACTGTTAACACAACAACACTTACACTGGATGATACACCTACACAATCACCACAGACCCACACTATAGGGACCTCAAGCCAGAAGAAAAGATCACTGACATCTAAACACACCGACCACACTACAGCAACAGAAACTCCAGGGACCTCCAGCCAGAAAAAGAGGCGGAGGGTAGTAAAATTTACCCAGGAGGCATCCTATTCTGCTGCATTAGACCTGCAGAGACACGAACATGAATTGACAATGAAGAGTTTGCAATTAGAAATAGAGCTAAAAGAGAAGGCATTAACTGTTGTAGAAAAGTTTAGTCAAATTGCAGACAATCTTATCAGTAAATTTAGTTAATATTTTTATAACTGCAATACATAAATTATTATATGATTTTTTTTTTTTCAGATTTTTTATTTTCATCACAATTTTTAAATAATTTTTTGTGCAATGTTAATTTAAGTGAATTACTTGCATATTATATTGTCATTATTAAAACATCAAATTGGTTATACATTTTCATTTATTTTTGATGACCCTAGTTATGTACAATATACAAAAAAGGACACACAGTATTTAAAAAATAAGATACAGTACTGTACTGCATTAATATACTCATAAATTAAGATAGTTATGAAGATGGTACAGGGTGATAGCCATGGATGGAAATGTGAAATGATAACTTCAATAGACCCAGACAATGCATCTAACTAAGCAAAATAGTCTCTAATTATCTGTTGCCTCTTGAAGTAACCTTGAATGTTCGTAACTGCTCGGGGTTGAACAGGAGCTCTGGGATCATCTGGGTCATCTTGATCTGCTGGGTCGTCTGGATCCTCTGGGTCCTCAGCTGCATCAGGCACATCTGGTTCTGGAACTCTACAGGGTGATTCAGAAATGCGTGCCGAAAATCCGCAGGTGTATTCCTGGCACATAATTGAATGTAAATTAGTCAATAACGATTTTGGAAATTCTCAATAGATTATAAGTTATAGTGCCTTCAAGGTTTGAAGAGTGTGTTTAAATCTAGGGATTGTACCATAATCTTTCAGGCACGTGTGAAATTACTTAACTCCCATGAAGGCATTGGAAACACAGTAAAAGTTACTAAAGAATATGACAAAAGCTGTAGAGTGTACAGTCACAGCAAAATTACCAGGGACAGAGTTTCAGGGATTATGGTACAATCCCTAGATTTAAACACACTCTTCAAACCTTGAAGGCACTATAACTTATAAACTATTGAGAATTTCCAAAATCGTTATTGACTAATTTACATTCAATTATGTGCCAGGAATACACCTGCGGATTTTCGGCACGCATTTCTGAATCACCCTGTATATGCAACAGCTAAATTATGAAGCACTGCAGCTGCAACTATTATGGACTTTGTATTTCTTAATAATGTCCTCATTTTTTCACCAATGCACGCAAACCGTCTTTTTAATAGTCCAAATGCTCGTTCCACAGTATTTCTGGTTTTGATGTGAGCAGCATTATAGCGGTTTTCTCCATGATCATGGGGAGCTGTCACAGGAGTCAGTAGGTACTTGCGGCAGGGGTAGCCACTGTCGCCGAGCAAGTGGCCCGGCAGCAGTTCGTCTTCCAGTTCCTGACAGAGCCTGCTATTATCAAAAATGTTACTGTCATGTGCACTGCCAGGCCACTGTGCTACAATGTTGTAAAACTAGATTAGGACCACACACAGCCTGAACATTTAATGAAAAATAACCTTTCCTATTCCTGAATACTTCTGGACGAGGATGTGTTGGCATTTGCACTGCAACATGCCAATTACACCTGGCATTCCTGCTATTCCCATGAATTCTTGTTGGGTCCTTCTGAGGTCATTATTGTCTGGAAATTTAATTTCTTCTGCATTCAAATTCCCAATAGCAAGTGCCACCTTTGCATATATATGTATATATAGAAAGATGTCTTCACAGACTGGATCAGACTATACCACAATTCCATAAGTGGTTTTATTTGAAATACAGTATAATAAAACTGCATAATGTACCACATTAACATATCAATGAACCATTATGCACGTTTATTAATGGACTGGTGTTAAAGGAAATATTTTTTTTCAATTATTGGCCAAAGCAATATATTTTGTCACATTAGGACTTCTTTCACATCAGTGTTTAATTATTAATAAAAATTTACAAATTATCTGATTCATTTAATAGAATTTATTCCAACTACTAAACTATTGCTTTGAACTATCAAGATTAATGTCCATGAAAGAAACGATACTGATAAAAAACAATATTAATGTACCTAGTTTACAAAGATATATATTGATCATTTGCCATTAGTTTTATCCAGGCAGTTGTAAGTGGATGGGAAGTCTTGACAAGTTTATAATTAATAGACCATTGATTGTGGTAATTAATGGTCCAAAGTAGTGTATATTGCACTCACATGCAAAACAACTTGGTACCCCATTTTTCATAATCCAGTACTATAAATATCTTTCACTTATAAGCAACTTCTTATTTAACTTTGAACATAGTATTCCTGACTAGAAAAAACTATACCCAGGTAGCACAAAGAACAGTAACTAATTTACATAAACTGATGACTATGTCAAGTATTTTTTGAAGTACAATACATATATTTACAATTCTTTCATCCTCACTCTTGCAGTGAAGGAATGCAAGGTTTTTACAGTTTATGAGGCATTGGAATAGGCTACAGTTAAATAGACCCAAGTTCTTCACTGGGGTTCATTCTCAGTATATATAGTAATATTATATGGTACAATAAATGAGGCACATCACGGAAAAAGTAGGTTAGTGCTAAGGATTATCCAGGTACAGCAAAATAGGAATCTTACTTAAAATCTGGCCCAAAGCTGATATTTTCTTTTAAGCAGACTGAGGATCTGAAACATATGTATTGGTCAACAAGGTCTCATTTAGAAATTGATTTTGGCCTTGGTACCTGGGTACTTTACTTTCTTGATCATTTGTTTCTTGGAAGGAGAACTGAAGCTTTGGAAGAGATTGTAGTGGCCACATACGCACCTTGGCCACTCCTGGAGCTATTCTCTGTCCCCATGAATGACTCACCTGCCTACCTGCCGCCACACTGGGTAGCTACCCCACGTGACCCACGCTACATCCGGGGACCTCATCTGACGATATATAAGGCCCCTGAGCGATGACTGGGTCACTTCACTTGACTTGGCTGCTGGACACACTACTGACTTCACACACGAGTTCCGGTCAGAGGACCTGCGTAACCTGCCTACCTGCCGACCTGCCCCAAGCTCCAGACACGCAGCATAGAACTCCCATTTCTGTGTAACCTCTGTACCAACCTCCCCGTCTGTGTGACTCCCTGTGTCCAATAATAAACTATATCCTGTATTATAGAGTCTGTTCACCCCGATTTACCACATTGGTGACCCCGGGACAGCTCTAGTAAAGTATACAGTGATATACCTTCCATGAAGTCTCGACACACATCCATTCTACTCCACCACTCCACCCCCCAGCCCATGTGTGACTCCTGACCACTCTCCAAGCTACAAAAACTACGCCACTCCACTCTCCACACCACGAGCTCCACCAAGCCACCCTCCACACCTTGTGTTGTCCCACTAACCACGACACCTCCACCAGGAGATGAGGTATATTGTTTTTATTTCTACATACACAAACAAATTACACTATTCCCTCCCTGTGATTTATCGTATCCCCAGTGTTCTTCCCCCTCCACCACTTATAACGTAACGTTCCCCTTTTTACTACATTATTCACTTCCCACACAGTCGCGCTACTTAACATCTCCACACCTTCATCCACAACCAATCACACACACACACCACGCGCTCCACCGAACCACGCTCCACATCGTGTGTACTCCACTGCTCCACTCACCACCTCCACGCCTGCACGCCACAGACGACCACGCTTCCAGCACACAATACATGCCGCCCTCCAATTTTGTTTTAACGTAGCCCAATTTTTTTTTTCTGTCCCACTCAGTGTTTCCCTCCCAAAACCCACGTGCGCCCCTAGAGACCCATTTTCTCTGCCCCTAACCTCCACGTGCTTCCCCAACCCCCACAGTTTCACACACACCCTCAGGCGGCAGCAAAGGACCCACGACGGCTGTACTTCCTCCAAACAGGACGCCCTACACAACTTAAGTATCATCTTTATTCACTTTCTATGCTTTCCCTCAGTGATCCCTCCCCAGTGCTACTCTTCCCTATTTTTTTCCATATCTGTTGTAAGTATTAGTTGTTTGCACGGCCCATTGCCGCATGTTCTTTATAATATATGTGTTATATTTATGTAACATTATCACAACTTCACCCTCACCCGCACACCTCACATTCACCCGCACACCTCACATTCACCCGCACACCTCACCCACGCTCGCCACAGCCTATCTACCCCCAAGGGAATTACACTGGCCTTTCCCCATAACTGTACCCCTTGCTCCGTCCGGTGTATATCCCTGTCCCCCATCGTGTTTTCCGTTTTCTGTCACTCCCGCTACCTCCCTGCCTACCTAACCAGCCACCCACTGTTCTACCTAACCACCCACTTCACACCGATAACATGGCCACCTCAGTCCCCGAGAACATTATCTCAGAGTCACCTAACATGGTTCCCATTCATGCCACTACCTCAACAACACAGACCCCCCACGTCCCTCCTTACTCATCAAACGTACACTCGTGGTTCCGTCATATGGAGATGTTATGGTCTGCCTACACATACACAAGTGTGGAGAAATTTAACGCTGTCCTGCGAGCGCTACCTACAGAGGTATTTCATGATATTCCCTCGGAAATAGCCCAGCAGCATTCTTATGAAACTCTGAAGGATTCCATGATAGCAACGCACGGTATGACGGAATCACAATACATGAGGGCCCTGGAAGACGTCCAGCTGGAGGGGCGACGCCCGTCCTCCTTAAACAGAGACATACAACAGCTTAACGAGAAGGCGGGCAAGCCTTATTCAGAAGCTGCCCTGAGGAGATTATTCACCAGGAAGCTATCACTGACAGTACAATTACACCTCCAGGCTCATCAAAACATACCACTTTTGGAATACGCCAGACTGGCCGACGCATTAACAGACATAACCACATCCAGTCTGGGCGAGTGCCAGCACTTCACCGCCAACATCACGAATCCACCTACATCCGCCACCTCACCAATAACGCTACCTCCACCACCAATATCCACCCACCAATACAAAGACTTACAACAGACACAACACCTACAACAAACTCAATCTTATCAACCTGTACCAGCACCACTACCCAGCAGGACACTCACCCCACAACGCCAACACACCCTACCTCATCCACAATCAACACCATTGCAATACTACGATGACACCACCCCCCAATACACTCATCAACAACCTATTTTACCACCTCAACAACAACTTCTTCCTTCCTCACAACAATATTACCCCACACCGCCACAAGACATTACCTCACTACCGCAAACCTACACACCTAGACAACAACCGCCCACTCAACAACAACAGTATGCCCCACCTCCACGCAGACTACCGCCAGTGCAGCGCCAGCCTCCTATCATGCCCCAGCAACAGTGGCAACGTAACCAGGTATGCGAATACCACCAGCGTTTTGGGTATTACGCACGAAATTGCCGCGCCCCATGTCAGTGGAATCATCAGGGAAACGAGTAAGGCGGTCGCAACACAGTGCCCATAACGCGACCGCCCGCATTTTTTATAACCGCACAGGGCCCCCTAATAATTTCTCTACGCCACATCAAGACACCACGCCCGACTCAAACCCCAACACAGCTGCCAATCTTGCCGCAACTACACTATCACCCTCATTACCGCATCCACTTGGCAACATTCCAAAGTTCCACCACACCACTCACACTCTAATGTGGGTGGAAGACCTCGAGTCAGGGGATATTTTCCTAGTAGACTCAGGTTCAGAAGTGAGTGTTGTCCCGCCCAGTGAAAAGAATAAGAGATGCCAAAATACTACTGCCTACGACCTACTCGCAGCTAACAAATCACCTATCGCTACGTATGGCACCAGGAGCAGGGGAATAACTCTCATGAAACAGGAGTATGTAGTGTGGCCTTTTATTGTGGCGGATGTCCAGGCACCAATCCTCGGTCTTGATTTTTTGACGGCGCATGATTTATTGATAGATGCTAAGAGACACCGACTGATTCACCAACCCACGGGAGTCATCATTCCCACCAAACACTGTCAACACACTTCTCCCACAATAACACACATCTCACACTCCACTAATTACGATCATATCATGCAAGAATTTCCTCAACTTCGTTCCACAGATAACTCTACTCACGTCACAGACCCAGGGATCCGTCATACAATCACAACGACGGGCCCCCCCGTGTTTGCTAAACCCCGGAGGATGCCCCCAGAATGCCTCGAAGCTGCCAAGAGGGAATTCCAGGTGATGCAGCAGCAGGGGGTGATCAGACAATCTGACAGTGCCTGGGCATCTCCTCTACACATGGTCCCCAAACAACAGGAAGGAGAGTGGAGAGCATGTGGAGACTATAGGGCTCTTAATGCTGTCACCATCCCCGACAGGTACCCTATCCCGCACATTCTTGACTTCCATTCCAAGCTGCAAGGATGTGAGGTTTTCTCGAAAATTGACCTGGTACGTGCTTTCCACCAAATCCCGGTGGCGGAGGACGATATCAAGAAAACCGCCATTACCACACCATTTGGGTTATGGGAATACCCATTCATGAACTTTGGATTACGCAATGCTGCACAAACTTTCCAGAGATTCATGGATAAGGTGCTGCGAGGACTAGACTATTGTGTTGTCTATATAGATGATATACTGATCGCATCCCATACCCACAGTCAACACCAGCAGCACCTGAGGGAAATCTTTTCTTGCCTACAGCAACACGGTTTGAAAATCCACCCTTCCAAGTGTGTCATTGGGGCTGATCATCTGGATTTTCTAGGCCACCAAGTTACACCCCAGGGAATAACCCCATTACCGCAGAAAGTGGAGGCAGTGAGAGAATTCCCCCTACCTACGACAGCCAGGAAACTAAGAGAATTCCTGGGCGTGGTCAATTATTACCACCGGTTTATCCCTCATGCCGCTACAGCCCTGGCGCCGCTCCACGAACTCTTGAAGGGGCTCGCCAAAAATTCCCAGAAGAAACTTATATGGACAACGGCAGCTGAGTTAGCATTCACAGGTATTAAGACCAAGCTTGCTGACACTACACTACTAGCATATCCCACACCTCACGCACCCACATCTATTTACACAGACGCCTCAGACGACGCTATCGGAGCAGTTCTGCAACAGGAAGTGGACGGCATACTCAAACCAATTGCCTTCTACAGTAAACGTCTGGAACCACCACAACGTAAATACAGCGCCTTTGATAAAGAGCTGGTGGCAATTTATGAGTCTGTAAAACACTTTCGTCATTTCCTTGAAGGCAGAACGTTTCACATCCGCACAGACCACAAGCCTCTTACCACAGCCATGCAGCAGCTGGGTACCAACTGGTCTCCACGGGTTACACGTCACCTAGCGTTCGTCTCTGAATTTACTACCGATATTCGCCACGTCCGAGGAGAAGACAACGCTGTGGCAGACGCTCTATCAAGATCTCCACCAACACAAACAATCGTCGCCACCATTCAACACATCCCGCCTCTGGATTTTCCTGCAATTGCAATAGCGCAACAGTCTGACTCACACCTGCAAAACCTCTTAACAGGCGACACGGGATTACGCCTGGAATTCCTGACAGCCCCAGACGATACCACTAAGCTCTGGTGCGACACATCCTGCGGCACACCACGCCCCTACATACCGCCACAGTTCAGAGAGGTAGTGTGCTCGCACTATCACTCACTCAACCACCCAGGGATTGCAGGGACACAGCGACTGGTGAGCCGTCGTGCAGTATGGCCCAGTATGAAGAAGGAAATTAAGGAGTGGGTTACATCATGCCTCCCCTGTCAACGTGCTAAAGTTGGTCGTCATACCCGCCCACCCCTCCACGAGTTCACAGTCCCTACCGCCAGATTCCACACAGTACATGTAGATATTGTGGGCCCATTGCCAGCATCACGAGGGGCACGATATCTGCTCACGTGTGTAGACAGGACGACTCACTGGTGTACCACTACCCCTATGAGTGACATAACGGCGGAAGGTTCAGCCCGCCACTTCCTCAGCGACTGGGTCGCCAACTTCGGCCCACCCGCTATCATTGTCACAGACCAAGGTACCCAATTTGAGTCGAGGGTATGGCAGGACATGCTTAATGTCCTGGGAACGAAACGGCAACGAACAACTGCCTACCACCCTTGTAGTAACGGGATGGTGGAGCGTTTCCACCGACGCTTGAAAGATGCTTTCCGTGCCCTTCAACATGATCAATGGACTGACGCTCTTCCGCTCATACTCCTAACCATTCGTACGACCATGAAAGAAGACCTGCACCATTCCCCAGCAGAACTGGTGTTCGGAGAAGACCTTCGTCTCCCTGGCCAGATGACCGCACCTAATGTAGACACATCCAACCTCTCATTTCTACCAACACTCAAGCGCGCCATCGCTAATGCGACACCTACCCCTACACGACATCATACCAGGCCCATTTACATACCACCCGGACTACACACTGAACCTACACTATTATTGAGGACAGATGCACACCGGACACCCCTTCAACAGAGATACACCGGACCTCATCCTGTGCTCTCCAGGGCAGACACAACAGTTACACTAGGGATAAATAATAGGCCGTACGTCACGTCTTGGGAGAGAGTCAAACCAGCACACACTACACCCTACACACACCCTACACTACACCCAACACACCGTCCACCACTCCTACCTACACCACCGCACGTTGTATCAGCCTCGCACGTACACCCTCAACACACGGCACCATCATACCACACCTCACATCACCAACACATAATACCATCATACTCCACTATCACCATTCCACCCCCACGGTCTCATTCTCACGCTCACACACCATATCCTCCCATTCACAAGCCTTCACAACCTGCCCCACCTGACACGCCATCACACACCCACTCCACTCGCCAACACTCACCACCTGACACTCACGACACCCCAGATTATCACTCACCTTCAGCTGCCATCACCTCACCCCCTCGCCCTCCTTCGGTGCCTGAACCCTCACCACTGGACCCACCTCAGATTCATCCTTCTCCTAATATTTCGCCTCCACCGGTAACCCCATCTACTCCCAAACACCCCCCCTCACCCGACCAGGACGTACCCATAATCCATCCTGCACCACCTACACCCCCACCCCTACCTACTCCTCCCCCACAAGAACCTGTTTCACCTACACCACCACCCATATTCCCCCCTAACCCCATACCTGATCCTGAACGTAATGAATCTGTATGTGTAATCCCTCTTATTCACCCTCAGCACCAGCCGCCTATAATCCAGGTTATACCTGCCACACCCACTCGGCCTGCCAGCCCCCACGGCAGACCACAGACACCTGTACGTCCAGCCACACCCCCCTCACCACAACAAACGCTACGGGAGGACGAAACAGGCCTGATTCCTGAAGGCTTCACCACACGCTCTGGGCGCACTATTAAGCAGCCACATAAATATATTTCCATGCTAAACAACACAAACATGCACCTACTCTACAACCAGCCTCACACATCTTATGCTTACTACTAAAGACACACACTTGCCTTTCTTGACCATATGACAATCCACACTTCACACGTAAATTATTGTACAACACGTCAATTCAGCATGGCTCAGGAATTTTTGTCGAAGTGTCTCATATTCTTATATTATTGTATATATATTGCCCATTTTTTAGTATTATTTTACGTGTATTTGCATTGTCCATTATATGTGTGTTGATATATATATATATATTTTTTTTTTTTTTCTCTTTTTTTTTTTTTTTTTTTTCATGTATTGGTTTTTATATGTGTCTTCCTTCCCCCAGTCTGTTGCTTAACATTTCTGGGGGGAGGGGGGGGTAATGTAGTGGCCACATACGCACCTTGGCCACTCCTGGAGCTATTCTCTGTCCCCATGAATGACTCACCTGCCTACCTGCCGCCACACTGGGTAGCTACCCCACGTGACCCACGCTACATCCGGGGACCTCATCTGACGATATATAAGGCCCCTGAGCGATGACTGGGTCACTTCACTTGACTTGGCTGCTGGACACACTACTGACTTCACACACGAGTTCCGGTCAGAGGACCTGCCTAACCTGCCTACCTGCCGACCTGCCCCAAGCTCCAGACACGCAGCATAGAACTCCCATTTCTGTGTAACCTCTGTACCAACCTCCCCGTCTGTGTGACTCCCTGTGTCCAATAATAAAGTATATCCTGTATTATAGAGTCTGTTCACCCCGATTTACCACAAGATTGTAATACAGTATACTGTACCTCCACAGTAATTTTTTTAACCTGGTAAAAATGCACCTCCTTCAGCTCAAATTTTAGCAAATATTTACACAACTAAAACTTAAACTGACTCAAGGAATACACTTTAAGTCATAAATATACTGTACTGGTATATACAGTATACTGTATATATATCTATATTTTCACCATAATAAAACTGCATAATGTACCACATTAACATATCAATGAACCATTATCCATTAAACAGATACCACAGGTGCATCTTCAGATCCAAGTTTACCAGCGTCAGTGTTTAAAAATCGAGGAACTTTGGTTCACTGTTAACATATATTGCATTTTCTGAGGTCCTTTTATTTATACACACACTACACAAGAATATAAACGTTTTAATATGATAAGTAGTAAGTATTGACTTTAATAATGGTATATAGGGCTTGCGAAAGACACCTCCAGCCACCCTTAAAATATTATTGGAACCATCCCTATAAATTAAGGGGATTCTAAATTTATAGGGCCTAAAATTCGCTCAAAAACCTCTAAGCATAAGGATTTGATATAGGGCCTACATTATAGGCCCTATATTTTTTCTTAGCATACGGCCGTCTGTTCTGTATGGTTTGAAGGGTGTTGTGATGAGTCTCAGCGAGGTTTGAAGCCCAGGCAGGGCTTGTATAATCCATCACTGATCGAATATATTGTTTGTATACTGAGGTTGTGGTTTCTTTGTTGTGTCCGAATGTTGTGCTGGCAAGTGATCTGAGGGCTTTAAGTCTTTGCATGCATTTATTTAGATGGCCGTAATATGTTGTTTGAATGTCATGGATGTATTGTATGTTATGCCAAGTATTTTGTGTGTGTGTGTGGTATAGGTGTGTTGTTTATGGTGAGGTGTGGTATGTAGCGGTGTTCTGTGTTCCAGTTGGTGAGAAGGGCGACAGTTGAATTGGTGGGTGCTATTTTAAGTCTGTTTGTGGTGAACCAGGCATTAAGTGTGTTGAGGTAGGGTTGGAGGATGAGAGCGGCTGTGTCTGTGTTTCTGTGTGTACATGTGAGTGTTATGTCGTCTGCGTAGGAGGCTATGTGTATTTGTGGTGCTTGGGGTGTTGGTATGTCGTGCATGTATAGGTTGAAAGGGTTGGTGAGAGTACAGAACCTTTTGGGACAAAAATTGGTGAAATTTTGTTGTTTATTTGTGTATTTAGTGCTTGTATTTGGTTTATTGTGTGTTGTGTAAGAGGAGTTGGGGATGTGTGTTTAAGTGTGTCACGTTGTTTGATGAGGTCTTGAATTTCTGTTGTAAAGTTGGGGTTGTGTTACCTCTAGGGATGTGCTGTTTGCCTGCATTTTGTATAATTGTATTGAATTTTTGAACAGCTGTGTTGATGTTTGTTGAGTGTAGTGGTCTGAAACCATGTTGTGAGGATGCTAGGAAAATGTGTGGTGTGATTAAGCTGATAATGAGGCGCTTAGTAACTTTGGAGGGGGTGCAAAGGAGGATGATGGGACTGTGTGATGAGGGTAGTGATGTTGTTTCCATGCTTCCAGGCATTGGGTATTGTGTTGTGTGAGTAGCTGTAGTTTGCTATGTTAGTGAGTGCTTATATGCCTTGTGGTCCAAGGTGGTTAAGGTGAATGTTACTGATGATGTCAGGACCACAGGCAGGTGAGTGTTTGAGGTTGTGGATGATGTGATTTGTTTGATGGTTTGTGAATGGTGTATGGACTGAATCAGTGGGGAAGCATCTCCTAAGTCTGATGACTCGTCAGTCCTCAGGGTGTGGGTGAAGGTGGCTGACATGAGAAAAGTTCTGGATGAGGGTGTTTGCTTGTTGTTTATTTGAAGGTATAGTGTCTGTTGTTGTGATGGTTGCATGTGATTGTGTAGTGTTGCTGTTGGACAGTGTGATGTTGTTTAGTGTTTTGTAAGGTTTGCTTTGTGATCAAGTGAGTTGGGGGTGAGTGTTTGAGTGTGTCTTGTTGTCTGATGAGGTTTTGGATTTCTGTTGTAAAGTTGGGGTTGTGTTTTCTTCTGTTGCCCCTAGGGATGTGTTTGTTGTCTGTGGTTTGTATGATTGTGTTGAATGTTTGTACAATAGTGTTGATATCTGTGATGGGTGTACTGTTCAGTTTTTCAAAGTGTTTTATTTCTGTAGTGAAGATGTCCCAGTTGGCCTTGTTGTAGTTAGTGTATGTATGTATGTCTGTGGCCAGCTCGGGTGGTACTTGAATTTGTTTTTTATTATGATTGGGAGGTGGTCAGAGCCAAGAGTGTTGACTACCCTCCATGATGTTCTGGGAGCTAGGTTGGGTGAGCAAAAGGTGATGTCAGGTGATGATGGTTGGTAGAGGGCTTGGTGAGGGATATGGGTGTGTTTAGTGTGATGAGGTTGTCTGTTTGGGAGAGGATTTCAAGTCCCCTGTTTGTGTCTGGATTGTCAACATACCAGGCCAACGTCTTGGCATTGAAATCACCACCCAGGATGAAGGTAGGTTAGCTGGTGATTTGTTGGAGCTGAGGGGTAAAATTATGGGGGACTGTTGGGCTGGTTTGAGGGGGGATGTATAGGTTGGGTATTGTGGGGCTTGTTGTTTTGCCAGTGCATACTTTGATGGCCTGAATTTTTGTGATGGGGTTGTGGTGGTGGAGAAGGGATTTGAGGTGCTCACTGGTTTCCGTATAGTTGATGGATTTGTGGACTAGGGTGATGAGTCCACCGCCATTGCTGTTGGCCCGGTCCTGTTTGATGGTGGTGTAGTTGGGAAATGTAGGTGTTTTGTGTGAGTTACGTGATCTGGGGCCGGATACTCAAAACAATTTAGGAATTCCTATCTCAGTTAGGAATTCCTAACTTCCCCAGTCGAGCTAGGAACTCATACTCAAAGCAATATCGACACTGTGGGACGCCATTTTTATTGTTCCTAAATCGGTTGGATTTAGGAAGACCCCCAAGGCCTTCTAAGTGAGTTAGGAACTCCGTCACCGTAGAAAAGTTGTGAAAATTGATAGCGCGACACTTGAAGTCACCAACACAAACGTGTTATTTTGTTGTTGGAGAGGCAAGAGAGTGAAGAGACTAGTGCAGTGATGGAACTTTGGTTTGCCTACGAAAATAGCCGTCAGCTAAGGCGTGAGAGAGTCTACAGGGATATGCTAGACCCTCTACATCATAGTGATGAACACTTGCTGCGCTACTATAGATTTCCTCGGCATGAAATAATACATTTGTGCCAGGAACTGGAACCACACGTTGCTCGACCCACTAGAAGGTCTCATGCGATACCAACACGTACTCAAGTGTTAGTGACTCTGCGATTGTTGGCGAGTGGGACCTTCCAAAGTGTAATTGGGGATATAGCAGGAGTGACACAAGCAAGTGTGAGCAGAGTGGTGAACTCAGTGGTGCATATATTATCAGAAAAAGCAATGTTTTTTCATGAAAAGGATTCTTTTTGCAGTTGTCTCACTGTGTAGGCTGTGACTTAACTAAGATGTCTTTTTTGTTTTTATTTACCTCTGAGTTGGATCATGAGAAGGCAAATTTCTTTAACTTTTTTAATTAATGCTCACATTAACAATTCTTCAATATATTTATCCACTAATAAAATAAAAAAAATATATATCCTGTATATATCTATATTTCCTTACCCTACATAATTAAGCCTAAAAGTAGCACACACAAAAATAACCCTGAGTTACATAAAGTATCACATTTTGTTTAAAGGAAAAAATAAATAAACCTGAGTTGACACAGTATCACAGTTTCTGCAAAGGCAAAATATGTATAACACTTCCACTGTGCTAGTAGAGATGTGCAGGCAAGTAAAGAAGACAGCACTAAATATACAGTACAGCCTACCGTGCATTGGTCCCACACCATATGATTAGTGTAAGGGAAAGTTTGGAGTAAAGATTGTAGGTTGGAGAGGAGGGATGGAGGACAGACTGAGCTTGAAAAGATGGATGGAGAAGAGATTGTAAGTTGGAGGATGGAAAAACCTAACCTAATCATGTAGTGATTTTAAATCAGAAAAATATACAAAACTGCACTAAGCTTAAAACAAAGATATATAATTATATAGTACACAATGACATTGATTTCATTTGTAATGCTGACTTTAAAAAATAAAATAAAATACTGTAACACAGGAGGAACATGACACACAAGAACAAATCATAAATTAAGCATATTATTGGCACACAACCATACTTCCTGAGATATATTGGTATTTATTGAAAGAATTACCGTTTTGCAGCAGTGTTACCAGATCCGGCTGGGTGCCAGTATTTTACCCCCGTCATTTATTGTACTTTACCACGGTTATTTCCCGGTAGTTTGCCCAGGTTAGGTCCCAGTAGTTTGGGTATTATTACAGAATAACTGGGTTTTTGGCTAAGATCACGCAGTGTTACCACATCTGGCTAGGTCCCGGAAATTTGCCCCAGTCACTTTATGATAGTTTACACTGGTTATATCCCGGTAGTTTACCCAGGTTAGGTCCCGGTAGTTTGCCCAGGTTAGGTCCCGGTAGTCTGCTGTGGTCTAGGTTAGGTTAGGTCAGGTCAGGTAAGGTCGGACTAATTTCCAAATTATGTTTGTAAAACGGGGCATCTCCGAGAGAAACACCATAGATGAAAAGTGTCTTAGAATGGTCCAAAATAGTGGGTAATGATACTAAAATATACAATATAGTGAACCCAGTTCTTCTGTAAATTTACCGTAGTTTGCCCAGGTTAGGTCCCGGTAGTCTGATGCGGTCTAGGTTAGGTTAGGTTAGGTCAGGTCAGGTAAGGTCAGGCTAATTTCAAAATGCCCCATTTGAATATGCCCTATCTTGGAAATGGGGCATTTGCGGAGGAAATGCCATTGAGGAAAATAGTCTTAGAATGGTCTAAATAAGTGGGTAATGAAGGTAGAAAAAACGTACGCAATAACGGTAATTCTTTCAATATTTACCGATATATTTCATTTGTAATTGATATGAACTTAATATATATAATACTATACTGCACTTTAATATAAGAGGAACATATAAGAGGTGCTATTATTACGTGTTTACAATACACAGCTGATATGATTCTTCTTCTTCATTGGCTGGAAAAAAGCGGGAACTATTTGAAAGCTCCTTCCTGATTGGCTAAAGGACTTAGAAACTCCGAGAGGATTTAGGAACTCCTAAGTGTTAGGAAGGGTTTAGGAACTCCCCAGAATGTTTTGAGTATGGGCACTTAGGAAACGAGATAGGAGTTCCTAACCTGTTCCTACACTAGGCGTTCCTAAGTGAGATAGGAAGGCTAATTTAGGAACTTTTTGAGTATCCGGCCCCTGGTTTCTTATAAGATGGCAATGTGTATGTTGTGTTGTATGATGAAGTGTGTTAGTTCTTGTTTTTTGGTGTTGATGCCATCGATGTTTATTTAGAGTATGTTTATGTTGTGGGTGCGGTGTGTGTTGTGTGCTGCTATGTTGGGGTGAGGAGGGGTGTCAATACATTACGACCATTGAATCTTCCCTCATAGCATATTTCAGTTAATTGCATTTTCACCCCCAGTTTATTAGCAGCACTGGACCCAAACAATTAGGATTTGTTAAACCAGAGCTTAATTTTGTATATATAATTTACTCAAAACCACCAACATATACATATATAAAGGTATAAATATCACAACCCCCCACATCCAGTTACCAATACTTTAACATTTACACATATAAATAACAATCCCTATACCAAATAACAGTAATTCTTGAAATATATTAACATTTACACATATAAATAGCAATCCCTATACCAAGTAACAATAATTCTTGAACTATATTAGTGCATTTGTCGCGGCTTCTAGCCGCTTAAATTGTATTTATTGGTTGTGAAACCAGCACAGCTGGATTGCTATAGAATACGCCCCTTCTCAAGCCCAGGCCCCGTATAGGCATAATCTGGGTTGGAAGGGTCTATTCCGTGACGATCATCAGAAGTAAATAAAAATTCAAATCTGGCGCTGTACTGATAGTGGATCCACCTGGTGGTGGCGTGGTGAGGTATTAGCCCCGCTCTGCGCTCTCAGGCAATCGGTCACTCCAATGAGAAAGGAAGAAGTGAATGCCTGCCGCATCGGGAGGTGGGTGGGTCAGTCAAAGCTGTGCTGGTTTCACAACCAATAAATACAATTTAAGCGGCTAGAAGCCGCGACAAATGCACTATTATTGGTATAGTGAAACCAGCACAGCTGGATTGCTATGCATGCGATGCGGTAGGTGGGAGGTGAGGTGGAGGCAATCACGTGCTAGTTAAGAGCGGTTGAGAGCGGAGAGCCGGAAAGGTAACCGAGCAGGGTGAGGTTGAAGCTAAAGCAACTCCCAACACTGGCTAGGTGAGTAGCCGTGGTGGGAGTGTAGTAGCTTATCCCCTATTACCCGTAGACCATTCTGTTATAGACCAGAATTGTTACTCATAAAAGTCTTTATAGGCAGACTCGAGGGGTCGGGTCTAGGAAAGGAGGGGAGGGGTGACCATGCACCCCCCCCCCTTTATTCAAGTCCTCTGAGCTAGGGCTATGGCCCCGGCTCAGGTAATGCGATCCCGAGGGGATGAAGGAGGACACGAGGATGCAGTCATCCTGTGTTTAATAAAATATCCTGTCACTCATCATAGTAAAGTAATTGTTTGGAGAATGAATACACAAGAATTCCGTAACAATGTAATTTATTTTGTCCGCACCATATGTACATGTATGATAGACATGGGGATGAGCATGAAGCTGTACAAGATGGGGATGAAGTATGGGATGATAGTGACGGGACTTAAGTCGCCCGACCTTTTCTCTTCGGGCGGACCCTCCCCCCCATGTGTCTCCCGCGGGGACCCTGGGGAAAGGAGGGTGGAGTACCCATAGCCACACAGGGGGTAGGGGAGAGCGAGTGGAACAGGTACCTCGTCCTGAAGGAGGAAGTGGAAGTCCAACCCCCCAAATCCCTAACCCTCTCCACCGAGTGAGTCCTGAGGAAGGCGAGGGAGGCGGCCACGCCCCTAACGCTGTGAGCCCTCGGGGCGTGTCCGGGATCCCCGTTCTCTATCACTCGGCAGAGAAGGCGAGCGATTGACCTAGGGAAGAGAGGGTTACCGGACCTAGAGTTGTAGAAGAGGTGGTCCGGAGAAGCCCCTCTCATCGCCTCCACGTATGCTGAAAAGGCGTGGACTGGGCAGAGGGGGTGGAAACTTCCATCCCTCAGGAACGAGGGTACTGCGAGAGGGCCAATCCTGTCGTCAGCCTGCTCGTTCTTAGCTAGAAATGCAGGAGAGGGGGAGATAGTTAAGGAAGTAAGGAAGAGAGCTTTCTGGAGGAGGTGACAAACCTCCAGAGGGACCCCCTCGAAGGTCAGGTAGGAAAGGACGCGGTGAAGGGACCAGGAGGGCGTCTGGGCCCGGTGAGGTGCGGTCCCCGCCCGAATCCCCATCCTCAGGAAGGAGAGAGGCCTCTCCGAAACCTTAATGTTAAAACCCAGGAGGAGGGGATCAGACAGGGCTGCGTGATGCGCAAGCACCGTCGCCGGGGCCCTGTTGGTGGAATCGGCGAGCCACATGAGGAATTCCAGGACCGTGTCCTACGAGATGACCATGGAGGGGTGTCTTCGCAAGAAGTCCTGGAATCTTTTCCAGCACGATTCGTACTGTCGCACCGATGACTGACGATGAGCCCTCAACATCTTGCCCACTGTCTCCTTAGTGAACCTTTTGCTGAGGACTCCCCGTAGAAACTCCAAGCGTGTAGTTTCAGTGACGCTTGGAGTGGTGCAGACAGGGTGTTGGAGAGGCACGCCGATCCCAACTGAAGGGGATGAGGGCACCACCGGGACAATTCTCCAAACCACGGCTGTGCTGGCCAGAGGAGGGCTATGAGGAGTACCCTCCCCCTGAATGTGCGCAGCTTGAGGATCGCCTTCAGGAGGACTGACGTAGCTGGGGGTGGGAAGAGGTAGAGATGCCCCCACCTGTTCCAGTCCTCTGTGAAGGCGTCCGGGCCTCCCGCCTCTGTTCTGGACGAGAATGTCAGGAACAGAGGAAGTAGGGCCGTGGATGGGGAGGCGAATAGGTCCACCTCCGGTGTCCCGTAGCGAAGGCAGAGAGACTCGAACACAAGGGGACGCAGTTGCCACTCGACTGACGTCCCCCTGAACCTTCTTAAATGAGTGTGTGAGAGAGAGAGGGAGGGTAGGTGAGGCAGTGTTTATAATTCTGGTTAGAATGCCTTTTAATCATAAATATTATGTTTCAGCGTCTGGCCTTGTATTTTCTTAGGTTGATAATTCTGATCATTTGTAAAATATCTTTCTGTATGGGTCGCGAGAATGATGTCATAGTAAAAACTGGGTCACGACTGAAAAAGATTGAAGAACCTTGCTTTAAACTGTTGGTGATTCGATACCGTTCACAGTGTATGCTTCATTCATTCCTCCTGACACATGTCTTCTCTACCTGATCATTCGTTACCCTCCTATATAGCTCCGCCCACATTTCTCTCCTCCTCTCCCACTAACATCCTCCCTCCCTCCACCTGCAACTGTTACCAGATCCGACAAGCCCCAAACCAAGTCGCTTGTAGAAGAAGTGTAGACCCTTGATTTGTCCGGAGCTGTACTATATGGTCTTTATGTACAGTCATGGTCAATAGTCCTGCAACACCTTCCAATGAGATGGCTTCGAAAAATGATCCGAAACTATAGCTGTTGGTCTCTTGAATATTGGTTCATAAGATTCAATCAAATTGCTCGCTTTTATTCACCAGGTTGCAGGACTTTTGACCATGACTGTACGTATGGCAACTGGCAAGCGGCCTGAGATCGTGGAATATTTTAAACTAATGCAACAAGACTGAAACGCTTTCACATATTATAAAGTTAATATTGACACTTTCTAAACTCCAGAGTGCGTTGATCCTTTTAATGCAAACAGTTGCAAGCTACGGCCGACATTTTCGCGCACACACCCGCTGTCCGGCATTTACCACAACAAGCTCTTCATTCTGACCAAAGATGGCATGACAAATAATTTTGTTTACCAAGAAGCTCTTAAAAACTGTTCTTTACACAATATCTATATTCAGGACCATTATAACAGTTAGACATTTGCTCTTAATAAAACCTTTTACTGAGACCTGTCATGACTATGTCATGGTGTCATGCTTATGGGTGTCATGTCCAGGCTATTCAATCCTGACATCAGTCATGGGCCAGGCCTAGGCCTTGGGGTAGCTGTAGTATAGCTTAAAAAAGTTGGTGCTTATATCTCAGTAATGAGAGGTGCCATGACATGTCATGTCATGTTAAAAGATGGCCCCATGTCTTGGCTATCATAAAATGATATCGGGTTATTTCCTGGTCCAGACGTTGGGGTACCTGTAGTAAGGCTTAAAAAATCGGGTTTAGATTTTTCAAGTTTTTAAATTTTTGCTTCAAAGCGTGTATGAAGCAAATATTTTTTTAAAATGGCACCAACTTTCTTAAGCCATACTACAGCTACCTCAATGCCTGGGCCAGGCCCATGACTGATGTCATGGTTAAATAGCCTGGACATGACACCCATATGCATGACACCATGACATGGTCATGACATGTCTCAGTAAAAAGTTATAATAAAAGCAAACGTCTAACTGTTATAATGGTCCTGACTGTATATCAATGAAAACACCTCTCACTAAGATAACAATTTAATAAAGTTGCTCGCTAAACTATAAAATGTCTCCTTAGTCCTTATTCATATAGGCTTCTTTCCCGGGCAAGGCCGGGTACCTCCACTACTCATAAATATTTCTTGAATATGGGGATTTACGATGTCGTGGGCATGTCATGAGATATGACATCATAAGTCTGTTATGATTACCAAAGTGTCGTAACTTGTTAACACACGACTCTCTCGCTTAGAGAAAGTCGTTTATCACAAAGTATAAAGATTCAACAATGAGAAAAAATATATCTTCCATTGATGAGGATCCTTATTTTATATAAACAGCAAAAAAAAAAAAAAAAAAACGTAGGAAGATGTATGTGCGTGAGTGAATATGAGGAGAGGTGGGTTGCTGACTCATCGTGACTGAAAACTGGATGAGTGAAGGAGAGGGAGAGAGTGGATGGTTGCTGACTCATCATGACTGAAGACTGGATGAGTGAAGGAGAGGGAGGGAGAGGTTGGGTGCTGACTCATCGTGACTTTAGATAATTGACGCTGCGGTTTCATAGTATGGCAAGTCATGCTTACATACTGTACAGCCACAATCAAATATCCACTAACACTTTCCTTCTATCGTAGTAAATATCTTGGTAATAAAGAACAACACATATAGGATATTGCAGCACCTCATAATAATGATAATAATAATAATGATAATAATAATATCCACCAACAATTTCCTTCCATCGTAGTAAATATCTGGGTAATAAAGAACAACACGTGTATGATTTTGCAGCACATCATAACCATAATTGAGGGGGTTGAGTTGACGTAAGGTGTTGTTGTATGATTATAATTATATTTTGATATGATACTGATTTATTTGCACAATGGAAGGAATGTGTCGGTGGTTATTTGATTGTGGCTGTACATGAATGTTGGTTGTTGGGCTTGATATGTTGTACTCGTAAATATCACGCATTATCTCCAAACAACACTCAAGTAGCGAATACCATGATGATATGATATGTGTGTGTAAGTGTGTGTTTCTCTCAACTGAATATTTTCCGCAGGGGGGTATTGCCTGTTGCCATTTGGGCAGTATTTTAAGGGGACAGTATATTTTTGATAGACTGGAGCGCCTTGATTCCTCCAAAATATGCCAGGAAACAGACCCACATGAAGAAATATAATGGTATCCTGTTGTCTGGAATAGTTTGGAGGAATCCTTTGCTCCAAATTTACCACCCAAAACAATGTGTTATATACCCCCCTAAACGACGAAAGAGTGAAATAGACTCTCTCTCTTTAAGGGCAGTATTTTTGGGCACATCTTTGGAGGTTTGGACCAGGCACCCAAGCCAACACTCCTTTTCAGTTTTTCAATTGTCCTTTCTTTTCATTCCTTCGTTCGTACTTGCAATCTCTTCTCTCGTTACCTTATCCCTCGTCTTAAGGGACCCTGTGATGTAGTCAGAATATTGGAGGTAAATGAGTCCTTCATGTGGCGCCACGAAACACCACCTACAGGGAAGGAGCGTGTTTCGTGGCATAGTCAGGAGGAATCAAAAGATCACAGGGTCCTTAAGGACCCTGTGATCGTGTATGAGACTTGGTGGCTTCTGACTCCTACCCATGCCATGAAACAAGCTCCTTCGATATAGTTGGTGTTTCGTGGCAATGTTTGAAGGACTCACTAACCTCCATTTTTCTGACTACATCACGGGGTCCCTTGAGGGGTCTTTCACTTTCCCTTCGTTTCAGCTCCTTGTAGGCCATTTCACCATTGGATAGCCAGTTGCTGTTCCTCTCCAAGCCATTACATATTAGACATCTTGCAAGGAACTGGTAAAGTCGGTGATAAAAGTTGTGTCGCTTCACTTAGAGTTTCTTTAAAGATAACATTAAAGGATAATCATTGAACCAACACATTCACCAACACAGAATTACACACACACACACACACACACACACACACACCATACAGAATTACACACACACACACCATACAGAATTACACACACACACACCATACAGAATTACACACACACACACACACACCATACAGAATTACATACACACACGCACACACCATACAGAATTACACACACACACACACACACCAACCATACAGAATTACACACACACACACCACATCAAATTCAGCCTAACTCCTTTTCTTATCCTTTCATATACATGACTGATCAAGCGATCTACTTTCCTCCATCTTCCCTAATTATTATGACTAATGCAACCTCATATGCAATATTTCTAGGCATCTCGAACGAAATTCAATATGATTTTGGACCTTTCTTCTCTGGCCATATAAAAATACTTGTAAATATAAAAACAGGGTCAACGACACAACATAACATGACGCATTAGTTAATAGGAGAGTATACTTTTGTTACATTGGAGTTCCTTGATTCCTCCAAAGTATGCCAGGAAACAGGAGCAGATGGACAAAAATAATGGTGTTCTGTTGCTTGGAAAACTTTGGAGGAATCATTTGCTCTAGATTTGCCAACACTGAACTTCCTCCTTAAGGGACCCTGTGATGTAGTAAGAAAATTGGAGATAAAAGAGTCCTTCAAATATTGCCACGAAACGCCAACTATATGGAAGAAGCTTGTTTCGTGGTACAGTCAGGAGGAATCACAAGTCCCCAATTCTTGTAGCCTATACGTTCACAGGGTTCTTAAGTGGGCTGGGTGTGGGCGTGTCCTCAGCCAAATAACCTTGAACACCGTTACTTTCTCTTTGGTGTCCCCGCCAGGGTTGCCAACTGGTATTTTTCAATACCAAATTAGCTAAAATTTGGTATTGAAAAATCGGTTTGGTATTGGAAAATTAAGTTTGGTGTTATTGGTATTGGGATTTGAAATTTTGGTATTACTAATTAATCTAAAGTCTTATTTTATCAATTTTCATATTTCAGTGAGTAAAACTAATAAAAATTATATAAGTGAGGTGATTATCCCATGGTTTAAGTGTGCCGCCATCTGTATTGGACGTGAAATGATCAGGTTTGTTTACCGACAGGGCCAGGGTGACAGCATGTGAACAGTCAGTCAGTCGTTAGTCAGTACTACCACCGTACGTGTATAGAATAGTGAAGGTGCATACATGTGTGTTTGTGTAAAGTGATTCATAGAAATATTTGGACGTTTTTCTTTTTTCTTTTATATGGTCAATATAATTGCTAGAATGACTGATTCATTATGGTGTTTTTTTTAGCATGTAAAGTATATGCATAATGAAAATCAGATGAAAGACATGCAAGAATCAGTATGGATTATAATATTATAAGTAACGCAATGCAATACATTTATATTCATATTCATTTTCATATTTCATTTTCATGGAAGCTATATTAGCCTACATAAAATAATATCTTATTGCTTTTATTATTAAGAGATTCAGTAATGAAGTTGATGGTTAGCCTACATTCTCTCTCTCTCTCTCTATATATATATATATATATATATATATATATATATATAATTTGGTATTGAAATGTATAATTTGGTATTGTATGTGGGTGGATTTGGTATTATTTCACTCGTGAGAGTTGGCAACCCTGGTCCCCGCATCACTCAGTGACACTCACTCAGTTTCAGTTACTCGCTACCAGTTGTTGGGTGTGGGTGTGGATACGGCAGTGTGTGTGTGTGTGCGATTATTCTGGTTTGTGGTAGCAAGGACTGTCATACAACAGCTGCTGAACAGTAAGTATATTACCTCATCAAAAAAGTGTTCAAAGGTAGAATTACAATATATATAGCGTGTAGTTGGTATGCAAAGTTAACAACATAATGCAACGTGACGCAATGTTCGGTATTTATCTAGGACAATCTGTGTGTCTGACAACTCCCATCCCCTTTACATATTGAGCTAATAGTAAACATTGGTCATTAGAGCTCTTTTATTCCTCCAGAGTATGCCAGGAATCAAGACAAAACAAAAATAATAATAATAATAAATACTGGTTATCTCTTAATAATAATACTGGTTGTCTGTTAATAATAATACTAATTGTCTGTTCCTTGGAATAGTTTTGATAAATTCGTTGTTCCAGATTTACCAACATTATACTACCTCCTTTAGAAACCCGATGATGTAGTCAGAATATTGGAGATAAATGAGTCCTAAAATTGCCACGAAACATATGGAAGGAGCTTGTTTCGTGGCATGGTCAGGAGGACAAAAGCCTTATCACATGGACTGCTGATAGACATTTTATTCCTCGATTATGCCAAGGCATTTGACACTGTGCCGCATATGCGCCTCTTAACAAAACTTCCAGGGTATGGCATCACAGAAAATCTCAAGCAGTGGATACAAAACTTCCTGACTGGACGCAAACAATCAGTAAAGATCAACGGGGAAATCCCAGACAGTGTGAATGTCACCAGCGGGGTCCCCCAGGGATCGGTAATGGGTCCTCTTTTGTTTATACTGTTTGTGAATGACCTACCGGACAACCTGCACAACCCCACATTGATGTACGCGGATGACACAAAGATGTTTTCCTTAAAGAAACAGAGGCTGATAATGGATCCACCAAACACCACAACGCTACAGCAGGACTTGACCCGTTTCCAAAGCTGGGCAAACAACATGGGAATGAAACTCAATCCAACCAAATGCAAAACAATGCATCTAGGAAGATCAAACCCTCTCCAGGAGTACACAATGCTCCTAGATGACAATACTCAACACCACATAATGACAACCACAGAGGAAAAAGACCTGGCGTGATTGTAGATTCGGGGTTGACATTCTCTAAGCACATCCAGACCCAAGTAAATAAAGCCAATAGTGTTCTCGGAGCCATCAAGTATACATTCAAAGCTCTGGACCCCACTGCGTTCCTTTCTCTGTACAAGTCGCTAGTACGCCCAAACCTTGAGTATGCATCAGTCATCTGGTCACCAAAGCTAAAGAGGGACAAAAACGCACTAGAATATGTACAACGTCGAGCCACAAGACTAGTTACAGGACTCTCAGGGAAATCTTATGAAGAAAGACTACTAACTCTAGAGCTACCAACCCTGGAGTTCCGACGACAGAGAGCAGACATGATCCAGATGTTTAAACTAGTACATGGCTTGGAGGAGCTTAACCCAGCACCTTGCAGTGAGTGTGGAAGGATGATTATACAACCTGCATTAAATGTAAACAATCGGGGTCATGACTTCAAACTCCAGATACAGCATGAACCTGGACCGAGGGACAATTTCTTCTAGCGCCGTGCAACAAAGAATTGGAATCGGCTAACCCAAGACACTGTCAGTGCAAATTGTGTGAATATCTTCAAAAACCGACTGACCAAGGAATGGAAGAACAAACCAGAACGCTACCACTACCGTTTCTCATACTAATACCGACCCAAGACCGCCCACACTTAAGCCAATACAACTACGGAAGGTCTCATTACCCGAAAGGGTACCTAATGACCTTACTGAAGGTGAATTACTGAAGGTGAAGGTGAATCAGAAGCCTCCAGTTTTCATACACGATCACAGGGTCCTTAAGGGGAAAATTTTTTGTTGGTAAATCTGGAGCAACTGAGTCCTCCAAACAAAAAGCAACAGAACACCATAATTTTTGTTCATCTGGTCCTGTTTTCTGGCATACTTTGGAGGAATTAAGGCATTCCAATGTAACAAAAGTGAATTACCCCCTTTAAACCAGAGTATGTAATATTCATCTATTATTTATAGATGTTAAACATAAGATGAAAAATGCATATAAAAATTAATTTCTTATGTAAACCTTTTCAATTGCAATATATCGTCAAATCTGTATTACCCATTGCTTTTGTCATTTAACAGGAATAGGTTTGTTGCTTAATCATGCAGCTACGGCATGCGAAGAACTGACAAATTTTAGTCCGGCCCTGAGCTGATATTGCATGTTAACCTAATCCTATGCCGTCACATAAGTGAGTTAAAAATGGGCGGTACCTCCTCATGTTGGGTGACTTGTTACACATTGATGTTTTCAGTCTACCACTCGTAGCTCACTAATGATCGTATGCTTTGTTTTTAAATGATGGAGTTGAGTTATACTACTCGATTCCGGAGTCAGTTGAATTGTTGGACAATTTTCCCATGCCCTCCTATGTCCCTGTTCACCTAGCAGTAAGTAGGCACCCGGCTGTAAGAGCAAGGATAGCAACCTTGTAGGCTGGGGGAAGATGTGTTGATGTAACAACACTGACTGCCTTAATTACCAACACCAGGAGTCGATAGGGATAATGCCCTAAACCTTCTTTTATACTATGTCATGCTATGTTTAAAAACAGAAAATTCAATAGCAGTGAGTAGAATGTTAGATGCCAAGAAAATATTATACACCCTACCGGTAAAAATCAAAGACAAGCAAAGGATAATAAAGATAGAACAATTGTGATTGTTCTATTGCATAGTTGAATACACGTCCGTCCTTTCCATTATATATGATTTAGTGCATTGTTATGAATAGAATCTGGAAATGTACAAATTATACCAAAATGGAGTACATATTTTTGTTCTGTTTTCCACTCGTTCACAATAAATTATATTTCCTATGTATTCACTGAGAGAGGTTTGGGAGAAGAGCATGGCTGAACTCTGCATCTACCAATTCCTGACACTCTAGTTACACCAGGTCCCGTATTCACAAAAGCAAAATTAACTCTTAAGGTGGCCGAGTGGTTAGTTTTCTGGACTCGTAACCTAGAGGTCGGTAGATCGATCCTCTCAGGTGAGGGCCTGAGAATATTTACTCTTCCGATTTGAGTTTGAGGCACTAACTATAAGGCCTACCGAACGTCGTAAAACACCCTCACTGGTACCATAACAGCTGCAGTATTTGGGAATTACCCCCACTTCCCTCTCTCTGTGGCTGGGTACCAGTTCGGAAGTCGTGACGTATGTGTGTGTGAGTAGCAGTTGACCTGGGCCACGGTAACGGGCTTGATGAAGCCTATGTCCAGTGTCGAAAGATATTAAAAAAAAAAAAAAATTGGGTGGTAAATCTAGAGCACATGATTCCTCCAAACTATTCCAGGCAACGGGATACCAATATTTTTCTTTGTCTGGGTCTGTTTCTTGGTATACTTTGGAGGAATCAAGGCACTCCAATCTATCAAAAGTATACTATCCCCTTAACTTAAAATTTTGTTCGTTAGCATTTATTCATGGCGAGGACTAGGAACCGGCACTGCTTCGAAATCATAATAACAGCTCATACAAATAGAATAACACAACGAATCACTGCTTTGAAATCATAACAACAGCTCATACAAATAGAACAGCAAAACCATTCACTGCTTCGAAATCATAATAACAGCTCATGCAAATAGAACAAAACCATTCACTGCTTCGATATAATAATAACAGCTCATACTAAGAGAAAAACAAAACAATTCACCGTTCGAAATTAGCCTAAAACTCAATGGTGACGTCAGTATTGCAAATATACCTACAAGTCCAAACTCTAAGATGTGTGTTTTATTTTAATTCATTGTGCCGTGATCAATCAAGACAGACAACAAAACAAAAGAGTAGGCTGGACCCATGAAAATTCAATGACTAAAAATACACATACACACATCACGAAAACATAAGAGAATGAAACACGAAAATTCAGACAAGAATTTACATTAAGACCTACTTAAATCCACCAAAACGAGGTTGATGTACAGTCTCCTCCACTCCCACTTTCACCAGTTCAGCATTGCCAACGTATACACCTGGCATCGTGTGAGCTACCAGTTTCGACTCTCGCACCCGAAACACCTGCCATCAACCCTTAAGGCCTCAATAGACTATCAATCATGCCTTCGCAAACTGGGTGGTTGTGCAGGCATAACCATGTTTTTTTTTTTTTTTTTTTTAAATTAATTGCGCCGTAGCGTCAATCCACAGGCAGGCAACAATACATACTGGTAGGCGGGACCCATGAGAATAAAATGACTACAACCACACATACACACGCACACACACACACACACACACCACACACACACATCACGAAAACATAACAGAATGGAGCACAAGCATACAGACAAATATTTACATTATGACCTACTTAAATCCACCAAAACGAGGGTGGCGTACCAGAAGTTCCTCCAGAACCTGGTGGTTCAGCAGGTGTCGACAAACCACATCAAGTGGCAGGCCCCGGGGCAGCAAGTGTCGGACAGTGGGGCAGGCCAGGCAATAGTGCTCTACAGTGTTAGCACGAGGCACTCGACACAAGCGACACTCAGTGAAGGGAGGCTCACCCTGCATCCCAGCAACCTGCAACGGTGGACGGTAGCCAAGCCTCAAACGAGCAGAGACTACATTGTGCCTCCGAACCATGAGGCCTCGACGACGGTAGGAATATTTGTGACGGCAGACAGACTCATAATGTGTGATGGAGATGCTGAAGGGCCTCTCTGCATCCCTGCATCGCCGTACAGGGAGGAGAGCGGCGGAGCGGACTTTAGAGAGGTAACATGTCAGGGAGAGAGGACGTCCAACACCACGAGGAGGCAGATGGCAGGCTTCCTTTGCGAGTCTGTCAACTGTACCATTGTGATGTAAACCTACATGGGATGGCACCCATAAAAATTTGACAGTCAAGTTACGATGACGCAATAAGGACAAAAACGATAAAATCTGCTGAACAACAGTAGAGTGTGTGGGCTGAACACTAGAGAGAGAATGAAGGGCAGGTCTAGAGTCACAAAAAATGGCAGCATTCACTCCACGTTGACAAACAACACTAACAGCATCCAGAATGGCATACAGTTCACACAATGTTGAGCTAGAGTGGTTACAGAGACGACGGCCAACCCAGCCCCCTGGAGGTGACTCCATGTCAGGTGAGAAAACGGCACAACCTGCTGCACCATCCACTTGCAATGAGCCATCAGTGTAGAGGCAGTATGGATCTGTGATGGAGGACGTCACTGTTTCTATGTGTTCCAGAGCCAACTGCCGCTGTAGAGAAGGCAGTTCCGACTTGGAAGTAGGTGTGAAGCTCACATCAGGTGTTGGTAGCATCCACGGAGGGGGTCCTGGGAGGACGTCGGCCACCATTATATCTATATTAAGACTACGGAGCATAGAGGAAACAGACCTTATAAGAGTACGTCCAGCAGGCAGTATGGGAGGGACCGGGTAGTTTGGTCTAAGAGAAGTCCTGACTAACTGAGAGTAATGGGGTGAAAGATGTGGGAAATGGAGGCACTTGACAGTGAAGCAAGTAACACTAGAATAAATTCTCTCCACTAACGGGGGAAGACTCAACTCACGGTACATGTTCACTATCCTGGTCGACATTGGACAACCGAGAATTATTCTCATTGCTCTATTCTGAAATTTTTCTAAAGTTTCAAGAGTAGCCCTAGGAAGTTGAATCAGAGCAGGGGAGAGGTAATCAACAACTGAACGGATAAAAGCAATATAGATAGTCCTGGCTACTGGGATGGAGATGCCCGAGGAGTTGTTGGTGAGCCATTGAAGTGGCGTAAGTCGGCGCTGGAGACGACCCAATAAGTCCTGGACAATGGGATGGTCTTGAGGTCTGGCAGGGACAATCGGCCAAATATTGACTGGTGCGCTCAGGTAGCGATACTGGGAACACATGGGAATGACAGTCCCTCCAATGGTGAACACTGGCCAAGCTTGAGGAAGGCGGCAGGTGAATATTCTGCTCTTATCTGGGGAGACAATAATGCCACAGTGAGAGGACACAGAGGAGTCAAGAAACCGCTGGAGATCCCTTGGTGAGGTAGAATGAACACAGATATCATCAGCATAGAATGTAATTGTAGTTCCAGGTATATCAGGGAGAGAAGTGAGCAGCCGATGCATCAGAATATTAAATAACAATGGGCTGAGAACACCCCCTTGAGGCATACCAAGATGAAAACTGCGCAAAGGACTGAGCGCACCACTGAAAAACACACGGGAGGTCCTGTTACTCAGGTAGCCCCGAATCCACCGTAATAGATTACCCTTTATCCCAAAGTCAACCCGTTGATCCAAAATGACGTCTCTATTAGCAACATCGGAGGCACTTCGAAGGTCAATGAAGGCCACCACACTGTCCCTGTTAAGGCGAGTGTACAGGTCGACTAGGCAGTGGTGTGTGCTCCGCAGTCTGTACATGAGACGATTGAGTAAGATTCTCTCCATAACTTTACAAAAACAGGATGTCAGGAAAATAGGCCTGAACTTCGCAGTGCCGGGCTTAGGGATGGGTATTATTGTGCTGCTGGTCCAGGCTCGTGGTAAACAACCATCACGAAAACAAAGATTGTACAGTAGAAGTAGAGGGTTCCCAGGAACTTGTTGAAGTAGGTGCAGCACAGCATAAGTAATACCATCATCACCAGGGGAAGAAGCTCTACCCCGAGAGAGAGCATGTCGCAACTCCTCCTCCTCTGCATCATCGTCATCATCTTGCAACAGAGCAGACATTAGACGTAGCGGATGGACAGCAGCACGGGAAGTGAGTGCATCTTGTATGTGGATGGGTAGACTGGCTGGGGTAGATTGTTCTGACCAGGCATTGACAAGTTGTTGGGCATAGTCGGCGGGAGTGTGATGACGAGCAGTGGCCGGTGTCTTTTTACCAACCCGACTGATGAGGTGCCACATAGAAGCCACACTTGTTTGCTGGTTGATGCTGTCCGTGAACCGCTGCCAAGACTCAGTGTGAGCACACTCCTGCAGGGCAACTAAAGCATCCCTAGACATCTGGTAACGATGGAGTAGGTCAGGGGTTGGCTTGGCTTGAAACAATAGGCCATCACGTTCAGCCTCCTCCTTTGCCTCCTGTATACGTGCATCCAGCGTCCAGGAGTGGGCAGTATGGCGATGCTGGAGGTGTGGCCGGGAGACGTAACCGTGGTGTGTGGGTGCGATTGATGGCTTGTGCAAATGACTGAACCATATTCAACAAGCTTTTCGTCAATCATAACCCCTGTACAGTGATGCATGATAATGTGTGGTTACTGTTTGTCTCTTGCTAGTGTGTGGTAAATTTAAATGATTGCACAGTTACCTAGTTTGCGCAGGCATGAATGATAGTCTATGGAGGCCTTTACTCTTACTGGCAGGTGTTTCGGATGCGAGAGTCGGAACTGGTAGCTCACCCGATGCCGGATTTATACATTGACAACACTGAACTGGTGAAAGCGGGAGTGGAGGAGACTGTACAGTAGCAGAAGTTCCTCTAAAACCTGATGGTTCAGTAGGTATCAACAAAGATGTTTTGTGAATACCGGCTCAGGCGTCCGTCATCAAATGCAATAGGGGCGGAAAAACATTTAATTATGTTTATTTTTATTTTCTAATGGGCAAACCCATCATCAGTATATTTCAGTCATCAAACACAATAGGGGCGGAAAAACATTGCATTATTTTTGTATATACATTTTTTTTTTTTTTTTTGTGCAAACCCGTCATCAGTACAGTTCAGTTTCAAAAAGTAGTGACGGGCAAACCCATCAACGGAACTTCAAAGGAAACCTACAAATTGTTCAATGTTTATTTATCAGGAGGAGCAACAGCAACTTCAAAGATGCTAGGTGGTGTGTCAGTATGTGTGTTGGTGGTGGCTCTTGTAGCAGCAGCAGCATATTTGTATTCAAGATGGCGTCACAACTATTGGGCAGCAAGAGGCATCAACACTCCACCTACTTTACCTTTCCTTGGCCACATTCACAAGATGATGAATATGGAGCCTGGCAGGTTTCTCTTTGATTATGAGGTGAGCATTCGTGGTTTCTTTCTGGCTGGTATTTAAGGACCCTGTGGTCGTGTATGAAAAGTGGAGGCTTCTGATTCCTCCTGACCATGCCATGAAACAAGCTCATTCCATATAGGTGTGTGTGTTTCGTGGCAATATTTGTAGGACCCATTTATTTTCAATTTTCTGACTACATCATAGGGTCATTAAGGGACCCTGTGTTGTAGTCAGAAAATGGGAGGTAAACGAGTCCTTCAAGCATTGCCACGAAACAAAACCTTTATAGAAGGAGCTTGTTTCGTGGCATGGTCAGGAGGAATCAGAAGCCTCCAATTTTCTGACTACATCACAGGGTCCTTAATTAAGAGGAGGTTCTCTTGTTGGTGAATTGGTAGGTTTCTAATTCCTCCAAATTAGGCCACGAAACAGATGCCCTATTAGTACCACTGAGGACGTCTGTTATCCGGGTATAGTTAGGAGGAATCAGTAGCCTTCCAAACCACCAACAAGAGAATCTCCCCTTAAGTTTGTTGTCAACTTGATGCCACGTGTTTTATTTTAGGTTAGTGGTTTAAGGGTCCTGTGATCGTGTATGATAATTGGAGGCTTTTGATTCCTCCTGACTCTGCCATGAAACAAGCTCCTTCCATATTGGTGTGTGTGTGTCGTGGCAATATTTGAAGGACTCCTTTACCTCCAATTTTCTGACTACCTCACAGAGTCCCTAAGTCAGTGAATGCGCATCAGTGAATCAGGATATGATTGCCGTTTGGATGAATTGTTGGCCTGCTGTTTCCTACACACTAAGAGTTTGCTTTTCAAATAGCAAAGATTTAACATCATTTGAGTGTAAATAGACAATGGGAGCTCTTTTTTAATGAATTAGGATAGTTTTAAATTTTCACCATACAGTGCCGTACCAGCACGTATGCTTGCAGTCCTGATGAAATATCTCACACTTTCTTAAATGACTCTACTACTATGGTGACTCCTTGCTTAGGAAAACATCTTCACCTTCATCTGTCATGCAACGTACTTTGTAGCCTACACAGCCTAATAAAGAGAGGAGCAACAGAAAAAAACAAAGACTTCATGTGAGGATGTAATATTCTGTACGAAAGTGCTTACTGTCTTGCCTATGATTTCTCCTGTGGTTAATTTAATACACACACACGCATATATATATATATATATATATATATATATATATATATATATATATATATATATATATATATATATATATATATATATATATATATATATATATATATATTGAGCATTACATAAAGTTGATTGAGCAAAATATTGCAAACGTTTAGTGACTAGGTTAAGCTGCGGTGAAATTCATGAAAAGAAAGAATATAATCGATATAGACATTATATAAATGATTAACTATTTATATTTCAATAATTGTTAAGAGAGCGATGATATATATACTGGTCTATATTCACTGAATATAGCCTTAACAAGGTATTTAAGAGTTTTAATGAGCGATTAAATCTTTCCTTTCTCCATTTCCATTGAAATATTATTTAGCTGACTACTAAGCAACGATACTCGTAAATTATTGATTTTTGTTATTATTATTTCTCTAAATTATCCAATAAATTTATCATTTATTAATCATCATGTATGCATTTACAAATTGTCAAAGTTTGCCAAGATGATACAATTTATAGTCAGTTTAAATACTTTTTTTTAAAGCGAACATTAACATTAATATAAGCATTATAATCAATTTCTCAAACTTTATCTTATGCCTTCTAATGAAGGTTACACAGCTTTACAAATTAGACAGATTTACTATCACTAATCTTTTACATTTCTACTAGGTGTACAGCAAGTATGGAGGATCCAACTACTGTGGACTGTACGAATTTCATAAACCAACAGTATTTGTTGGGAATACAGAACTCATGAAGCACATATTCGTCAAAGACTTCGATCATTTCACCGACAGGCGTACATTTGAGTTCTACTCTGAGAGGGACAAATTAATATCAGAAATGCTTAGTGTAAAGAATGGTAAGGAATGGAAGGTTCTGCGGTCTATTATGTCACCCATATTCTCCTCAGGTAAGATCAAAAGTATGTTCTCGCTGGTAACTCAAGTTGCAGATACTCTTGTCACTTACTCTTTGGAACAGGCTTCCAAACAACCACATGTAGAAATTAAAGATAACTTTGGCCGCTTTACCATGGACACCATTGCCACCTGTGCTTTTGGGATAAACTGCAATTCCTTCGCTAACAAAAATGCTGAATTTGCAAAGAATGCAGATGATTTTTTTACTTATGGACCATTGAAGACTTTCAAAATGATTATAGCGTTGTCCTTCCCGAAGATTTTCAAGATATTTAACTTCAGCTTTAATGGGCCAGAACTGGATTTTTTCAAAAATGTTGCTGACCAAACTTTGTCAATAAGAAAAACTGGTAACAAGAGAGGAGACTTCTTGGATTTGTTGCTTGAGGAGCGAACATCTGACAACAAAGAAAACTCAACTAATAAGCAGGGTGAGGAAGTGACTCTATCACTATGTTGCTTGTAGTCTGAGAAAAATGATTGCATTATTTTAATCATATTATTATTATTATTATTATTAATATTATTATTATTTTTAAAATACAGTAGACCAGCATATTGTCATTGTTATTATTAAAATACAGTAGACCCGCATATTGTCTTGTATTCCATTGAAGAAAAAAAAAGTACTCTATATAGTCTTGGGATGCATTTTATACTAATCAATTTCAGCTCTAAGCGACCGTAGCATAGTATCGCAGAGTATCCTTTTCTTGGTGGCTGGATACGACACAACTGCTTCGACACTGTCTTTTTGCTCGTATGAGTTGGCCAAGAATCCCCGGGAGCAGCAGCGTCTACGGAATGAACTGATAGATGTCATGAAAGAAAACAATGGGGAACTCACATATCAAGGAATAATGGAGGCAAAACTTCTCAATGCTTGTCTCAATGGTTAGTTACATTATTCAATTCATTCGATCTGGTTTACAGGTGTCCTTATTTCAATGGTTCATGTTTATCACAACTCTTGTATTGTACAGTCGCGCACCACAATCCCTAGCCCACTTGAGTTGAAGCCCGAGATCTGATGCAGGCAGTTTCTGGACGACAGCACACCAAAACTATCACGAGGCTACACACAATTCGAATCAATGGAGGCATTGGGCGGCCTGTCGTCCAGAAACTGCCTTCTCCAGATCTTGGGTATCGACTGAGGTGCATGAGCTAGGGATTGTGGTGCACGGCTGTACTGTACAGTGCCGGACTAATGTTCTGTCACACAGCCAGCCACTGTGCACCCACCTCCTGAACCACTTCAGGCTCGGACAACGAAACACCAGATTGATCTTCGGATTCAGATATAGAGACGGCGCATGGTAATGAAAGAATGAGTGAACACCGGGATGCCAGTGAACTCCAATATGGTTTGATTAGTTGAATTGTGAAGCAGCTATTGAGGAAAACGAGCTAATGCAAAGACACCAGACATTGAGCCTAACGGATGCATGCATAAAGCTTATTTTCGGTTTTCTTCTTTGGCTTAATGTTGTTATACATTTTCTACCTTCGATACATTATGATATTATTTGAACAAACCAGCCTGGAATTTTGTTTCAAATTAGTGAAAACAAAAAACATTTGAAACTATACATTATTTATTACCACCTATGTTTGTAGAATTATTCCCATAGAATTATTCACTCATTCATTAAATATGACTAAATATGAATCATGAGCTTTATACCTTAGTATATATTTGAAATAGAAACACCTTCTCTTCATTGAATTATAATAGCAATAAAGGTAAATGGCAGCATCAGGTAATTAACAATACAATAATAATAATATTAAGATTCCGTCAATGTATGGTCCAGCCTCCCTCAGCGTCAATCACTTCACCTAATCTCTTATGTAGGGATTCCACCATTCCTTCATCACCATGCGCTGTCTCTTTATCTGAATCCGAAAATCAATCTCGAGTTTCGTTGTCCGAGCCTGAAGTGGTTCAGAAGGTTGGTGCACTGTGGCTGGCTGCGGGACAGAATATTAGTCCGGCACTGTACAGTCGGCGGCAAAAGTCCTGTCGCCTCACTTGCTTCACCGAGGCACGCGATGTTCATCGCCTCGAGATTATTAGGTGTAGAAAACATGTGTATTTCTTGAGTCCATGAACACTGTGCGTCTCGGTGAAGCAGGTGAGGCGACAGGATTTCTGCCGCAGACTGTACATACATTCTCACCACAAAGCATTGGGCCACTTTCACATCGAAACAATATGCCTTTATGGGTGAAACATTGTGCTACTTTACTGTGATGCCTACCTTTTGTTGGTACTCCTGCAGTTCAGATGCCATCACCACCAACACTTTTATTGTGATTCAAATACTGATTCATTATTGTTCCGAGTCACTATATGACTCATCAGCTTATCTCATAATAGGCGAATCTACTGAAACTTGCTTCACGAAATTAAGTACTATGTAATCCCTATTTGTCAAGCCATTCCTCTGGCCTGTTATATAAGATGCATTACTTTCCGTATATAACATACCGAAGTGGTTATGTATATAAGAACACATTTCATCCATTTTCACATCTTTATATAACAACACACGGCATTGCAGCAGCAGTAGTAACAGTATTTAAGGACCCTGTGATCGCAGTCTCGCTCCAGAACAGGTGGAGTGTGGACGTACTCGTGGCGCTCTGCCTCCATTCTCGTTTGTGTTGTTTGTGTTGTTTTGGAGCTCTTCTTTGTGTTTTTTGTGTTGTTTGTGAGTTCTTGTTTGTGTGTTGTTGTTTCTGTGGTGTTGCTGGTGTTGTTTGTCTGTTGTAGTTCTGTGTATAGTTTTGTTGTGATTGTCTGTGTGTGTGTGTCCCTGGCTGATTGAGTGTTTAGTTGTTTGTGTTGTTGTTTGCCTTCCATCTAGGCCTTGCCTGGCCTGATGGAGAGTGCGGATTCCTGCTTGGAGGCCGACTTAACAATGTCGGAGGAAGACGAGTCTCCAATTGAGGATCACTGGCCTGAGCTGCCTTCTCGCAACCCTCCCCCCCTCTCCTCGGTCACTCCGCAGCTCAGGTTGCAGCCGTCCACCTCCTCAACCTCTACCAAGCGACCTGTTGATGCCTCGTCCGACTCCTCGCAGGATTCCGATGGTGTGGACTGTTTGCCTCCAGCTGCCAAGACTGCCAAGGGTGCTTCACCTGTGCACGACGTACCTTCTCTGCCTCACCCTGGTGTTTCTTCTTTGTATACCAACTCCTTGCCCTCGTCCAACCTTCCTGCTTTTGCCCCGAGAGATGCCTATGTCAAACTCCTTCTCTGGAAACCCATCTATGGACACAAAGCTGCGTTGGTTGTCTGATGTCAACAGGGCCTTCCAGTTGCAGCGTGAACTGGCTGAAGTCAAGATGGCTGCTGTCACCTCCCGGTTTGTCTACATCTCTAGGAAGCGTCAGGACATCATTGATAGAGTGAAGGCTGGTGAATTTTTATCTCTGCCTCTCATTCTTGAAGACTCACCTGAGAGGCCTTGTAAGTTCCCCAGCTACATCCTCACCCGTTTTCCTATTGATGTTGACCCGAAACTTGCCAAAGGATACCCTGGTGTGTACTTTGCCCGTCGATTTTTCCAAGATGGTTCCCCCATTAGCCGTATTGTTGTTGTCTGGAGTCAACCCGATCCACCTCCAAATGAGATTTCCTTTGATTTCCTCCCTTGTCTTCCACCGTGTGAGGTGAGGAAACTTCATAATGACCAGCCTTGGTGCTACAGGTGCTGGGGAGTTGGGCATATCTCCCGGTACTGTTCTGCCAGGCCGAAGTGTGCATGGTGTGCGGCCGACCATGATTCCAAGACGTGTCCTGTCAGGGGTGAACCATCACGTCCTGCTGCCTCCACCTCTGAGCCTTCACCTCCTGAAGATACGTCTCGATGGAAGTGTCCACGGTGCCTTCAGCCAGGGGTTAACGTGTGGCATGGATGTACTCGACGTAAGGTCCAGGCTCGTGTCTCTACTATTGCTCCGCCTCCACCACCACCACCTCCCCAGTCTGCTCCTCCTACCAGCCCTGCCTCACCTCCAGACCTGGCCCTCCGCAAGTCTGTTGCTACCCTCATGGCATGATGTACGGCTCTCGAAAACCGCTTTTCTGCCCTTGAAGCCAGGATTGATGTGCTGGTTGCCGCTCAGGATGCCAATGACTCCAAACTCTCCACCTTGGTCGAGGCTCAGCAGGCCATCATCTCAACTGTCACTACCCTTACCGAAAAGATGGATACTGTTGCATCTCGCCTTGAAAAGCTTTTCGAGTCAGTCCCTTCTCCTGGTCCATCTTCTTCTCCAGGTCGCTCATCTGCCCCCACTCACCGGACTTCTACCTCAAAATACAGAGTTCGCTAGTGATTGCCGGCTGGATGTCATCTCCTGGAATGTATGTGGTATCACCAGTTATGCTAAGCTCATTCAACTCAAGGCCTATGTTTTTCGTCATCATCCCAGTGTTATTTTTCTCCAGGAAGCATTTCCAGGACGGCTTGCTTGGCAAGCTCCTCCTCTCTCAGGTTATGTGCCATATGTTCATCTGGTAAGGAATGGTCTCCTGACTTACATACATAGCTCCTTGCCACATCGCCTTCTCCGTACCTCCACTGATCCTGACATGACCTTTCAGCTATTTAAGGTTCTACCTGGGAATGGAGTACTCCAACTATGTAATGTCTATTCTGCCCCAGCTAGACTCACTCTTGAGGCTCTTCCTTCTCCAACAGTGCGTGGTATGGTGTATATGGGAGATTTTAATGCTCGGCATTCTGATTTGGGTGATGGTTCTGGCTCTATTAATCGTAATGGTGTTCGTCTCCTTTCATACATCCGCAAGCATCATCTGACACACTGGGACATTGGCGGTGCCACTCATTGCCGGGGAGGTACTCTGGATTACATCCTCTCGTCTGGCCTGATAGCATCTCAGGTCCAGTGCTCCTCCATGCTAGACTTATTCTCTGATCACATTGCTCTTCGGTTTCATTATTCTCTAACTGCTGGGTCAGGTGCTTCAGCCACTCGTTTGCGTATTGCTGTGCCCCCTAAATATTGCCCGACTTACATCTTATTTATGGCCCATGTATTCCCTACATTTGACATATCATCAGCTGAACAGTTGTACTCTGATCTTGTATCTGCTACTCATGATTTTTATAGGCTATACGTCTCCCGGCCACACCTCCAGCATCGCCATACTGCCCACTCCTGGACGCTGGATGCACGTATACAGGAGGCAAAGGAGGAGGCTGAACGTGATGGTCTATTGTTTCAAGCCAACCCAACCCCTGACCTACTCCATCGTTACCAGATGTCTAGGGATGCTTTAGTTGCCCTGCAGGATTGTGCTCACACTGAGTCTTGGCAGCGGTTCACGGACAGCATCAACCAGCAAACAAGTGTGGCTTCTATGTGGCACCTCATCCGTCGGGTTGTTAAAAAGATACCGGCCACTGCTCGTCATCACACTCCTGCCGACTATGCCAAACAACTTGTCGATGCCTGGTCAGAACAATCTACCCCAGCCAGTCTACCCATCCACATACAAGATGCACTCGCTTTCCGTGCTGCTGTCCATCGGCTACGTCTAATATCTGCTCTGTTACAAGATGATGACGATGATGCAGAGGAGATAACTGAGGAGGAGTTGCGCCGTGCTCTCTCTCGGGGTAGAGCTTCTTCCCCTGGTGATGATGGTATTACTTATGCTGTGCTGCGCCTACTTCAACAAGTTCCTGGGAACCCTCTACTTCGACTGTACAATCTTTGTCTTCGTGACGGTTGTGTACCACGAGCCTGGACCAGCAGCACAATAATACCCATCCCTAAGCCCGGCACTGCGAAGTTCAGGCCTATTTCCCTTACTTCCTGTTTCTGTAAGGTTATGGAGAGAATCTTACTCAATCGTCTCATGTACAGACTGCAGGATCGCCTTTCTCCATGGCTGTTTGGTTTCCTTCCCCAGCGGAGCACACATCACTGCCTAGTCGACCTGTACTCTCGCCTTTCCAGGGACAGTGTGGTGGCCTTCATTGACCTTCGAAGTGCCTTCGATGTTGCTAATAGAGACGTCATTTTGGATCAACTGGTTGACTTTGGGATAAAGGGTAATCTACTATGGTGGATTCGGGGCTACCTGAGTAACAGGACCTCCCGTGTATTTTTCACTGATGCACTCACTCCTTTGCGCAGTTTTCATCTTGGTACGCCTCAAGGTGGTGTTCTCAGCCCATTGTTATTTAATATTCTGATGCATCGGTTGCTCACTTCTCTCCCTGATATTCCTGGAACTACAATTACATACTATGCTGATGATATCTGTGTTCATTCTACCTCACCAAGGGATCTCCAGCGTTTTCTTGACTCCTTCTCTGTGGTCTCCTCTCACTGTGGCATTATTGTCTCCCCAGATAAGAGCAGAATATTCACCTGCCGCCTTCCTCAAGCTCGGCCAGTGTTCACCATTGGAGGGACTGTCATTCCCATGTGTTCCCAGTACTGCTACCTGGGTGCGCCAGTCAATATTTGGCCGATTGTCCCTGCCAGACCTCAAGACCATCCCATTGTCCAGGACTTATTGGGTCGTCTCCAGCGCCGACTTACACCACTTCAATGGCTATCTAACAACTCCTCGGGCATCTCCATCCCAGTAGCCAGGACCATCTATATTGCTTTTATCCGTTCAGTTGTTGATTACCTTTCCCCTGCTTTGATTCAACTTCCTAGGGCTACTCTGGACACTTTAGAAAAATTTCAGAATAGAGCAATGAGAATAATTCTCGGCTGTCCAATGTCGACCAGGATAGTGAACATGCAGCGTGAGTTGCGTCTTCCCCCATTAATCGAGAGAATTTATTGCAATGTTACTTGCTTCACTGTCAAGTGCCTCCATTTCCCACATCTTTCACCCCATTACTCTCAGTTAGTCAGGACTTCTCTTAGACCAAACTACCCGGTCCCTCCCATACTGCCTGCTGGACGTACTCTTATAAGGTCTGTTTCCTTTATGCTCCGTGGTCTTAATATAGATATAATGGTTGCAGACGTCCCCCCAGGGCCCCCTCCATGGATGCTACCAACACCTGATGTGAGCTTTACACCTACTTCCAAGTCGGAGCTGCCTTCTCTACAGCGGCAGTTGGCTCTGGAACACATAGAAACAGTGACTTCCTCCATCACAGATCCATACTGCCTCTACACTGATGGCTCATTGCAGGTGGATGGTGCAGCAGGTTGTGCTGTTTTCTCGCCTGACCTGGAGTCACCTCCAGGGGGCTGGGTTGGCCGTCGTCTCTGTAACCACTCTAGCTCAACATTGTGTGAACTGTATGCCATTCTGGATGCTGTTAGTGTTGTTTGTCAACGTAGAGTGAATGCTGCCATTTTTTGTGACTCCAAACCTGCCCTTCATTCCCTCTCTAGTGTTCAGCCCACACACTCTACTGTTATTCAGCAGATTTTATCTTTTTTGGCCTTATTGCATCATCGTAAATTGACTGTCAAATTTTTATGGGTGCCATCCCATGTAGGTTTACGTCACAATGGTACAGTTGACAGACTCGCAAAGGAAGCCTGCCATCTGCCTCCTCGTGGTGCTGGACGTCCTCTCTCCCTGACATGTTACCTCTCTAAAGTCCGCTCCGCCGCTCTCCTCCCTGTACGGCGTCTCCTTCACCCATTACGAGTCTGTATGCCGTCACAAATATTCCTACCGTCGTCGAGGCCTCATGGTTCGGAGGCACAATGTAGTCTCTGCTCGTTTGAGGCTTGGCTACCGTCCACCGTGGCAGGTTGCTGGGATGCAGGGTGAGCCTCCCTTCACTGAGTGTCGCTTGTGTCGAGCGCCTCGTGCTAACACTATAGAGCACTATTGCCTAGCCTGCCCCACTGTCCGACACTTGCTGCCCCAGGGCCTGCCACTTGATGTGGTTTGTCGACACCTGCTGAACCATCAGGTTCTGGAGGAACTTCTGGTGCGCCACCCTCGTTTTGGTGGATTTAAGTAAGTCATGATGTAAATATTTGTCTGTATACTTGTGCTTCATTCTGTTATGTTTTCGTGATGTGTGTGTGTGTGTGCGCATGTGTGTGTGCTTGTGTGTGTGTGTGTGGTCATTGGGTTCTCGTGAGTCCCGCCTACCCTTGTGTACCGTTGTCTGCCTATTGACTGACGCTACGGCGCAATGAATTTAAAAAAAAAAAAAAAAAAAAAAAAAACTGTATGAGACTTGGTGGCTTCTGATTCCTCCCGACTATGCCAAGAAACAAGCTCTTTTTATATAGGTGTGTATGTTTCGTGGCAATGTTTGAAGGACTCATTTATCGCCAATATTCTGACTACAACACACACAGGGTCCTTAATGTGTGATGATGAGAGAATGGTGACAACTCACAATCACCATTACCAACCTAAACAATAGGCCTACTGCGGTCCATGTGATTTAAGGAAAGGATACAGTGTTGGTAAATACAAAGCAAATTATTCCTCCAAACTATAACAAGCAACAGAGCGCCATTATTTTTGTTCTTTTGGTCCTGATTTCTGGCCTACTTTGAAGGAGTCAAGGCGCTCCAATGTACAGCCATAATCAAACAACCACCGACACTTCCCTTCCATCATGCAAATTTATTAGTATCATATCAAAATATAATCATACAACCCCTTATGTCAACTCAACCAACTCAATTATTATTATGAGGTGCTGCAAAATCATATACGTTGTGACGGGAAATTAAGGATATTGTAAAGTGATATATTTATTATTACTGGTAATTCAATCTTACCTTACCCGGACTTCTTTGGACGCTTGTTGTGTTGGCTTCAACGATCGTCGGCAGAGGTTAATCTATCCCCTTTTATTCCAACTCCCGTCAACATAAATTTTTTGTAGGGTTCTTTTCGTTATATATGCACTATAATAGTAATAACAAAATTGTAAGGTGTACGGAAACAACCGATTTACAATTACTTTACTATATTTATTATTCCAGTCAAGCACCAACAATAAATTATTAAACAATTAATAAATTAATTACCACACACATACAATTCCACATGAATTGAAAACTAGCCAGCTAATATCGCATTAAATCGATTTACAGTACTCGTATGTTCTCGTACGGTCTCGTAACAGTCTTCGTCTATCTTCTTAAATTTTTCTCCTGCGATTTTTCTTACGATTTTTTCACGGTAATCCTAGCTTACATTAATTCATTGAGTAAGCAAGTCTAACACTGTGATTAATTATTTAATAGGTGCTATTTCAAGACCATCCTACTCAATTACTTTAATTGATATTCAAATTCAAACTACACTGTAACGAGTTCAGAATCTAAAATTTGAAGATCGTTCTATAGACTTCAATTAAAGATTATGTCCTTACACCTGTGAATTTTCAATGTCTATACACACAGTATCACTTGTAATTCTTACCTTAGGTACTAGGTAGACGCTAAGGCAAGCCTTCTACTGGGCTCAACGAGAGAGAGACCGGCTTCCCTCCTACCTTATTTATAAACCAATTGTCTGTTGCAATCGATTAATAATATAACCATGAAGCCTTGGAATACTGGTAATTTACCGAGCTATTCAACTTCCGGTCATCTCATCATCACGAGAAACAAAGGCGAGATAAGAGAGAGCCAGTACGAGCAATTATGTACTATTGCGGACAAAAGTTTCTTTCTACTCCGGGTGATAAGTCCACAGGACTGCTGCCCCCTTTCTGGCCGGCAGGTTGAAGTTGGCTCGAGAACTACACCACCACGTAAACCAGCAACCGAACAGTTGACTGACTCGGATTTAGAGGGAAGTAATTTACCCCCCCCCCCCTCTCTCTCTCTCATGTATAGCATATAAATACATGCATTATAGTTGATAGGTAATATTAGGTGTAAAGAAGTGATAACTGCACAAGAAGAGAGCCCCAGTACTACTATTGAATATCTTGGAACACTGACTGTATCATAAATATACCATTTTCCTTTTACACGTAGCCAGGGTCTGTATTCACTAGGCATATCAGAGTTTGCACTTGCTCGTATGCTTGCATTACTGATCTCCCATAGTGTTTCAGGCTTATTTCGAAGCAGTGAATGGATTTGCTATTCTATTAGTATGAATTTATATTATGATTTCGGAGCAGTGCCGGGTCCTTGTTCTTGCCATGAATGATCGCTTACGAAGAAAATATTATCTTAATTAAAAGTGAACTTTGCTTTTGTGAATAAGGGCCCAAATGTCCTATGGACTGTCATGGACACAAACACACTTTTGTTTCTTTTAACTAGTGGAAACATGACATTTTCCACTTTTAACTAGTGGAAAATAAAATAAATAAACATATATAAATGGATATATTACATATAGGTGCTGCAAATACAGAACTACAGGTTATATAGAGTAAATCTAAGTGCATCGATCGAACAGTGGTGCAATCATGAGACAGCCATATAGCCTACTACAGACCAGTGAGTCCTTGAAAAGATACCAAAATAGTGAGTACAGATAACATTACTTTTAAATGATCATTACTCCCATTGGATTTTAAATGAGGTATTTAATTCTTTATTTTACTACATGCTTTCTGTGGATTTAATATTATACTATTTTTAGTAAGAACTATGATTCAGTTTATTCTTGTAATAATTCAGCTTTTATGTGATTTCTGACAAATAGTAGTACTGGGGTTCTCTTCTTGTGCAATAATCACTTGTTTTGCACCTGATATTACCTATCAACTAATGTATCTATTTATATGCTATACACATGAGAGAGAGAGAGAGAGAGAGAGAGAGAGGGGAGGGATAAATTACTTCCTATCTGAATCCTAGTCAGTCAACTGTTGGGTTGCTGGTTTATGTGGTGGTGTAGTTCACGAGCCAACATCAACCTGCCGGCCAGAAAGGGGGCAGCAATCGTGAGGACTTATCACCCGGAGTAGAAAGAAACTTTTGTCCGCAATAGTACGTGTGTATTCAACCATGGTGTAAGCCGAACTGATTCAAAAGCTGCTGGCTGGCTTGGTAACGTTAAGTCCACAGCCTGGTGCCACGGCCAACGGCAGCGTGTCTGGCGAGCGATGCAATGTTCGAATGCTTCTATGCTGGCTAACTTGACATCGTATACTAGTATATACATCAGTTATACATGCAAATTTAATTAACGACGTATAGATAATTCCCTATGATTTTCCCACTTCACGATATCATATGCAATTCAAGAATTTAATCTTACTCGGCATGATTAATTCCTTCGGTAATAATATGCCACGAGCATCGACTCGTGACACACGTGTTGTTCTATATTACCAAGATATTTACTAAGATGAAAAGAAATTATCGGTGGATATTTGATTGTGGCTGTACAAAAGGTATACTCTCCCCTTAATGTTTGCATCCAGAAACATCATAACCAGGTGGACCAATACATAATAGTGAGAGTGTACAGTCACGTTCAAAAGTCCTGCATCAGGCAAAAGAAAGTGAACCATTGGAGTGAATATTATGAACCAATTTATAATCTATAATTTCATATCATTTTGTGATGACGCTTCTTCTGAATGTGTTGCAGGACTATTGGTCATGACTGTATGCTACACTTGCAATCCAAAATTTGTATCCAGGTCTTGTTGAAAATTTCGAATAATTTTATATGCTAGTGAACCAATTACAACACTTATTCTGCTTCATATTTGTATCCAGGTCTTGTTGAAGTTTCGAATCATTTGAAATACTAGTGAATCAATTACAATGCTTATTTTGCTTCATATTTGTATCCAGGTCTTGTTGAAGTTTCGGATCATTTGACATACTAGTGAACCAATTACAAGGCTTATAATGTTTCATATTTGCTTGAACTTGCTTAACTTTTCCAGTCCGGGTGGGGGGGAGGGGTGAAAAATCGCGTGTCAGGTCATCGCTGCATTTTCACGTTCTGCACTAACCATTGGTACAGAGTGGGCGGGCTGAAGCTTGTTTGACTCTCGGGTCATAACTCAAAAACTAACCACATCTCAGTTTCGAAAATATTCTCAATGTGTTTCCCACGAAAAGTTACCTTCATCTGTGAACCTGGGCCCAACCTAACCTTACCTACCAATGTGGTAGACTAAAATGGGTCACAGAATGGGAATATGAGTCAGGGCCCCCTACTAGATTCTGCCTGCCCTGTCCGGGTGATTTCTCCAAAATCGCTCTACTTCACTTACTCCCTACGTCTAAACTACATTATGAAATATAATGTAACTGTCGTTTGTACTGTACATACATATGTGGTAATTCATGCAATAGCTGAGTGCTGAAAATATCTCCTCACACACTCACAGCTATTCCTACTCTGACTGCCAGTGGGTGAGGTGACTCAGGGTCAGGGGAGTCCCTAGGCACACACTCCTCTGTTGTGACCCAAATCAACAATAGAATAGATGGAGAACGAGCATAGACAAAAACGTACGACCAAAAGGATCTTAAGTTAAAAGAGTAAACTGATTGGCAGTGGGTTCAAAGCGGCACCCAAACCCTTAAGTGTTGCCCACCTCTTTGTAGGCTATACCCTCCTACATGGACCCCTGAGATGATAAAATAGCCTTCTTAGTTAGACTAACTATTTCTCTTCTAACTGCTCTTGGATCACAGAAACATTTATGGGATTTATGGTGTATATGAGATTTTAATTTTTCTAAAACGGGAAAGATATGTTGTTAAGGGACCCTGTGTTGTAGTCAGAAAATTGGAGGTAAATGAGTCCTTCAAATGTTGCTACGAAACAACTAGAATGAGCTTGTTTCGTGGCATGGTCAGAAGGAATCGGAAGCATCCAATATTCATACACGATCACAGGGGCCTTAACCAAACTGTACAGATATGATGAATTCTAGTTATTGCCTTATTTTAGATCAAGTTCGTTTTAAGGATTCAATATTGGTTTTCTAGCTTATTCCCCTCCCCCTCCCGGCCCTAGCTACATATTCTTCAGTTGAATATTCTCCGGTTGAATTATAATTTTTTTTACTCACTAAAGCCCAGTTTACACATGCGTGAATAAGCTCCCGATGCCGTCACGAATAAGTGAAATGTCAAAAGTAGGGGACGTGGCAGATGAATTTTTTATTTTTATCAATTGCTGTGACTTACCACCGGTGCATCACTGGTTCATCTGTGGTTAATCTGCAGTATAACAGGAATGATCGGGGGAAGCCCGGGGATTCACCATTGGCTCTTGGACGACTAATTTGTAACGGTAATTTTACTCTTTTTTTTTGCCGGCGGTGTTTTTGCAGGATGCCGTGGGTGTGCCTGGGCATGCTCGGTGATGCACCCCTCGGCAGGCTGTAGGAAGGTCCCTGGTGTCCCTGGGGTACACTGGCATAGCACCTGCGGTGTATGACTCATCGAGTCAACCTGTTAGATTAGTTGGGGGTGCACCACCGCTGCCATCCTGGTAGGCCGTATGAAGGTCTCCGGTTTCCCTGGGGTACACCAGCGTAGCACCTGCGGTGTATGACTCATCGCATCAACCTGTCAGATTAGTTGGGGGTGCGCCACCGCTGCCCCCTCGGCAGGCCGTAGGAAGGTCCCCGGTGTCCCTGGGGTACAACGGCAGTCCATACCATCAGTCACAAAATCCCCAGGGATGCTCCATGACTTTACCGCAGGTAAACCGGCGAATTATCCCCATTCCACGCCAGAGATAAAAGTATGCACATTTTTTACAACATATATGAATGTTTATATAGCCGGTATATTCCAGACACACCGGCGATTCACTGGCGTTGCATCCACGGTGTTTCCCAAAGTCGCAGGGGTTTTGCAACGGTTGTCTTGCCAGCGGTGAACAAGAATTTCGGAGGCAGGCTGCAGGTGTACCTACGGTGCACCTGCAACTTATTTTTAATCGGTTTGTGCCATGAAAAGTTGGGAGGGGAGCTAACTTTTCGTGGCATTACCCGAGCTGTCGGCGAACCACCCAAATCGCCGCCGAACTAGCCGAATAAAGACCCAAATAAGCTTTTTTTTTTCCAAAATTTCCGTTAATCGGCATGGCGCCGAGAGGTTAAGCCTCCACAATTATTTTATTTTCTTGTCCCCCGGTCTGGCATTTTTGCACTATTCTGTTTAACTTACTTCTGTTTATTACTCTAGCTACACACAACATCAATACCATTTGCAACCGATTATCACTAACTCTAAACATCCCATTACAAGTTACAGACATTATATGAATGAATTATGTCAATAGGCACATGGACTTTCATATCATTGATTTAGTTTTTCCTTCCTTTCTGATAAAAAAAATAAAATAAAAAGATACACTTCGTTTATATTCTGTGGTACATCCATTGTTTGGTTGTCTCATCAACGCATTCATATATATATAGATATAATTAGTTACTTCTTTTATTTTCAGAGTCGCTAAGGATGTACCCGCCATTGTCCACAACAGAGAGAGTTTGCGTCAAGCCTTATCAGTGAGTTACATAAACATACTTTAGAAACCAGTATGACCTTTTTATTTTTCTAACACATTGACACAGTGACACCATTTTCAAATTGCCCAGTGTGTTTTGATTCAACACATATATGCCAATAACCTGCTTGATCCTCTGAATTATTCCTTCACCAAACCCCCGCCAGAAACCATGTTGTGTTATGTGTTGTGATGTATTCGTAGGGTTTACAGTCAGCACGTCTAGATTAGGGGTTCTCAAAGTGGTCGATATCGACCCCCAGGGGTCGATGGGATCACCCAAGGGGTCGATGAATAGCCAGGAGGTCGATGAATAGCCTGGGGGCCGAAAAGGGATCAGTAGATGTTTACTGGAGGGTCAAAGGGGCAGCCTCCAATCTGTAGAGTAGACTCTTTACGAGAACTATTCGTGTGCTTCCCGAACTGATCGAGTGAGCGAGCATATCCCCCTCCCCCATCCACCTCCTCTCGAAGTGTGACAAGTCGCAGAGAGGAGAGCCAGCAGTTCAGTACATTCTCTGTTCGCGTACTGATTATTGTGACTCGAAATTGAAAATTGTGTGGAGTAGACATAAATTTTCATCATACTGTATTTCTACTGCTGCTACTACTACTACTACTACTACTACTACTACTACTACTACTACTCATATATTTTAATATTTTTTTCTTTAGATTATAATGATATAAGTTAGGACTGTTAGGGGGTAGACAGAATATATGAAACTTCATTAGGGGGTCGACAAGCCAAAAAGTTTGAGAATCCCTGAACACACTTTGCGCTGGGCCCATTATGACGTAGATACTTGGGCCTCTGAGTCAGATACCACCTCTTTCACTGGTTAAGGGGGATTCTTGTGTTGGTAAATCTGGAGCAACCAATTCCTCCAAACTACTCCAAGCAACAGAACACTATTATTTTTGCTTTTCTGGTCCTGTTTCCCAGCATACTTTTGAGGAATCAAGGCATTCTAGTGTACCAAAAAAGAATTACCACCTTAAGATTGAGCCCAGTCTCACCGGTGCTCTGACTGACCTATACTCTCTCGACCGTGACAGTCAGCGCAGATTAACGTGATCGTGGACAGTCGTGCGTAACCAACATGTTTACTACTGATAATAATATCCAAACTACTGGAGAAAATTTGATGAAAACTTATATTTACACTTCTTAACTAACCTTTCATTTATTAATGGGGAACCCCTTACATTTTTGGACTTTCTGCATAAGATTGGAGAAAGAGCCAGCAAGTTTCTCCAGTCTCCTTGGGTATTCCCCTCCATGAGCGATGCAGTGCAGACTCTAATGTTGCCACTGTTGACGTGTCCTCGTTCCTTAGTTTGCCCTTGACTATGGCCCACAGGTTTTCTATGGGTGATATGTCTGAACTGTTAGCTGGTTAGTCAGGAATACACTCCATCTTGCTTGCAGAAAGCCATTCCTTGATAGGATTCATCAGTCCATAAGACTCGTCTCCACTCATCAGTGGTCCAAAAGTTGTATTTATATACAAAGGCTAGGCTGTCCTTCCTCTGCACCCCAGAAACAAAAGGCTTTCTTCGAGTTCGAATGTTTTTAAATTTCAGTTTTGTGTGACTAATTACCTGGATGGATTTTACACTGCTCTCCTGGAGAAGTATGCCATCCTGTTCTTTAATCTGTTTTGCTGTCAGGGTGGGACTTTTCTCAAACTGTCACCTTATGTGACCCAAAGTTCTACCACTGATGTTAGGGCACCTTCCCCCACCATGTTTTTGGTAAGAAACTCGCACTCTCCAAAGGTCTTAGATATATTTACAAGTCGATTTACTGTAGCTTGGTATATACTAGTTTGTCGATTTATTTTCTTGGTACACCCGGAAGTTCTAATATCTATTCCCTCTCATAGCCAAAGTCGCGGCCAGTGACGACCGGGCGATCGAACAAACTACATCAAACTCCTCTACAATGCTTTACTTTTACTAATACTTCGAGCAAATGAACCACTGAGTTCGGAATAGAGGAGTTGGATGTGGTGTGTTCGATTGCCCGGTCGTCACTGGCAGCGACTTTGGCTATTAGGGGGGGGGGGAGAAATTAGTACTTCCGAGTGTACATAACCCAAATTTGTAAGACTCAAGCTCTCTCACTATATTAGCCTCACTTGTACATGCCTTTAACATCTTCAAAAAATTGTAAGTGCAAATTTGTATGGTTACATAAATCCTTGGAGGGGTATGGGCGGTGGTAATGAATGAGTATGTACTGCTCCACTGAGGCAGGCGGTATTTAAACTGTCTGTTATGTGATTGATATTAGGCGCCACAGCAACAAAGTCATATAACCAAAGAGTATGGAAGGTAGAGAGGGGACACTCGTGACCGCTCCTATGAGGAGAATATAACAGCGGGAACAGTGGCGCCGCCCGACGGCAAACTCGGTAAACTACACATCAACACCAATGCTACTTGTCTTGTTATCGCTTATGAAGATTGGAAAAATACTTTTCAATTTACATTATGCACACAGATATATCGATGTACAATTGCCTGCACTTATAATTGGTACAGGAGAAGAGGACTGACAATGCTGGATGTACCATTTATAAGTGCTGGCAACTGTACTTACCTGTAGTGCTTCCTTAGTAATTTCCAGATGTTTTTTTAAAAGTAGCCTACATTTTAACTCGTCACTGACATTTGACACGCTCACGTCCCTACTGCTGTAATCCTGTGTTATACCATATCCTGAGGAGTCCAAGAATACTTCCCCAGTGTCTTTACATGTCGTAAAAGGCTATTAAAAAGTCCCAATTTATACAATTACTTTACAAATTATATACAAACACACGAAGTGTTGGTGGCCAGACGTGTTTAAGGGAGCTGCAGCAATATCCTCGTATATCGCTGTTAATACAACTAATTCAAGGACAAGACTGTGAAAAAAGTTGTATGAAGCCACCCACTACTGTGATATTAAGTGAAAATTCAACTTAAAGGAGGATAAGTGACTTTAATGGTGTTTTTATGAGTCAACAAACCTGGGATCCCGGCTTTCTCTCACCCCTGCACAAAGACTACACCCTGACCGACAACCCACCAACAACACTTCACGGTAATGTCGAATGAAAATACTGCTGCTGGACTGGAAGATGGGAGCGAGACTACAGAGCCTACTGAATTTCATAGTAGACTGTCTGAGGACATAAGCAGAGCCATGGAAGAATGTTTTAGATCAGGTGAGAGGGATGACAGATGTGGTCAACGAGTGAAAACAAGGAGCAGGGCAGGGGATTCGAACGCTGACGGGGGTGTGGCAGGCCTAGTTGGTGATGTGATACGGTCACTGCAGCCTGTTATCGTGAGCGCTGTGACTGCTGCAGTGACCCGTGCGATGGAGTCGTTTGTGAAGACCATGAAGGAGGAGATAAGGATGCAGAGTCAGCAAGTAAACGATACTATATTATATGACCTTCAGAAACAAATAAAACAACAATCGTATCAACTGGAACAGATGGAGCAGTATAGCAGAAGGGAAAATGTATGTATTAAAGGAATAAGGTGTACTGAAGGGGAGGATGTGACGGCGACGGTGATAAAGGTGGCAGAGGACATCGGGGTGACATTAATTCAAGCTGACATTTCTGATTGTCACCGCATTGGTACCAGCAGTGATGCCAACCGTCCCAAGCCCATCATTGTCCGACTTGCAAGGAGAGAGAAGAAGATTGAGTTAATGAAAAACAAGAAAAAGCTCAAGAGAGGGATTTACATAGACGAAGACTTAACAAAAATGAGGAGCAAAATGTTATATGAAATAAGAAGAGATCCGCAAACTACAAAAACATGGACAATTGATGGCAGAATCTTTGCGATGGTGAATGAGGGGGGCGAGGAGACGAAGAAAATATTCGACACTCCGGATGACTTGTACAAGCTCGGCTGGAACGAAACGAAGCTGGGCACCTTCCTGGTTTCAAAATAGCGAAACACGGACCCCGAGCTGGCAGGTTGTCTCGGAATTTCGGATGAATCAGGTATTCAGTTGAATGTGTGTTTTTTTTTTTTTTTTTTTTTTTTTAATTAATTGCGCCGTAGCGTCAATCAACAGGCAGGCAACAATACATACGGGTAGGCGGGACTCATGAGAATACAATGACTACAACCACACATACACACGCACACACACACCACACACACACATCACGAAAACATAACAGAATGGAGCACAAGCATACAGACAAATATTACATTATGACCTACTTAAATCCACCAAAACGAGGGTGGCATACCAGAAGTTCCTCCAGAGCCTGGTGGTTCAGCAGGTGTCGACAAACTACATCTAGTGGCAGGCCCCGGGGCAGCAAGTGTCGGACAGTGGGGCAGGCCAGGCAATAGTGCTCTACAGTGTTAGCACGAGGCGCTCGACACAAGCGACACTCAGTGAAGGGAGGCTCACCCTGCATTCCAGCAACCTGCCACGGTGGCCATTAGCCAAGCCTCAAACGAGCAGAGACTACATTGTGCCTCTGAACCATGAGGCCTCGACGACGGTAGGAATATTTGTGACGGCAGACAGACTCATAATGTGTGATGGAGATCCTGAAGGGCCTCTCTGCATCCCTGCGTCGCCGTACAGGGAGGAGAGCGGTGGAGCGGACTTTAGAGAGGTAACATGTCAGGGAGAGAGGACGTCCAACACCACGAGGAGGCAGATGGCATTCTTCCTTTGCGAGTCTGTCAACTGTACCATTGTGACGTAAACCTACATGGGATGGCACCCATAAAAATTTGACAGTCAAGTTACGATGACGCAATAAGGCCAAAAACGATAAAATCTGCTGAACAACAGTAGAGTGTGTGGGCTGAACACTAGAGAGAGAATGAAGGGCAGGTCTGGAGTCACAAAAAATGGCAGCATTCACTCCATGTTGACAAACAAGACTAACAGCATCCAGAATGGCATACAGTTCACACAATGTTGAGCTAGAGTGGTTACAGAGACGACGGCCAACCCAGCCCCCTGGAGGTGACTCCATTTCAGGTGAGAAAACAGCACAACCTGCTGCTCCATCCACTTGCAATGAGCCATCAGTGTAGAGGCAGTATGGATCTGTGATGGAGGACGTCACTGTTTCTATGTGTTCCAGAGCCAACTGCCGCTGTAGAGAAGACAGTTCCGACTTGGAAGTAGGTGTGAAGCTCACATCAGGTGTTGGTAGCATCCACGGAGGGGGTCCTGGGGGGACGTCGGCCACCATTATATCTATATTAAGACTACGGAGCATAGAGGAAACAGACCTTATAAGAGTATGTCCAGCAGGAAGTATGGGAGGGACCGGGTAGTTTGGTCTAAGAGAAGTCCTGACTACCTGAGAGTAATGAGGTGAAAGATGTGGGAAATGGAGGCACTTGACAGTGAAGCAAGTAACATTACAATAAATTCTCTCCACTAACAGGGGAAGACGCAACTCACGCTGCATGTTCACTATCCTGGTCGACATTGGACAACCGAGAATTATTCTCATTGCTCTATTTTGAAACTTTTCTAAAGTTTCCAGAGTAGCCCTAGGAAGTTGAATCAGAGCAGGGGAGAGGTAATCAACAACTGAACGGATAAAAGCAATATAGATAGTCCTGGCTACTGGGATGGAGATGCCTGAGGAGTTGTTAGTGAGCCATTGAAGTGGCGTAAGTCGGCACTGGAGACGACCCAATAAGCCCTGGACAATGGGATGGTCTTGAGATCTGGCAGGGACAATTGGCCAAATATTGACTGGTGCGCCTAGGTAGCGATACTGGGAACACATGGGAATGACAGTCCCTCCAATGGTGAACACTGGCTGAGCTTGAGGAAGGTGGCAGGTGAATATACTGCTCTTATCTGGGGAGACAATAATGCCACAGTGAGAGGAGACCACAGAGAAGGAGTCAAGAAACCGCTGGAGATCCCTTGGTGAGGTAGAATGAACACAGATATCATCAGCATAGCATGTAATTGTAGTTCCAGGAATATCAGGGAGAGAAGTGAGCAACCGATGCATCAGAATATTAAATAACAATGGGCTGAGAACACCCCCTTGAGGCGTACCAAGATGAAAACTGCACAAAGGACTGAGTGCACCACTGAAAAACACACGGGAGGTCCTGTTACTCAGGTAGCCCCGAATCCACCGTAGTAGATTACCCTTTATCCCAAAGTCAACCAGTTGATCCAAAATGACGTCTCTATTAGCAACATCGAAGGCACTTCGAAGGTCAATGAAGGCCACCACACTGTCCCTGGAAAGGCGAGAGTACAGGTCGACTAGGCAGTGATGTGTGCTCCGCTGGGGAAGGAAACCAAACAGCCATGGAGAAAGGCGATCCTGCAGTCTGTACATGAGACGATTGAGTAAGATTCTCTCCATAACCTTACAGAAACAGGAAGTAAGGGAAATAGGCCTGAACTTCGCAGTGCCGGGCTTAGGGATGGGTATTATTGTGCTGCTGGTCCAGGCTCGTGGTACACAACCGTCACGAAGACAAAGATTGTACAGTCGAAGTAGAGGGTTCCCAGGAACTTGTTGAAGTAGGCGCAGCACAGCATAAGTAATACCATCATCACCAGGGGAAGAAGCTCTACCCCGAGAGAGAGCACGGCGCAACTCCTCCTCAGTTATCTCCCCTGCATCATCGTCATCATCTTGTAACAGAGCAGACATTAGACGTAGCCGATGGACAGCAGCACGGGAAGCGAGTGTATCTTGTATGTGGATGGGTAGACTGGCTGGGGTAGATTGTTCTGACCAGGCATCGACAAGTTGTTTGGCATAGTCGGCAGGAGTGTGATGACGAGCAGTGGCCAGTGTCTTTTTAACAACCCGACGGATGAGGTGCCACATAGAAGCCACACTTGTTTGCTGGTTGATGCTGTCCGTGAACCGCTGCCAAGACTCAGTGTGAGCACAATCCTGCAGGGCAACTAAAGCGTCCCTAGACATCTGGTAATGATGGAGTAGGTCAGGGGTTGGGTTGGCTTGAAACAATAGGCCATCACGTTCAGCCTCCTCCTTTGCCTCCTGTATACGTGCATCCAACGTCCAGGAGTGGGCAGTATGGCGATGCTGGAGGTGTGGCCGGGAGACGTATAGCCTATAAAAGTCATGAGTAGCAGATACAAGATCAGAGTACAACTGTTCAGCTGATGATATGCAAATGTAGGGAATACATGGGCCATAAATAAGATGTAAGTCGGGCAATATTTAGGGGGCACAGCAATACGCAAACGAGTGGCTGAAGCACCTGACCCAGCAGTTAGAGAATAATGAAACCGAAGAGCAATGTGATCAGAGAATAAGTCTGGCACGGAGGAGCACTGGACCTGAGATGGTATCAGGCCAGACGAGAGGATGTAATCCAGAGTACCTCCCCGGCAGTGAGTGGCACCGCCAGTGTCCCAGTGTGTCAGATGATGCTTGCGTATGTATGAAAGGAGACGAACACCATTACGATTAATAGAGCCAGTACCATCACCCAAATCAGAATGCCGAGCATTAAAATCTCCCATATACACCATACCACGCACTGTTGGAGAAGGAAGAGCCTCAAGAGTGAGTCTAGCTGGGGCAGAATAGACATTACATAGTTGGAGTACTCCATTCCCAGGTAACACCTCAAATAGCTGAAAGGTCATGTCAGGATCAGTGGAGGTACGGAGAAGGCGATGTGGCAAGGAGCTATGTATGTAAGTCAGGAGACCATTCCTTACCAGATGAACATATGGCACATAACCTGAGAGAGGAGGAGCTTGCCCAGCAGCGAGCGGCCGTCCTGGAAATGCTTCCTGGAGAAAAATAACACTGGGATGATGACGAAAAACATAGGCCTTGAGTTGAGTGAGCTTAGCATAACTGGTGATACCACATACATTCCAGGAGATGACATCCAGCCGGCAATCACTAGCGAACTCTGTATTTTGAGGTAGAAGTCCGGTGAGTGGGGGCAGATGAGCGACCTGGAGAAGCAGATGGACCAGGAGAAGGGACTGACTCGAAAAGCTTTTCAAGGCGAGATGCAACAGTATCCATCTTTTTGGTAAGGGTAGTGACAGTTGAGATGATGGCCTGCTGAGTCTCAACCAAGGTGGAGAGTTTGGAGTCATTGGCAGCCTGAGCGGCAACCAGCCCATCAATCCTGGCTTCAAGGGCAGAAAAGCGGTTTTCGAGATCCGTACATCGTGCCATGAGGGTAGCAAAAGACTTGCGGAAGGCCAGGTCTGGAGGTGAGGCAGGGCTGGTAGGAGGAGCAGACTGGGGAGGTGGTGGTGGTGGTGGTGGTGGTGGAGGCGGAGCAATAGTAGAGACACGAGCCTGGACCTTACGTCGAGTACATCCATGCCACACGTTAACCCCTGGCTGAAGGCACCGTGGACACTTCCATCGAGATGTATCTTCAGGAGATGGAGGCAGCAGGATGTGATGGTTCGCTCCTGACAGGACACGTCTTGGAATCATGGTCGGCGGCACACCATGCACACTTCGGCCTGGCAGAACAGTACCGGGAGATATGCCCAACTCCCCAGCACCTGTAGCACCAAGGCTGGTTATTATGAAGTTTCCTCACCTCACACGGTGGAAGACAAGGGAGGAAATCAAAGGAAATCTCATTTGGAGGTGGATCGGGTTGACTCCAGATAACAACAATACGGCTAATGGGTGAACCATCTTGGAAAAAACGACGGGCAAAGTACACACCAGGGTATCCTTTGGCAAGTTTCGAGTCAACATCAATAGGAAAACGGGTGAGGATGTAGCTGGGGAACTTACGAGGCCTCTCAGGTGAGTCTTCAAGAATGAGGGGCAGAGATAAAAATTCACCAGCCTTCACTCTATCAATGATGTCCTGACGCTTCCTAGAGATGTAGACAAACCGGGAGGTGACAGCAGCCATCTTGACTTCAGCCAGTTCACGCTGCAACTGGAAGGCCCTGTTGACATCAGACAACCAACGCAGCTTTGTGTCTGTAGATGGGTTTCCAGAGAAGGAGAGTTTGACATAGGCATCTCTCGGGGCAAAAGCAGGAAGGTTGGACGAGGGCAAGGAGTTGGTATACAAAGAAGAAACACCAGGGTGAGGCAGAGAAGGTATGTCGTGCACAGCTGAAGCACCCTTGGCAGTCTTGGCAGCTGGAGGCAAACAGTCCACACCATCGAAATCCTGCGAGGAGTCGGACGAGGGGGTCGGACGAGGCATCAACAGGTCGCTTGGTAGAGGTTGAGGAGGTGGACGGCTGCAACCTGAGCTGCGGAGTGACCAAGGAGAGGGGGGGAGGGTTGCGAGAAGTCAGCTCAGGCCAGTGATCCTCAATTGGAGACTCGTCTTCCTCCGACATTGCCAAGTCGGCCTCCAAGCAGGAATCCGCACTCGTCATCAGACCAGGCAAGGCCTAGATGGAAAGCAAACAACAACACAAACAACTAAACACTCAATCAGCCAGGGACACACACACACACACACAGACAATCACAACAAAACTATACACAGAACCACAACAGACAAACAACACCAGCAACACCACAGAAACAACAACACACAAACAAGAACTCACAAACAACACAAAAAAAAACAATAAGATCTCCAAAACAACACAAACGAGAATGGAGGCAGAGCGCCATGAGTACGTCCACACTCCACCTGTTCTGGAGCGAGACTGTGTCAGATAGGCTAAGAGAGTAGTAACCACTAATAGTTTCAACATAATTTTTTATTACAGGGCGTACACTAACAGTGTATTAAGTGAGTGTCACATACAACCACAACAGAAAATCCCATATTTTTATTTACACTGCATTGTACACCCTATAAAACGTTATTCGGCACTTTAACTCACGATACAATATGCGACACCGCACGAAGAAAATTGAATCCCCAACTGAGTCACTGTGCGTGATTGGTATCAGTTATCGTTGCGAGAAGCATAGACCCATGGAGTACCGAATAATTTTTTATAGTTTTTAAACTTGCCTCGTCCACCTAAGAGAGAGCAGGGGATGAGGTGGGGGGAGGAGTTAATTTTAAAGCGTTCGATCGTTCGCCCACGGTAATGGATTTGGCTTTCATGTGTGAAATTAACTGTTTACATTTTCGAAAAATATATATGGAACTATGTTTAACATCATGTCAGGAATTTACCCTGTCATTTTGTAAATGTAGTTTTGAATAACCCTGTATATTATATATTACATACATATAATATATATATATATATATATATATATATATATATATATATATATATATATATATATATACAGGGTTATTCAAAACTACATTTACAAAATGACAGGGTAAAGTCCTGACATGATGTTAAACACAGTTCCATGTGTATTTTTCAAAAATTTAAAAAGTTAATGACAGACATGAAAACCATATCCATTACCGTGGGCGAATGATCGAACACTTCTAAAATTACCCCCCCCCCCACAGCACCCCGTGTTCTCTCTCGGGTAGACGAGGGAACTTAATACAACGTATGAAGCAAAAAACCCTTATCGATCACGGGTATTGTTTTGTGGTCGAATTACACTTACCGAGTGATACGTGTTGATGCCAGGGCGGTACTACTAACTTATCTGACATTACAAGAAACACGAAGCCTTGGGATCGATTAAAAGCCAACGGATCTGTTTGAATCCCATGATCGATAAGGGTTTCATTGCTTCATACGTTTTAAAACTTGCCTCGTCCACTTAAGAGAGAGCAGGGGATGAGGTGGGGGGAGGAGTTAATTTTAAAGCGTTCGATCGTTCGCCTATGGCAATGGATTTGGCTTTCATGTGTATAATTAACTTTTTACATTTTTGAAAAACATATATGGAACTATGTTTAACATCATGTCAGGAATTTACCCTGTCATTTTGTAAATGTAGTTTTGAATAACTCTGTATATATATATATATATATATATATATATATATATATATATATATATATATATATATATATATATATATATATATATATATGCAAATAAATCACTTGGTGGCACGTGATCCAGGAATATGCGTAAATCCACAAGGAAGGTAAAATAAACACGGAGTCCCAAGCGCTTTCGTGTATCTTCAGGGGAAATACAGAGTGTAGAATAATGTTTTTTTTTTTTTTTTTTTTTTTTTTTTTTTTTTTCCTGGCCTATCGACCATGGTGTTGTTCATTAAGGCCTTTTATTTTATTTTTTTATTTATTTTTTATTTATTATTATTTTTATTTATATTTTTTGCATATTATTTTATGCATTTATTATTATTATTATTATTATTATTATTATTATTATTATTATTATTATTACATTGAAACTTAAAATTAAACTTATATACTAATTGTTTTTGTATTCTTTTTTGTAAGTTTATACAAAATTTTTCATCCTAGCTAATAAACTAATCTATGTACCTACTCAACCAATAGCTAACTAAACTAATACCTATTCCAGCCAATCGCTAAACCTAGACAGACAAATCGCTAAACCTATATTAGACAATCGCTAAACCTAGTTAATACATCATAATTTACAATAGATACAAAACATAATTTATAACATTCATAATTGAAAAATATGCATACAAAATGGTAACAACAATAGTAATAAAAAGTCACATCACTCTGATCAGTTCGGTCTCCCTCAAGAAAGTCATCAATTTATCAGTCACACCACCATCCCCATCACCTAAGAGAGCTGAGAGTGTGAAGGGGACTTTTACTGCATCGCAGTAACTTATGAGGGAAGCACGTTCCCCCACAAATCGCCGACAATGCAGGATGATATGACTGATAGATAACACCGCATTGCAGGTGTTACAATGCGGTGGAAAACGTTTGTCTATATATGGTTCTAGATGAGTTATTCTGGTGCAGTTTGTTCTCAGTCTTGCCAGTATTCTTTCTTCGAGGCTATTGGGCCGGTTGGCAGTGGCCCAATTACCCAGTTGAGGCTTGATGGTGTTGATGTTAAGTCTGGTCCACTGATCTTGCCACAGAAGATTTATTGATTTCTTTCCGAGGGATAGACACGACTGTAGATCACGAGGGACGTCCCAAATCTCTTCGAGCTCTACAGCCGATTTCGCAAGTAAGTCTGCCCGTTCATTGCCATAAATACGACAATGCCCGGGCACCCAGATCAGAGTGAAGGACTTGTTGCATAAGTGCAACTTATTAATGATGCGACCCTGGATTTCATTGGAAATAGTTTGACATGAGTTAATTGCCTGAAGGGCTGACTTGGAGTCTGAGAAAATTACTATTGAATTATGACGAGAATTTAGTGCATAGTCTATGGCAAAAAGTTCAGCTGTAAACACAGATGTATGGATCGGCAATCTGTACCTAATATCACATTCACTCGACCATACACTCGCACCCACACTTTCATCTGACTTGGAGCCGTCAGTGTACACGTGATGAGACCCCAGGTGACTGCGGATGATACCACCAAACAGGTGGTGTATCTCCAACTCCGGCGCCTTTTCTTTCGATGATGGTAACCACGATGTGTTGACGCCGAAGTTGGGTGTCTCCCACGGTGGTATCTTGTTGATGATAAACTTGTCGCAGTCCCCGAGGTCTATTTGTAGTTGTTCGGCTAGCAGGTGGAGGCGCACAGCCAGTGGCCTCCGTCTTCCGTGGTGAAGGTAGTGATGTTGTTGGAGAGAGGCACTGGCCACGTTGCCGATCTCCGACTTCCGGATCGTAGACATAGCGGTGTTAATGGCGAGTTGATCCCGTCGAAGTCGGAGAGGAGGTATGTTCGCCTCCACCTCCATCCTAGCTACACGTGTACACTTCAGAGCTCCCAAACACACACGTAAACATTTATTCTGGTACACATCCAATCTTCCTAGTGTTGTATCTGAAGCCGATCCATACACCTGTGAGCCATAGTCTAGCTTTGTACGAATAAGGGTCTTATACACCATTAATAAAGATTTCCTGTCGGCTCCCCATGTGGTACCTGATAGGTACTTAAGGACATTTAAAGGTTTTTCACAACGAACAAGCAAATTATTAACATGATGTGTAAAATTTAATCTTTGGTCAAAATGAATTCCTAAAAATTTAACTGAATTATGAAATGGTACCGGTTGGCCATCTAACGTTACGTTAATTTGAGGTACTCTACGTTTACTAAATATTACTCCAGTACACTTAGGAACGGAAAACTTAAAGCCCCACTGTAAGGCCCATTTGTGGACAGAATCAAGCGCTGCTTGAATCCGTCCTACTGAAAATTGTGCATTACGTGACGAGTGCCACATTGCACAATCATCAGCATACAACGAGTATTTAAGATTCCTGGGGACTAGAGCTGATGACAGAATATCATTGATCATGATGTTAAAAAGTGTTGGACTAAGCACGCTTCCCTGTGGCACCCCGTTCTCTTGGACAAAAATGTCCGATGTTACATTACAGGGAAGGGTGACAGAAAAGGTTCTGTCACGCAAAAAGTTTTTAATGAAACTGGGCAAATTACCTCTTAAACCATAACCGTGAAGCTTCATCAGAATACCATGTCGCCATGTCATGTCATAGGCTTTATGGATGTCCAAGAACACCCCTACCATGAATTCTTTATTGGCAAATGCCTTTGAAATGCAATGTTCCAGGTTCATCAAGTGATCAACTGTGCTCCGGTGTTTCCGGAAGCCACATTGTCGATCACTCAATAAACCCTTCGCTTCTAAAACAAAAAGTAGCCTATTATTTATCATTCTTTCCATGACTTTACAGAGGCAAGAAGTCAACGCAATAGGTCGAAATGAACTGGGATTCACAAGACGACCAGACTGTTTAGGTATCGGTATGATCCACGCAAAGTACCATGAATTCGGGAAGGTGTTAGACACCCAAATCTCATTGTACACTGCTAGCAACTTGACCAGGTTATCCCGGCCAAGATGCCGGATCATACCGTACGTGATGGTGTCAGGTCCAGGATGGTGTCTTTACAGGATCTTAGGGCAAGGAGAAGTTCGTCTATCGTAAACTCCCGGTTGTATGGGTAGTCTACGTCTTCTGTGGCAAAGTCTATCTCTTGTAGTTCAGCCATACGTTTGTGATGGAGAAAACGTTTGGTCGTAATTGGCTGAACTACTTACTTTTGAGAAACTCCTGGCAAGTACGTTTGCTACGTCCACGGGATCGTCGTAGATGTTATTGTCCACTTGAAGAGTGGTGATGGGTGTATACGGGCGTTTGTTATTTAATATCTTTATAGTGGACCAGACTTTAGTTAGTGGTGTAAAACGATTCACCGTGGACACAAACGACCGCCAAGAGTCCCTTTTAGCTCTATTTATTACTCTCCTTGCCTCAGCCCTCGCCCGTTTGTAAGCTATAAAGTTGTTTTGAGTGGGCTGTTTGTCAAAAATCCTGTATCTCCTATTACGTTTCCTTAATGCCTCTCGGCAATCCGTTGACCACCAATGTGCTTCACGCTTATTTCGAATTATAGAGGTTTTGGGAATAGCAACCTCAGCTGCGTGTAAGATGTTTTGTGTTAAATTTCGCATCTTTTCATCTATGGTCTCCCCGGATATATCTAGGTCGACGATCCTCTCGAAAGACCCCCAATCTGCTCTCTTAAAATTAAACTTTGGTACCAAAGGGGCCGAAATAGTATGATTTGAATAAGAGAGACAGATGGGAAAGTGGTCACTACCAAGGGAGTCGGACTCAGGATGCCAAGAAAAATCCTGGTGTATATCCGGGGAGGCCAGAGACAAATCGATAGACGAAAAGTTGCCAGAACGATCATCAACCCTGGTGGCTTGACCATCGTTCAGGAGGCAGAGGTTGGATTGTAGTATTATGTCTGCCATCTGCCCTCCGCGAGCATCAGTTTTTAAGCTTCCCCACTGACAGTGATGGGCATTAAAGTCGCCCAGTATTAATTTTTTACCGTGAAGTTGATCAAATAGATTATGTAATGAATCACTGTCAATGGGGCCACGTGGCGGACAGTAAAGAGAGCAGATGGATATGTAGGTGTTGTGTATTTTCACTCTGCAAGCAACGGCTTCCAGAGTAGTGTTTAATGTTATTTGTGTCTGTGGATGTGATTTGTGTGTGTATATTGCTACTCCGTGTCCATCGTTTCTCCTGTATGCGTTGTAGTGTTTAAATTGTGTTGGGTCAGAGTGATTCTCCAACCCTGTCTCCTGTAAACAGACGACGTCTGGCCTGTGTGTGTGTAATAATATTGATATGTTCAATTTATTCCCAAGACTTCTACAATTCCACTGTAGTACAGTGAACATGGCGGTTTAAGAGTTACGGGGTCGGCCTGAGCGCTTAGTCTTTTTGTGCCGCCCGCCGCCTGGCGAGTGGCTACCGGGGGACCTTTCCCAGTCCTTGCGTCCACCCCACCGACCCAGACAGCGAGATTAAACTAGTAATTTACTACAAGTCTCCAAAAACCTCGAACCTCACCTTACACAACCGACCTACTACCTCCAAGAGCCCGATGAACAGTGACCACGTGATTTACCAACACACCTGTAACAGTGTGGACTGTGAGCCTCACCACTATGTTGGTAAAACACAAACATCACTGTCTCGTCGGCTCACCATGCACATCCAGTCAGGATCTATAAAAGACCACTACCGCACCCACGACAACCAAGCTCTGACACGAGACAAACTAGTAAATAAACCACCATACTAGACAAAGAAACAGACAGCAGAAGACTCTCCTACCTAGAAGCGATCTACATAGAAACTCTACAACCCTCTATAAACAACCAGACACAAGACCTCCAAATACTGCCCTCCAGAGAACGACACATCACCAACACCGTCAGGATATCCACCACACCTCCAATACCTACTGACCCGCCACAAGCATCTAACATCTTACCCACCACCACTACAACAAACCAACAACTCAGACGTAGCGCCAGAATCAGAAGCTACCCCCCATCCATCCACCAATCACTAGGCTTCTGATATGGTGGCCCCGCCCACCCCACATACGGAAAACAGAATCGCCACTTCCTCCTGAATATGTCCAATGTAATGGACGAAACGTCGACCTCCCCCAACAACTCAACATTTGCCTCACTTATCCACCATCTAAGTGAAGACTTAAGAAAAACAGTAAGAGATATTGAGAATATAAATAATAAACTCATTAATGCAGAACAAGCCATTTCCTTCAACCTCGTTTGTTTGAAAGAGAATATATATATATGGGGGATGGCTAACGGTAGTGTTCCAGGGTTGGCCAGTTGCCCATTAAGGAGTGAAATTAATATAAGTGGGGCTGAGTAGGTTCACAAGTTTTGCATGCTCTCTAGAGGGGACTAATCATACAGTGAGCAAAGTTAAAGGAACAATGCCTAGTGTAATGACATTAATAGTGAGAGAGTAATGTAATTTTGCGACAAAGCCTGTACTGAATAAGTAAGATGGGAAAGGTTGATGTGACAAAAGGTCTGTAATTTCACCCTTCAAACCTAATAAAAATACCTTTAATTTTGCTTATAAGTTATGTTGTAGTATAAGAAAAATAAACTTTTATAACACCAGTCTAAGTAAATTATATTGATTGATGTTTCAGACTTCCTGGTACTAATATTCATCTAAAGCCTGGCGATATTGTACAACTGCCTATATGGTGTGTGCAACATGACCCCAAGTATTGGCCTGAACCAGATACCTTCAGACCCGACCGCTTTATGCCCGAAAACAAGAATCAGATACACAGCTACACACACATGCCTTTTGGAATGGGACCCCGTAATTGTATAGGTAAGTCTGATGTCTGTTAGTGCACTGATGTAACATATTATATATTATTTATTGGTTGGTGTATGAACTAAATATTGGTGGTTGTTGTAGAAAGCCTGTGAAAAAGATAGGAAACTGCTTATGACATTTATGGATTGAAAGAAAGCTTATGATTAATTTAACAGAGAAGGCTTATTGAAAATTCTGCAAATGAATGGTATAGATGGTAGGTTAGTACAGAGGGCAGTGTTCTACCTCCCTGTTTGCTTGTAGACATAGTGGTGTTACCTTCTGGTGCTCTACTCCATTTGAACACAAAAATTCCTAGAATTCCTCTGCAACTATCTGAATGCCACTGTCAGTTCTTAATGAAATGGGCAGGCCGATCCTAACAAAGACTGACAAGAATGCTTCAATGATCTTGGCACTCGTTATTGACTCCACAACAACAACAACCTCAAAAAATTTACTATAGTAATCTACAGCACAAGTAAATATTGCCCTGATGGTAATGGACCCAAGATATCGGCCTTACAGTCTTGGCAAGGTTCACTGGAGGGTAGTACTCTCTGCATTGGTACTGGTGGGGGATAATCACTAACAGCTTGATATACATTATTAACAGGTCCGGCATTTCCTTCCCACTCCTTTATCAATACAAGGCCACCAGACCTTACTTCTTAACCTGTATTTATTCTTAACAATGCCTTGATGTCCCTCATGAGCAAGATCTAGCACTTTGCTTCTGAAAGTCTGTGGGATCACCATCCTGGTTCATCTAAGCAACAGTTCCCAAAAAATGCAAAGTTCATCTTTGATATAGTGGTAAGCATCCATCTTATCGCCTCATCAATCTCCACTTCGAATGTTTGTTTTTCCAGTTTACAACTCGTCATCTTTCACTGTCGCTCGTTGAAATTCTGTAGCTGTAAGTGCAACTGGAACTCTGTGTTCTACTATCGCTCGGACGAAATCATACATTTTACCCTTATCTCTCTGTATCTTAGAATTTAGCCTAAACAAAGCATCTACAATATTGCAACTGCTTGGCCTATACAGAACTGTAAAGTCATATTCCTGAAGCCTCGGCACCCACCTCTCAATTCTAGCTAATGTTTTGACCTGGCTGAGTACTTTCGAGTTCAAATCTCCATCCAAACACAAACAATTTATACCTTTCAATGTTCATACTAACGCTAGTGTTTCTTTCTCTGTATGACCGTACCTGCGCTCCACATACAGTATGCTTAAACTCCTGGATGCATATGATATAATACACCACTTGTCACCTTGCTGTTGGGGAAGCACTGACTCTAGACCAGTTGGCAAAGCATCTGTAATTACCCTTGTTTTATAACGTTGCTAAAGTTTTCAGAATGCAGAGATGGTAGTACAGTGTGAGAACAGGAACATGCATGCATCTTTGTAAAAGGAGAAAGTAGATTAAAATAAAGTAAATAGATGTGTATTGGATGTTCTCAAAAAATGAATGTGCGGATGCGGATGCAGATATCAACTTAAAAATTGCAGATGATGATATAAAAAAATGCTGATGTCTGATGACCATAAATTATCCTCGTGGATGTGGATGCGGAGACTTTTTTATATTTAGGGTATATATAATTTAAATTGTGAAAGATAAGTCTAATCAATCCAACTCATGTAATACCAGGATGGTGAACAGGGACCCAAGTCTTCATGCATCCCACCAACCATTTTCTCCAACCTCCACCCCTTTGAAACTAGTTAAATTATATTATATTTAGATAGTTTATCAAATATTCTTGAGCTTCACTGGCTGACACTGCACATTTATTCACTATTTGAAGTTTAACAAAGGCATGCAGCTACCTTTATACTATAAGATATATTCTCTTTCAAAATTTTATTTAGAATACCAAATTACCACTAGTGTATGTATACAGAATATATACAGTATATAATTATACAGTAATGATATTTCACCGGTCGTCTGAGAAGACGAGTCGAAGCTCTAGGGGTTTATACCTATAAGGGTAGGGACAATGGCAACATTGACTGATGATTGTGAAAGTGAATAGCATACATGCTGGGGACGAGTGTGGTAGCTAAATAGATGCCAATACGTTAATATTTTGTCGGCGAATTTAGTTGGAATACTGTACGTGTTTCACGTTATAGGAACACGAGTTGTAGGAGCACCTTCTATACATTTTTGGATTTTTTTTGTTTTGTACAGTATTCTGACTTTTGCTGAGTAATATCCACATATCCTCATTCTCAAATCCTGTCACTGTAGTCTTCCTCGTCGTCATAGTCGTATTCTCCACAACTTCCAGGATTATAACAAATGCAGTTGTCCAGTAGTTGCAGGTACACTCGCTGTCAGAAGTTGTGTCCTGGATCCCTTGATATGATGAATCGCAACCAGGCGAATTTCGAAGGTTCAAACAACGGTACGTTGTAAAGAAAGATGTGCAGTGTGCACCGTTGTTCGAACCTTGGAGCCTCGCCTGGTTGGGATTCATCGCGTCAGGGAATCAGGACACAACTTCTGACCGCAAGTGTACAGTCCCACTCTTGTTTACAGTTCACGCTCTCAGCTTCTCTCCCTAGAACCCCCGAGTCCCAACAACTAACTCTCGTCATTCACACACCCCATACACACAATCTCCACATCTAACGTTTTTTTTTTTTTTATTCATTGCGCCGTAGCATCAGTCAATAGGCAGACAACAATACACAAGGGTAGGCGGGACTCACGAGAACCCAATGACCACACACACACACAAGCTCATTCCGGGAGGGTAACAGTTGGTGAGCACGTGTCCAGGACGTGATCAAGACCAGGTGAAACAAACACATGCGCACACACACACACATCACGAAAACATAACAGAATGAAGCACAAGCACACAGACAAATATTTACATCATGACCTACTTAAATCCACCAAAACGAGGGTGGCGTACCAGAAGTTCCTCCAGAACCTTGTGTTTCAGCAGGTGTCGACAAACCACATCAAGTGGCAGGCCCTGGGGCAGCAAGTGTCGGACAGTGGGGCAGGCTAGGCAATAGTGCTCTATAGTGTTAGCACGAGGCGCTCGACACAAGCGACACTCAGTGAAGGGAGGCTCACCCTGCATCCCAGCAACCTGCCACGGTGGCCGGTAGCCAAGCCTCAAACGAGCAGAGACTACATTGTGTCTCCGAACCATGAGGCCTCGACGACGGTAGGAATATTTGTGATAGCAGACAGACTCGTAATGGGTGATGGAGATGCTGAAGGGCCTCTCTGCATCCCTGCGTTGCCGTACAGGGAGGAGAGCGGCGGAGTGAACTCTAGAAAGGTAACATGTCAGGGAGAGAGGACGTCCAACACCACGAGGAGGCAGATGGCAGGCTTCCTTTGCGAGTCTGACAACTGTACCATTGTGACGTAAACCTACATGGGATGGCACCCATAAAAATTTGACAGTCAAGTTACGATGACGCAATAAGGACAAAAACGATCAAATCTGCTGAACAACAGTAGAGTGTGTGGGCTGAACACTAGAGAGGGAATGAAGGGCAGGTTTGGAGTCACAAAAAATAGCAGCATTCACTCCACATTGACAAACAACACTAACAGCATCCAGAATGGCATACAGTTCACATAATGTTGAGCTAGAGTGGTAACAGAGACGACGGCCAACCCAGCCCCCTGGAGGTGACTCCAGGTCAGGCGAGAAAACGGCACAACCGGCTGTACCATCCACCTGCAATGAGCCATCAGTGTAGAGGCAGTATGGGTCTGTGATGGAGGAAGTCACTGTTTCTATGTGTTCCAGAGCCAACTGCCGCTGTAGAGAGGGCAGTTCCGACTTGGAAGTAGGTGTGAAGCTCACATCAGGTGTTGGTAGTATCCATGGAGGGGGCCCTGAGATGACATCTGCAACCATTATATCTATATTAAGACTATGGAGCATAGAGGAAACAGACCTCATAAGAGTACGTCCAGCAGGCAGTATGGGAGGGACATGGGAGTTTGGTCTAAGAGAAATCCTGACTAACTGAGAGTAATGGGGTGAAAGATGTGGGAAATTGAGGCACTTGACAGTGAAGCAAGTAACATTACAATAAATTCTCTCCACTAACAGGGGAAGACGCAACTCACGCTGCATGTTCACTATCCTGGTCGACATTGGACAGCTGAGAATTATTCTCATTGCTCTATTCTGAAATTTTTCTAAAGTGTCCAGAGTAGCCCTAGGAAGTTGAATCAAAGCAGGGGAAAGGTAATCAACAACTGAACGGATAAAAGCAATATAGATGGTCCTGGCTACTGGGATGGAGATGCCTGAGGAGTTGTTAGAGAGCCATTGAAGTGGTGTAAGTCGGCGCTGGAGACGACCCAATAAGTCCTGGACAATGGGATGGTCTTGAGGTCTGGCAGGAACAATCAGCCAATTATTGACTGGCTCGCCCAGGTAGCATAACTGGGAACATATGGCAATGACAGTCCCTCCAATGGTGAACACTGGCTGAGCTTGAGGAAGGCGGCAGGTGAATATTCTGCTCTTATCTGGGGAGACGATAATGCCACAGAGAAGGAGTCAAGAAACCGCTGGAGATCCCTTGGTGAGGTAGAATGAACACAGATATCATCAGCATAGCACGTAATTGTAGTTCCAGGAATTTCAGGGAGAGAAGTGAGCAACCGATGCATCAGAATATTAAATAACAATGGGTTGAGAACACCACCTTGAGGCGTACCAAGATGAAAACTACACAAAGAACTGAGTGCACCACTGAAAAACATGGGTGGTCCTGTTACTCAGGTAGCCCCGAATCCACCATAGTAGATTACCCTTTATCCCAAAGTCAATCAGTTGATCCAAAATGACATCTCTATTAGCAACATCGAAGTCACTTCGAAGGTCAATGAAGGCCACCACACTGTCCCTGGAAAGGCGAGAGTACAGGTCGACTAGGCAGTGATGTGTGCTCCTCTGGAGAAGGAAACCAAACAGCCATGGAGAAAGGCGATCCTGCAGTCTGTACATGAGACGATTGAGTAAGATTCTCTCCATAACCTTACAAAAACAGGAAGTAAGGGAAATAGGCCTGAACTTTGCAGTGCCGAGCTTAGGGATGGGTATTATTGTGCTGCTGGTCCAGGCATGTGGTACACAACCGTCACGAAGACAAAGATTGTACAGTCGAAGTAGAGGGTTCCCAGGAACTTGTTGAAGTAGGCTCAGCACAACATAAGTAATACCATCATCACCAGGGGAAGAAGCTCTACACCGAGAGAGAGCACGGCGCAACTCCTCCTCAGTTATCTCCTCTGCATCATCGTCATCATCTTGTAACAGAGCAGACATTAGACGTAGCCGATGGACAGCAGCACGTTAAGCGAGTGCATCTTGTATGTGGATGGGTAGACTGGCTGGGGTAGATTGTTCTGACCAGGCATCGACAAGTTGTTTGGCATAGTCGGCAGGAGTGTGATGACGAGCAGTGGCCGGTGTCTTTTTAACAACCCGACGGATGAGGTGCCACATAGAAGCCACACTTGTTTGCTGGTTGATGCTGTCCGTGAACCGCTGCCAAGACTCAGTGTGAGCACACTCCTGCAGGGCAACTAAAGCGTCCCTAGACATCTGGTGACGATAGAGCAGGTCAGGGGTTGGGTTGGCTTGAAACAATAGGCCATCACATTCAGCCTCATCCTTTGCCTCCAGTATACGTGCATCCAACGTCCAGGAGTGGGCAGTATGGCAATGCTGGAGGTGTGGCCGGGAGACGTATAGCCTATAAAAGTCATGAGTAGCAGATACAAGATCAGAGTACAACTGTTCAGCTGATGATATGTCAAATGTAGGGAATACATGGGCCATGAATAAGATGAAAGTTGGTCAATATTTAGGGGGCACAGCAATACGCAAACGAGTGGCTGAACCACCTGACCCAGCAGGTAGAGAATAATGAAACCGAAGAGTGATGTGATCACTGAATAAGTCTGGCACGGAGAAGCACTGGACCTGAGATGCTATCAGGCCAGACGAGAGGATGTAATCCAGAGTACCTCCCCGGCAATGAGTGGCACCGCTAGTGTCCCAGTGTGTCAGATGATGCTTGCGGATGTATGAAAGGAGACGAACACCATTACGATTAATAGAGCCAGAGCCATCACCCAAATCAGAATGCCGAGCATTAAAATCTCCCATATACACCATACCACGCACTGTTGGAGAAGGAAGAGCCTCAAGAGTGAGTCTAGCTGGGGCAGAATAGACATTACATAGTTGGAGTACTCCATTCCCAGGTAGAACCTCAAATAGCTGAAAGGTCATGTCAGGATCAGTGGAGGTACGGAGAAGGCGATGTGGCAAGGAGCTATGTATGCAAGTCAGGAGACCATTCCTTACTAGATGAACATATGGCACATAACCTGAGAGTGGAGGAGCTTGCCCAGCAGCGAGCGGCCATCCTGGAAATGCTTCCTGGAGAAAAATAACACTGGGATGATGACGAAAAACATAGGCCTTGAGTTGAGTGAGCTTAGCATAACTGGTGATACCACATACATTCCAGGAGATGACATCCAGCCGGCAATCACTAGCGAACTCTGTATTTGGAGGTAGAAGTCCGGTGAGTGGGGCCAGATGAGCGACCTGGAGAAGAAGATGGACCAAGAGAAAGGAATGACTCGAAAAGCTTTTCAAGGCGAGATGCAACAGAGTCATTGGCAGCCTGTGCAGCAACTAGCCCATCAATCCTGGCTTCAAGGGCAGAAAAGCGGTTTTCGAGAGCCGTACATCGTGCCATGAGGGTAGCAACAGACTTGCGGAGGGCCAGGTCTGGAAGCGAGGCAGGGCTGGTAGGAGGAGCAGACTGGGGAGGTGGTGGTGGTGGTGGTGGAGACGGAGCAATAGTAGAGACACGAGCCTGGACCTGACGTCGAGTACATCCATGCCACACGTTAACCCCTGGCTGAAGGCATCGTGGACACTTCCATCGAGATGTATCCTCAGGAGGTGAAGGCTCAGAGGTGGAGGCAGCAGGACGTGATGGTTCACCCCTGACAGGACACGTCTTGGAATCTTGGTCGGCGGCACACCATGCACACCGGCCTGGCAGAACAGTACCAGGAGATATGCCCAACTCCCCAGCACCTGTAGCACCAAGGCTGGTCATTATGAAGTTTCCTCACCTCACACGGTGGAAGACAAGGGAGGAAATCAAAGGAAATCTCATTTGGAGGTGGATCGGGTTGACTCCAGACAACAACAATACGGCTAATGGGGGAACCATCTTGGAAAAATCGACGGGCAGAGTACACACCAGGGTATCCTTTGGCAAGTTTCGGGTCAACATCAATAGGAAAACGGGTGAGGATGTAGCTGGGGAACTTACGAGGCCTCTCGTGTGAGTCTTCAAGAATGAGAGGCAGAGATAAAAATTCACCAGCCTTCACTCTATCAATGATGTCCTGACGCTTCCTAGAGATGTAGACAAACCGGGAGGTGACAGCAGCCATCTTGACTTCAGCCAGTTCAAGCTGCAACTGGAAGGCCCTGTTGACATCAGACAACCAACGCAGCTTTGTGTCCGTAGATGGGTTTCCAGAGAAGGAGAGTTTGACATAGGCATCTCTCGGGGCAAAAGCAGGAAGGTTGGACGAGGGCAAGGAGTTGGTATACAAAGAAGAAACACCAGGGTGAGGCAGAGAAGGTACGTCATGCACAGCTGAAGCACCCTTCGCCGCCTTGGCAGCTGGAGGCAAACAGTCCACACCATCGGAATCCTGCGAGGAGTCGGACGAGGCATCAACGGGTCGCTTGGTAGAGGTTGAGGAGGTGGACGGCTTCAACCTGAGCTGCAGAGTGACCGAGGAGTGGTGGGGAGGGTTGCTAGAAGGCAGCCCAGGACAGTGATCCTCAATTGGAGACTCGTCTTCCTCCGACATTGCCAAGTCGGCCTCCAAGCAGGAATCTGCACTCTCCATCAAGCCAGGCAAGGCCTAGATGGAAAGCAAACAACAACACAAACAACTAAACACTCAATCAGCCAGGAACACACACACACACACCCACACACACACAGACAATCACAACAAAACTATACACAGAACAACAACAGACAACACCAGCAACACCACAGAAACAACAACAACACACAAACAAGAACTCACAAACAATACAAAAAACACATAAATATGAGCTCCAAAATAACCCAAACAACAACACAAACGAGAATGGAGGCAGAGCGCCACGAGTACGTCCACACTCCACCTGTTCTGGAGTGAGACCCCACATCTAACGTTATTAACTACAGAGTCGAAGCCAGAGCAACATACTAAGCAATAAGCAAGCATTCGGATAATATATCGTCTGCCTGCATCCATCCTTGAACCACTCGCCATATAAAGATTCCAAGCCATGGTTTGAGTTCTGCACATAATCCTTTCCGTTTGTCATAGCATTCGTCTTGTAATATGCTTCATGAACTAAGGACCCTGTGATCGTGTATGAAAATTAGAGGCTTCTGATTCTTCCTGACCAAACCACGAAACAAGCTCCTTCCTTATAGGTGATGTTTCGTGGCAATGATTGAAGGACTCATTTATCTTCAATTTTCTTACTACATCACAGGGTTTTGAAGGGGGAAATACACTTTTGGTACATTGGAGTGCCTTTATTCCTCCAAAGTATGTCAGGAAACAGGAACAGAAGAGCAAAAATAATGGTGTTCTGTTGCTTGGAATAGTTTGGAGGATTCAGTTACTCCAGATTTTTCAAATACAAAACGTCCCCGTAAAGAATCAGCCTCAGTTGTAACATGGAATGAATTTGGTTTGGCAAAGATGCAGAGATGCAATTTTTATGTTTAATTTTTTTTCGAGTTTTGCTCGAACGAATTTCTTTTTTACTTTTTTACTTATTTACTAATTTTTTACCTAATTTTTTTTTTACTAATTTCTATTTTACTTTATACCCTAGAATTAATTTATTTTACTTTTCCGTGACAGCAATGCGTTTCGCCTTAATGGAAGCCAAGGTAGCACTGGCCAAGATGGTGTTAGCAGCCGAGATGTCTTTGGCCAACAAGGACGAGGAATTGAAGCTGGTGACTGGAGGAGGAGTCATGCGACCCAAGAATGGCATCAAACTTATTCTGCGACCTATTAATCAGCAATGAGAGAGAGAGAGAGAGAGAGAGAGAGAGAGAGAGAGAGAGTGTGTGTGTGTATGTTTGAGAGAGAGAGAGAGAGAGAGAGAGAGAGCGTGTGTGTATGTATGTGTGAAAGAGAGAGAGTTGAAGCTAGTGACGGGAGGAGTCACACAAGCCAAGAATGGCATCAAATTTATCCTGCGACCTATTAATCAGGAGAGAGAGAGAGAGAGAGAGAGAGCGTGTGTGTATGTGTGTGAGAGAGAGACAGTGTGTGTGTGTGGGTGTGAGACAGCGTGTGTGTATTAGGGTTTCCTGTTTTGGGGAATTTATAGCATGCCGGTATGCCGTAAAAAAATCCAGGCATTTCCCGGGTTTTGGCCAATCCCTCTACATAAGAACAGGAGAAAGTACACAGCTTTCAGTACTCCCAAAGGATTATATCAATTTAAGGTTTTACCTTTTGGGTTATGTAATTCACCCGTTTCACTGTGAAATCAAGCTAGGGTCGTGGTTCAGTTATCATATATATTAAACCATGTATGTTTCAGAATTTTTTTAGTGTAATTTAAATTAATATAAGATAGTGAAACTGCTTCGTTGAATTCATGTAAACAGGTTAGTTCCATTACTCTTGAATTAGGAGGTGAGGTGGTGGATTACCATGACTGTGGAAGGCAGTTCGGCAGCAGCACTAGCACAGTTAACACTTAGTAGCTATTCTCGTGGAGTTTTACCTCGAGTGTGACTCTATCCCTAGTTTGGCTTGTGTCTTTCTGCCAGTGTTAGCAAAGAAACACCTGCGGACGTGCCATTTTTATCAACCACCACCCACCTCTTCTCTCTACTGGACATTATCAGGTTATATACCACATTGTTTATAATATAATTCAATTGGAGCCGGTTTATGTATAAGTATTCAAATTAGGTTAGGTATTTAAGATTAGGTTAAGTTAAATGTGTTTAGGTGAGGGTTGTCTTTAAATATGGTTATTGCTTAATAAATTGTTACTGTTTGTCAAGTACGTTTTACATGTCCCACTGTGTGTGCTCAAATTTTGTGGGTTATGTACAGTCTGTTACAGTTCCGACTGGGCCACCCAGTATCGAGAAATCGTAGATGTGGCAGCAGTGTGTGTATGTGTGTGCTCGAAAATTATACGGATCGTCAACACTCTCCCTCTGTAGTGAACATGACCCTGCCTCAAAGTTCATTCCATAGATGGCGCTGTGTATTTGTGGAAGGAATGTGGACGCAGGGTTGAAGTTTCGGGAAACATCTATGCTCGTGCCAATGAGTCATGAGCTCTCAGGCAGAGTGGTTGAGGAATGCTATTATGGAAATTTAACAACTATATTACACAATGAGTAGGTGAAGCTAAGGTAAAGTTGTTCGTAGCCTGAACAGAGAATACTTTTTCTAAATGGATTTCATGTTTAGCATGCAACATTGCATTGTTTTCTTGTTTTTCTACCAACTCGAGCAGATCGAGCAGATATGTTGTTTGCTTTGGCCATCATATTTTGGTAAACATTATTTGATGTTAACCTCTGATTTTGTATTTTATTTGTAAGTCACGTTACAGTGTATTACATGCATAGTAAAATTCCTTCATTAATAAATACTCTCTCTCTCTCTCTCGTTAAAGTGTACTGTAATCTCTCTCTCTCTCTCTCTCTCGTTAAAGTGTACTGTAATCTCTCTCTCTCTCTCTCTCTCTCTCTCTCTCTCTCTCTCTCTCTCTCTCTCTCTCTCTCTCTCTCTCAAATGAACACTATCTTATCTTATCCAGTCTATTTAGATATGAAATCGTATGGAGATTTAGGACCAATTCCACAGTTGTTCGTTGTAGTTTGTTAGCGCCCAAACGAAAGAATCTAAACTGTGTAAATGACTTTTGACTGATTTATTGGATTAATCTGATAAGTAAAGTTTACAGATATTGTAATAATACTAGTGCTTGATAGTTATAGTGAATAGGTATACTCAGCTTTTGGGAAATCACGAAGGCTTACGAGTGTGTTTGGGGAGGAATCTGACAAACAAAATGACTATGTGGGACCAGCCCTGACTCCTTGACATTCTACGTTAAACAAATAAGTGTCGAAATATGTGATCTTTTTGCCAATGATAGATTCTTCTTCACCTCCTTCTAACTTCTTCACTTTTCTTATCCTGTTCTTTCTTCACCTTTCCCTCATCTCCACCTCTTCTCTCTTTCTCCTTTAGACCCCGTAGGGGGGTATTGCCGGTGGTAGTGATAGAGGGCAATACTTTAAGGGTTTTGGCGCCCCTTCGGCCCCAGCCAATCTCTTTCAGTTATTCAACTGTCTCTCTTTTCTTTCTATTTCCTTCCTGCTTGTGGTCCCACCTCTTCTATCACCTTCTTCTGGCGCTATATGATCTCGATGTTGCAGCGCCAAAAATCAATCAATCAATCAATCAATTTGACAATGATAATCAACTGGCATTGATTGTTAAATTAACTGGGTTATGTTTGTTTAGAAGCCACACCTGAATGGGGAAGAGGGATCACTCCTAGCGACCAAACGTGTGTTTAACCTCCTAATAGATTACCCCGATTTTTGCTAATTAACCTTTTGTAGTGAAAAATAGTGTGTGCATAACAGTAGGTGTTTTACCAAATTTGCACATCGTTCACATAATGATTGATTTATTCCAGAGATAACGGTGTGTGGTTGTGGGGAAGAGAAGGGCCAAGTTTCGGAAAGTAGGTGGGCAAGGTGAAGTTCACTGGAAGGCACCGGTTGAGCACACGGATACGTAGGGTCATTACTTTAGCTAGGAATGTAGTTTGCCAGTCAGTATTTGATGAGTGTTTCAGAGTAACGACTCCTTATAATGATAAAATCCTAAAGATTTTTATTACTTTGTTTATTGTATCACCCGTTACCATAAATCCTACGAATTATGAAATTACTCCGAAACTATCCCTCTCGCATATTCTGTGTATCTTTTTCTCGAGTCATCAAGTAATGAATGGATAACGTTAGCTACACAAATTAAAGAAGAATGTGTCTATAAATTGACATTACCGATATCATGCTGTATGTGTAATAATCCTAAAGAAAATTAGCTCCTAGTAAAAGTCAGACAGAACACGTGATTAAACCAAGATTTACTTGCATTATAAAGAAATATGAAATATTCGCGTCCGTGCCCGAGATCACATCTTAAAACACGCTGCACACTCAGAGGGACCCCTATTCGGAGGCATATTTTTCAAGTCTGACCTGGTCAATGCAATCCGTTCAGTTAGGTTAGATTAAGTATGGTTGGGTTGAAATGCAGTCAAGTAGGTTAAATGAGCTGGGAAAGACCATGAGACTATTTAAAAAATTTCCTATGGTTACTTTTATTCCTATATGTTAGGAGCAATTTTCCTTCATTTTGTCCCAGCACTTCTTGCTCTCCAGCCAAATTCGAAAAATATGCTAACCAGCTGTAAAATCGGCCGTTGAACCCTCGTTGGCCGGGAGAAAGATAAAACTCTGGTTATTCTCTACTTTCGTCATCTTTACAGGTTCATAATTTCAATAGACAGGAACACTCTATAAATGTAAATAGGCAAAGTAGGAGTTATACAATCCTTGACAACCCAACAACATTTATTTAAACAAAATAATTTTTTATTTACATTGACAATTAATATCTAGTCCAGCCACCTTCCTTCTCTATGACGGCACGCAGTCTATCGGGCACAGAGGCCACAATGCGTCGAATTTGTTAGGTTTGTTGCGGAACATCTCCCACTGAGCCTGGGTATGAGCCATTAGTGCCTCCAGTCTCCGCTCCACCATCTCTGGCTCCCAGCAGTTGACCATATTAGCCCACACGTTCTCTATGGGGTTCCAACGAAGTTCACCTTGCCCACCTAGGCTACTTTCTGAGACTTCGCCCTTCTCTTCTCCACATAAATCCATCATTATGTGAACGGTGTGCAAATTTGGTAGATCACCTACTACTATGCACACATTAATGTATCTATTAACAAAACTTGGGGTAATCTATTAGTAGGTTAAACACACGTTTGGTCGTTAGGAGTGATGCCTCTTCCCCATTCACCTGTGGGTTCAAAACAAACATAACCCAGTTAACAATCAATGCGAGTTGATTATCACTGGCAAAACGATCGCTTATTTCGACACTACTAATTTGTTTATTAACGTAGAATGTCAGGGAGCCAGGTCTGATTCCACAGTCATTTTGTCAGAGTCCTCCCCAAACACACTTGTAAGGCTTCGTTATTTCTCAAAAGCTGATTATTCCTATTCACCAAAACTATTAATTGAGCATTTGTATTATTACAATAGCTGCATACTTTACTCATCAGATGCTTCCAATAAATCAGACACAAGTCATTTACACAGTTTAGTTTCTTTCGTTTGGGTGCTAACAAATCACAACGAACAACTGTGGAATTGGTCCTCACTCTCTGTTCGATTTCATTAGTATAGAGATAGGATAAGATAAGATGGTGTTTATTTCAGAGAGAGAGAGAGAGAGAGAGAGAGAGAGAGAGAGAGAGAGAGAATTACAGTTGACTTTAACATTTTTATTACGAGAGAAAAAGTATTTAGCAATGAAGGAATTTTACTATGCATGTAATACCTGACTTACAAATAAAATACGAAATCAAAGGTGATCTCAAATTATGCTTACCAAAATATGATGGACAAAGAAAACAACCTATCTGTCCGATCCTAGTTGGTAGAAAAACAAGATAACAATCGTGGCAACGAGACGTGAGCTCTGTCAGAACGGCTGAGCAATGTTGCAAGCCAAACATGATAACCATTAAGAGGAAATATTCACTGTTCAGGACACGAACAACTTTACCTTAGCTTCACCTACTCATTGTGTAATATAGTTGTTAAATTTCCATAATAGCATTCCTCAACCACTCTGCCTGAGAGCTCATGACTCATTGGCACGAGCATAGATGTTTCCCGAAACTTCAACCCTGCAGTCCACATTCCTTCCACAAATACACAGCGCCATCTATGGAATGAACTTTGAGGCAGAATCATGTTCACTACAGAGGGAGAGTGTTGACGATCCGTATAATTTTCGAGCACACACACACACACACACTGCTGCCACATCTACGATTTCTCGATACTGGGTGGCCCAGTCGGAACTGTAACAGACTGTACATAACTTTGGCATCATGGTTGTTCTATCATTAGTCGTCAAGACAAATTTTCAAAGTGAAGCCATGATATAACCATTATCCACCAAAACGAGGGTGGCATACCAGAAGTTCCTCTAAAGCCTGGTTGATTGTCTCTGATGTGACAACATAAAATGTAAGGAAATTAAAGCTCAAGATAATGATTTGTAATGTAATGTAAACAAGGAGGAAGAATCTGGAGACAGAATTATTAAGACTGGTTGAATGGAATGACTACTTACAGGAAGTCACTGACGCAGGGGAGGTGGCCGAGTGGTTAGTGTTCTGGACTCGTAACCTATCAGTCGGGAGATTGATTCCTCTCAGGTGAGGGCTTGAGAATATTAATTTTACTCTTCCGCTTTGAGTTTGAGGCACTAACTATAAGGCCACCGAACGTCGTAAAACACCCTCACTGGTACCATAACGGCTGCAGTATTTGGGAATTACCCTCACTTCCCTCCCTCTGTGGCTGGGTACCAGTTCGGAAGTCGTGACGTGTGTGTTTGAGTAGCAGTAGACCTGGGCCACGGTAACGGGCTTGCTGAAGCTTAAGTCCAGTTCCGGAACATATTGAAAAAAAAAAAAAGTTATTTTTCGACAAGCCTGCCTCAGGTGGTACCAAGCATTATATTATTAGGTGTGACCCAGAGATGAGGAAGCTGATTTGTAAGAATCGTGATCAAGTCAAATTGGAATGGGGTGTTTATTCTGTGAGGGATATATATATAGCAACGGTATGTGATTATTGTCAAAGGTTTGGACAGAAATGTTGCCCAGAAATGTTCAGCCAAAGCAATCTGTGCTAAAAGTGTGCTGGTAACCATAATATAAAGGAGTGTACAGTCGGCAGCATAAGTTCGCTGCATTTGCACCTGCGTATGTATGTATTAGCTATAGTGATGTTGTAATACAATTTTAATGTAGAGATGACAGATATCTTTCTCATATGGTAAATTACGTACGTTGTTGGAATAAAACCCTGTTCAGAATTCAACTATCTGGTCATATTAGCAATATTAAGTACATGAGATGGACACGAATTTATGCTGCCGGCTGTAAGTCTGCTGAGAAGTGTGTAAGCTGTATGAGTTTAAGGAAACTTATTTAAAGCATGCGGCAAATTATGTGAAGTATTGTATAATTATGCAAGAGAAGCTTGAAAAAATTAAACGAACGGTAGCACAGAAAACTGATACTGAGTAGCATAGACTCAACTCTAAGAGGTGTTTTTTTCAATGCAGTTATGATAATGTTAAGATTAGAGAAATGACACCTGTGATGCATACTTTCTTGCATGTACAAAGATTAATTAAATAATTTTTTAAAGTGGTTTTTAAGAAATGTCCGGATTAGTGATACTAGCCGTTAATTTTTAAAGAAAAGATTGAAAACACATCTGATCGCTTGTTACGACATGGATAATATGAACATTAGAAGTGATTATAGTGTTAAATAATATAGAAGGAAGCCCTGTGGAGCACCATCTGCAGGTGGACCGGGGCATAGAATATCTAACAACAAGTAACACGTATCAAGTACACTACACTACGCGGGTTATAATCTTCCAGCTTGAAGATGACCAAGTTCCATTGTTACGATGTTGTTTGTTCGATTCCTGAGTAAATGAACTCTTGCAGGGGAGTTGTCTCCTGTAGGGAGTTCTTGTACATGGAGGAGACAGACATCGTCCATGAAATGAGAGATCAGAATGTCATTGCTGCACGTCGCATTTCACGTTTGGAGATGCGCTTGGCTTTATTACCTGAATCTATTCGAGTTGGATACGGAATTTTTAACGTCAGGCTGTATATTCCGAATCCCTTGAGATGTTTTAAGTGCCAGAAATTTGGACATGGATTGAATTTTTGCCGCTCTGTAGTTTCAGTCTGTGGGAGGTGTTCGAGTCAGGATCATGCTGATAGAGATTGTACTGTACTTCTGAGGTTGAGAAGTGAGTGAATTGCAAGGGTACCCATCCTTCTTCCTCTCGGGCATGTCCCGTGTGGGAGGTGGAGAAGGAGATATGTGCGGTGAAGGCTACTTCTAGTGTCTCGTATTTCGAGGCAAGGAAGACCGTTATGGCGTCACGTGCAACACCAACCCCTAACACTTCCTATGCTTCGGTTGCGAAGGCCCGACCCGTGATGAAGACATTCTGTATGCAGACTGAACCTGTTCCTGGACTACCACCACTTTCTGAGATTTTCTCTAAGATTTCCGACCCAACCCCCTCTGCTTCATCATCTTCTACTGATCATGTTTCATGCAACTCTCAATCTATCTCTTCAACCCCTGATATATCTTCACTGTTGTACGCTGATGCTATCACTACTTCCCCGAAACAGAATGGCAAGAATGAATTCAATATGACCCCCTCACGAAGCAACCCAACTCTCACGTGATGGCCCAGCCTACCCCCGTGAGAGAAGCGAACAGGTCTCGCTCCGCGGAAGGGAACATGGAGGTGTCCATCGACAACCGCCGATCGAGGCCCGGTGGTGGAGGTACTCCTCCAAAGAATAAGAAGAAGGCTAAGTACTCTTAGGCACTTCATTAAACCCTTTAAACCTCCATCATGTATAATATTTTCCAGTGGAATTGTAGAGGTGTTAGGAATAAAGCACCACAACTTGCACCCGTGCTAGATCAACACGTGCCTCAGGTAGTTTGTCTACAGGAGACTTTATTGAGAGATCAGCCTGATCCTCAACTTTTTAAACACTACCATTCGTACAGGAAACATGACGGTCATGGGGTAGCTATTTACGTTCATAAGTCAATACCCCATTCAGCAGTGGGGCTGAATTCTCCTCTGGAAGCCGTCGCATGCAGAGTGAAATTCGGCAACACGTACCTGACAATTTGTTCTTTGTACTGTCCACCACTTGGTCGCATTGATGATGATGATTTCACTTCACTTTTTGATTCATTGCCCGGTAGAAAATTAATTCTTGGCGATTTTAACGCCCATCACCATCAATGGTGGCTTGAGGTCGGATGGACGTGGGAATCAGATTGCTGACCTTTTTTTACTTTCCAACTTATGTTTACTGAATGATGGTAGTGCGACTCGTGTAGATGATCATACCGGCCAAACTACATGCATTGACTTATCTTTATCTTCTCCCAAAATACTAACAGACATCACTTGGGCAACATATGGCGACTCCCTGGGAAGCGATCACTTGCCCATCTGTCTTACTTAATCATGCGGCAACTTTCGGCCACCACCACCACAAATTTAAATATAAGAAAGCAGATTGGGGATACTTCTCAGGGATCGCCAATCTAGATATCTCGGGAGAAAATATAGATGAAAAAGACGAACACATCCCGACATCCATATTACACGCAGCCGAGGCAGCTATTCCTAAAACTCCTACAACCCACGATAGGCGAAGAGTTCCTTGGTGGACACCAGAATGCCGACAAGCACTCACTAAGTGTAATAGGCGATACAGGATTTTCGACAGAGAGCCAACACAAGCTCATTTCATTGCCTATAAGGCAGCAAGGGCTTAGGCGAGGAGAACAATTAAGTCAACAAAACGAGACTCCTGGAGGAGTTTGTGTCCACCGTGAATCAAATAACACCAATAAGTCAGGTCTGGTACACAATTAATATTTTCAACAACAAGTACACCCGCACGCCCATCACCACCCTTGAGATGGACGGTAACATCATCGACGATCCCGTGGACATAGCTAACACCATTGCTAGACAATTTGCTAAAGTAAGCAGCTCAGCTAACTACGAGCCCCGTTTTCAAGACCACAAACGGGAGGCTGAGCTGCGAGAGATAGATTTTGCCACAGAAGACGTAATTTCTAGCTACAACAAGGAGTTTACGATTAACGAACTTCTCCTCGCCCTGAAATCCTGTAAAGGCTCCAGTTCCCCGGTTACCTTCGTACTTTACCCAAATATTCTATAAACAGAGGTGGCATAAAGCGAAGTGTATGGTAAAATTCACAGGCTTATTTCATGTTGGTGTTTTCATTATACCTATTTACCATATTTACCCAATGCTGCAAACAGTGCAACAAGCCAACCAACAACTTCGTATTTAATTCTACTTTATCAGCTAACTTAACTCACTGGACTCCCAAATACAGTACAGTACTTATATTCTCACAGGGCAGAAGGAATCAATAAAGGCCCAAAGGGTTCACTACTCCTTGTAACAAACACTCAGTAAGTTCACTTTTTGAATCTTTCTCTGGAGGTAATAATTGGGCAATTTTGAAGTTTTGTTGCATCACCTTATCCACTTAAGAGAAAATAAGATATAATGACAAGGGGTTTGTTACCTTTTTATTAATATCAGTAGGGCTAATGAGAAAATTCCCAAGAGTGATTTTAGAATGAGAGATGACCTGGTTAGGACTGAAAATTCATTTCTCAATTGGGTTAGGTCTGTTTTCTAGATGCCCAGTAGGTAAAAACTTCAAGCTGTGGAAATAGTTCTACCCCAGTTTATATTGCAAGGTTATGAGGTAACTAGCAACTTCTTATGAAGTCCTTTTTTTTTAAGATAAGGTGGTGCAAAATTAAACTTTAAAGTTCCCCATACCCATAGTTACAGGAGTGGTGTAATGCATGGCATGGCAATAAGTGCTATCACAGGACTTTAAAATTTTTATAAGAGATATATATACACTTGTAATTTTTTTTCCATGTCAGTACTGTACACTTCCATGAGCATATCTTGGGACCAGTTAGGCTATCTCTCTGCCATATTCTTTCTACCTACCCGTACTGTAGTTAATCTTCCTCGGTTTTGCCTACATATGCACATTTCAGGTATACAGTCAAGTACTGTAGTATGTTTCCTAATACGCAATTGATTTATGCTACACAATATGTATACCGATGATACAAAATCCAATACACTACCATAAGTATAGCACATAAGGACTGTATTTTCCATCATTGCAACTGAATAAATAATAATGATGTATTAAGTTATGAATATATGCTAACCTTAATTGCTTTAACCTTGCATTTATTGTGCCTATAGCAAGATGTATGTTGTCATTCTTGTATTAACCTACAAAATTTTTATGATTCTACAGGCAGTGTGATAAGGTTGCTATCACAGTCATTGTCTGGATACTGTTCGAGATACAGATAGGGCACAAAGGTAAGTCAAAACACCTTTGAAAACATAATTTTTATAAAATATATTGTATAATATTCATCAACATCTGGTCAGTGATGGAGTATGCAAGACCTGCTTGTGCCTCCAACCTCACCGAAGCACACCACAACACCCTCCAGAACAAAGCCCCAAAAATAATCACAGGTTGCACAGCTGCCATCACACCAACCAAACACCTAAACCACGGGACCAGTCCTCAAAATCAAGGATCACCTTGATATGAGAGGCTGACCAACACTTGCCACAGCCTCCACACATCCACTACACTAAATGGCAGAGCAACCACTGGTGCTAACTGTTTTACTGACAGGATTTATGGGTTTTTTTTCTCTGTATTGCAATGTAGCCTATAGGGTTTAATTAATGGCCAATGCTATGTGATTTGCATTTGCTTGATTTTGGCTAATATAGTAACTTATGTTACAGGGTCTTTTGGCCTGAACAGTTATTGATTTGGGTTATCTACCTTTACACAGTGCGGCTGCTCCTCTTGGAGTTCCAACACTTCTCCTTGCAATAGTTGTTGGTTGGCAAGGAATTTTACCTCGTCCAGCTCCACCATTTCTGACTGCTGTTACCAAACCACTAAAACGGCTATTAAACTCATTTGGAGTTTTCAGGGACCTGACTTTCTGAAGAGCCTTTTTTAAAGCAGTCTTAGAGTTTTCATCCCCTAAACAGTGTAGCACTAATGATTGCCTCAACCAAGTCATGTGAAGTTTGTTCAAGATTAACATTAGAGCTATGTTGAGATGCAGGTGCAGCTACTGGTATAGGTTCATGACAATCATCAAAGTCACTGTCTTTAGAAGGCTGAGGTCTGTCAATTTGCTTCATCACCGTTTCTTCATTAAAATCACTGTATGAGACTGGTACAGCATTTTCATGCACTTTGTGACTCTGAATTTTCACGTCTTTCAAGCTTTAACAAAAATTCTCATCAGGGGTTTTCTGCTCCCAAGGAGCTAGAGCTACCAGCCACCGCCTATTGACACTGTTAACAAACATTTGGGGCACAACTGTTATATTGTGCTCTGCACAATCTGATGCTTGCAGATGGCACCATTTTCACCCCTACAACAAGTGCAGATTCCATCAGTAATGTCCACAATGTAGGTTTGATCTGGGTCACTCTGGCTGTGTACTGAGAATTTACTATCCCCAAGTGATGTCGCCCCTTCAACATGTAGGCTGCCCACACTGACCGGCTTCACTTGCCGCCGACCAAGTGCAACATCCACCAGTCGCTGTCTCATGTACAGGTCAAATCTCTCTGTCATGAAGACAACAAGCTGGCTTGTGTTGATAGCTTTGCATCTGAAAAGATATATAATTATTTCAACAAATTAGTTTAACTTGACTAATGAGTCACATTTGTATTTCACAGGGTACTGTAGCCAAAGCTAGGGATTGAAAAGACAAATTTATCACTCATACATAATGAATACATATAGTGAATAATAATAATATTGTGACCCTACACAAGTGAGAATGCATATTATGCCATAAGGTATGCAAAACTAAATATGCATCTTACAGTATTAACGCTTCTTTCAACCCATCCTTTCATCCCTTAGTCATCCCTCCTTGCTTCCTACACTTCTTCTCTGTTGGAAGCAAGGAAAAGAGTAATAATTTAAAGAAGAAAGATAATACTCAGTTAATATTGGAACCATGGAGGTATAATATAAAGGAGGCGGCATGACGTCACAAAGGTGAAGCCAACTCGCTATTGGTCGGCTGTCTCCCCTACCCCCCATTGACTCAAAACAAACCTCAGCTGATCACGTCGGACCATCAACTTCACCAACATTCTATGCCATTTTTTTTAATAATGCTGGCGTGTTCAGCATATGGGTGTACCCAGAGAGACAGGAGTCTTTCTACTACATTTCATAGGTATGTTAAGAAAGTCATACAGAAAAATATACGACAGAAATGGACAAATCAACGAAGTGAAATTCATCACCTGCCTCGCACACCGTGACACGTACCCATGTCCTGTAGAATATTGATACTGTACACACAAAAACTGCAAAGCCAAGGCTATTATAGTGTTGTGATATTAACTGTTAATTTATAACCTCACGTATATATGGCATTGACAGGGTTATAAAAGATAAACTGGCTACATGGGGTGACCTACTTGTGCCCAAGTTAGGGTTGGCCTGTAGGATAACTCGAGTGTTGAGAGATTGTATTATGAATGTTTTAGCATATTTCATAATGTTTTAAAGATATTAAATTTATAATTGTGTTTACTACGTAGACTATTTGGTTGTTGAGAATTTAGGTCTAAGTTATAGTACCGTAGTCTAAGTTAAGCCACTGTGCCAAAAGAGTTTTTATAATTGTAAAATTACGGCCTGGGACTGATGATTAAAATAATGTTTTTGTGTGAATCAGAGTGAACTGGAACTGAGTAAGTGATGACACACTTTATGCAGTAACATCCAGCCATCATGGTAAGATTTCATGTGGCTTATAAGTGGTAAAATGTGTTTGATACAAGACACTACACCTGAGTGTGAACTCTATTACATGACAGTTCTGGGTGTTACACTACACATCTCTTCACCATAATATACACATCTTCACTACACATCACATATCTGCAGTAACATATACACATCTTCACTACCCTATACACATCTTCAGTACACTATACACATCTTCACTACACACACATCTCCATAACACACCACACCTTCACTACACATCACACATCTTCACTACACTATACACAACACACATCTTCACTTCACTATGTAAATCTTCACTACCCTATACATATCTTCACTACATAATACACATCTTCACTACATTATGTAGGCTACATTTTCACTGCACATCACATTTCAGAGCACACCACACATCTTCACTACACTATACACATCTTCACTTCACTATACACATCTTACTGTATATAATCTTATTTATATACTGTACTTAAAGAGTGACATAAGGCCTTCCAGAGTCTCATACTAGAACTCTTTATATAATTAATTTTATTTGCATTTGTACAGTTGGCCACACATGAAACTCGTATGGCTCGTTACTTGTGAGGTGGCTACAACGAAAGGAAATTTAAGTGAAAAAAGATGTAGTTTGTTGACAGGCAGACAATAAAATATTATTACTATCTGCTTGTCAACAAACTATAACTTTTGCTCACTTTCTTTCACGTTGTAGGTATCTCGCATGTAGCGAGGCGTACCAGCTTCATGTGTGGGCAACTGTACTTGTTCTTATTTCTCTGTAACGTTATAATACTGTCTGTGGGTTGGTGTGTAAGCTATTACCTTCTCTTTTACTATACTTTTTGCATAAAATAAACTATCCATTCATTAATTCATTCATTCTTTCATTCATACTCCAAGGAAAATTTTGCGAGAAGAGGTAATGCTCTAGGAATCAGCGGTATTTAATGGGTTTAAGTACTTTTGATAATATACAGAATTGGATAATTTTATGCAGTTATCATATATGGAACAAATTCAAGTCTCTTTCTGGCTCTAATTATAGTTAATATGAGAAAATAAGAGCATAATTATAGTGGATTTATAGCGGCCGGGGCAATGTTTTGAGTCAATGGGGGGTAGGGTAATAGGCTCCGCCCCTGGCTTCACTTTGGGTGTACAGGACGAGCGGCTCATGCCGCCTCCTCTATATTATACCTCCATGATTGGAACGTTCAAACAAAATAAGAAAACTGTGTCAGCTGACTATTTCATAGCCTAACTATAGTAAATGTATTTTTCTCTCAAGGTCACTCTATAATATTTGACAGTCTGTAACATAATCAGACTATCACCATATATAATTCCATACCATATAAAAATGGTATATGAAACTGTCATTAATAATTATTTCTTTATTCCATGTAATTGTACACTAGACCGCTAGGTGACAGCACCATACAGGCGAGTAACAACACCCTACCTTATATTAATAATGCTGACACCAGCAATATACCATACCCACGCCACCAAGCCAGAGGGGAGGTGACGCCAGTTCAACCCACATCTTCGGTACGGCCAGACGTGAAGCCAGTTACCTCTTCTTGACCTATCGAAGATAATTTTTGTGTGTACAGTACATTAAGTACATTAATCCATTAACCATCCAGTGTAACCAAATAAACCAGTAAGATTATACTGAGTTTATTTTACCACGTGCTAATTAACTTCTCCATAGCTCTGAGTGAATCCAACTACTTATAATACTGCTGACTCCCGAGATTAACTACCGAGAACGCCTTCGAGACCGGCTACAATATTAATCTACAATCAACAAAATACATATACAAATATTATTTATGTACTGGTTGGGAAACGCTACCTCAATCCAACCACTACAGGGAGGGTTGTTATACTAGGCATCTACTGTAGTACCCCGTTGGTAACATAGCCGAAGTGGTGAAGGAGAGAAAATCATTTCAAGATAATTATGAAACACGTCGGGCTCTCTATGGATTCACGGCCATCAACAAACGCGTAAGAAATATAAACCAGCAGATTTATCACCTTTCCTTACTAAGTTGACCTGGATAATTAACACCAAATTAAGAATTTTATTAAAAGGTAAGAGGAGTGCATGGCGTAGTTTTTTCTCTCTTGTAGCGAGGCAGGTACAGTCAGTCTGTTCCTTAGCTACATATATATAACCACATTAAATTTGTACCCTATAAATTACTTATATTGTTCATATAAACTAATATCCTTTCCTATATAATTGGTCCATTCATACCATTACTTTTTTAAACTCATATATTTCTTATAACCTTTGTATTTTTCTAATAATGTTTTTATACAAGTATGTATTATAATTAATTGTGTGAGATCAGGCATGGAGGTATAATATAGTATATTATACCTCCATGGGGCCGGGTTGGTCAGTATACTCTCAGCTCTTCTTTATTTGTTGTATGCCATTGCCATCATAATCTTTACTCGACCTCTATATTATTTTTCTTCAGTTCTTGCTATCTCCTTATCCATAAATCATAATTACACACCCACACGTAGAGTCTTAGTTAAATTACCTCCTTAATAATAACACACACACACATTATGAATGGATATTTTTAAACTTAATAACACCATGCTGATTGATTCCTTACACACGATGAAAATGAATGAATGAATAAATAAATAAATAAATAAACCGTGTAGGAATGACCGTTGGAAATAATATAATATAGACAGTAAACTGTCACCTTTCCGGCCAGCATATTGCCCAACTGTTACTCCAGTAAACTGTCACCTTTCCGGCCAGCATATTGCCCAACTGTATTCCACTCCCGCACCAATGGTGAAAACGGCTGGTCCAGACGATTTGAAGGGGTAACTTGTTTAAACATCGCAACTCACTTACACACTGCTCCATATGGTCTGCACAATAATAATAATAATAATGATAATAAAAGGTCTATTGATTTGGCAGCCATAGAGCTGAAAATACATAATAAATTAGTGATTAATCATGACTGGGAATTACAATTACAATTGAAACATCTCTTAAAGTACACAATACATAATAAATTGGTGATTATTCATGGATGGGAATTACAACGGAAGCATCTCTTAAAGTAAACTATATATATTATATACATATTATATACATACACTTACATCTTCAGTCTTCACATATATACATGGTAAGAATAGATATGTGTGTGTGTGTGTGTGTGTGGTGAAGTAGGGAGGGAACTCTGGAACAGACTCTTCAGATCTATTTCTTAAGGACTTATAAAGGATTGTCTAGTTCCTCACCTCGCATCATGACCCCCTGCACCCTTCCATTTCAATTTTCACCCTTTTTCCCTTTAACATTCGCCAAAGCCAAAATATCAGTACCAGTGCTGCCCACGTGGTGTGTTGCTTTGTGTGGTTGCATATTTTTCATACTCGGAAGTACTGGGCATGTACACATGGCGTTCAAGTACAAACAGGCCTACAAGTACTAAGTATTCTTCAAACTCCGAGTACATGGAATTGTGTATGTGAGTACGAGTGTAAGAGTACATTTACAGTCTCCAAAAACTATCGGCATATTTTAGGAGATGTTGCACCATTGTGATTATTTACCTCTAAAAAAACTACATGTTTGAGATGGAGTAAGAGTGGCGATTGAAGTGGACTTTATTGCTTAAAGCTTAGAATGACAATGGTGCCATTATCTCCTAAAACGTGCAAGCACTGTAACACGCGGCAGTGCTGACGAGTGTACATTGCCAAGGAAAACCACACACACACACACACCTCTACATGATAATTATTCAGCCTTACCCCTTCCCCACAATTATCAATTCGGAGAGAGAGAGAGAGAGAGAGAGAGAGAGAGGCATTAGAAGAAAGTGACACATAAACATTATATAAACAATTCATACAGATACACTATAACAATATAAGTCATATGCATATTAACAAATGTATGTTAATAATAATACTATTAATAATAAAAGTAAGAATAGTAATAGAAGAGAATCAAACAGGCAGAATGACAAGAGAGAGAGAGAGATAGAAAAAAAAAACTGTATGTGTGTGTGGGTGTGCAGAGAGAGAGATAGTATGTGTGTGTGTGGGTGTGTGTAGAGAGAGAGTGTGTGTGTGTGGGTGTGTATATATAGGTAGAGAGAGAAAGTATGTGTGTGTGGGTGTGCAGAGAGAGAGAGAGTGAATGTGTGTGTGGAGAGAGAAGAGAGTAAAGGAAAATCTGATAATTATCCCATGGGAACAGAGTCACATGGCATTAATTCCTATTAATGATTTTGAAATACCGCCCTACATCCATTTGAAAACAGAGCGGGAGACCAACACTGATGGACAGCCAAAAGTCAACTAACAGCATAGCCCCTTCTTGACCGTGAGTTTGCCCTTTTGCTGACGTCACAGATTCACTCACCCCCCAGGTGGGAGGTGAGGAGCGCAAGTGTCCTGACCTGGTATATCTCTTGGCCTTGTATATCTCTTGGCCTTGGGGTAGGGTACCCAGGCGATTCTCCTCGCTTGGTTATATATCTATGTATTGCAAGTATTTTAGGTATTCATTGTTTTCAGTAAGATTTGTAGAAGTGTTCAAGGTATCATAGTTATGGAGAGCTGTGGTGTAATTTTTGCATTAAATGCCTTATGTCAAGTGAGGGTGAATTAAGGCTAGGAGAGACTGTGTTGGGGAATGTTGCGGGAGTTTTTATGATAATCAAATAAATTGTGCTTTATATTAGTTATTGTTTGTATACTCCAAAATGTGAGGTGAGTGTGAGGAGTCTTTATAATTTACTTATAGTGGGGGTTGAAAGAACCTGTGACAGGGGTGTTGGCAAATCTGCAGCAACTGTATCTTGCAAGCTATTCCATGCAACAGGTCATCATCATTAAATTTGTTATTCTGGTTCTGTTTCCTGGTTGCCATATACTTTCGTGCCTCTCAATTTAGGAAGGTTTTGCAGCTGTTTTGCATGGCCGCGTAAAAAAAAAAACACACACACACACAATTCCTTGTGGACGACTATAAAATGGACAGTTCGATCGGTAAGTTATATATTGCATGGACAATCAAACCCGTCACTTAAAGAACCGAAGAGGAAAAAACCAAGTCTGCACTGGGCCTGGTAAACCCTGGCTGTGGCACGAGGGAGGAGGAGGAGGAGGAGGAAAAAGGAAGAGAGGAGGAACAGCAAACACAAAGGTAGAAGGAGGAATGGTGGAAGAGAGGTGTCAGAGAGGAAAGACAGCAATCACGAAGGAAAAAGGAAGAGAGGAGGAACAGCAGACACAAAGGTAGAAGGAGGAATGGTGGAAGAGAGGTGTTAGAGAGGAAAGACAGCAATCACGAAGGAAAAAGGAAGAGAGGAGGAACAAGGTTCAAGGATCCAGCTTAGCCTTTGCAACGGTCCTGGAGGAGTATGAAATTTCTTCCTAAGCACTGGTTTTTCTTTTCTAGTATTCCTTATTAATTAGATTTTGTCGTTTTCTGCCTGACTGTCCATATGTTTACAATATATTTTTTAGCTTGTGTCATTATTGGTAAAGGTGTGTTGGAGTGTCATCGAAATAATAACACTGTACTGAGATAAAAGTCTTCATCATCGTCACTATCATTAAATTCCACAATGAATATACAGTACAGTACCTGATAACTTCATGGCCTTTAGCAGCAACGTTCCCCAGAGTGTTGGGGTTGTACTAAAAGTAAATAAATAACTGGTTATATCAGTAATTTGTTTCAATAATTTCAGTCCGACATGTAGGATACAGTAGGCGGCAAGAGTCCTGTCTTCACACCTGCCAAGTCATGAACGAAATAAAGTATGGAAATTATTATAACTTGCACACTCTCCTATACTGAAGAACCAGAGAAGTGTACTATTTTTCCCCCTGGATATTATGATTTAATATGGTGAATGTGTTTGTTCTATTATTATCCTTTATGTTATTCTTCAAGAAGCGCTGATCGAGTGAAGCTACACGACTTTTGCTGCCGACTGTACCATCATTTAGGCAATATACACTATCACACTTAAGAGATCGCATAAATAATCTGATCTATATATTACAGTGTGTCTTTAATCCTGACGAAAATGCACCGACTCCTTTCTAAGTACTATTATGACTTTAATAAAATTAGTTAAATACACTTCTCACTTAGTACTGTATAGGACCTACTGTACATATCAGTGTTTATAAATTGTAGATAAAGTATACAGTTGTGTAAATGTTTGGTGTAATTTGTCTTCGATGGCTTTCCATTTACCGAAATGACCAAAATATTAAACGAGGTAGCTGGTACACTTTCGCTAGGTTTCATGACAGTACTATACCTGTAAAAATAATACAAACTTCATTAATGAGCAAAACATTTAACATTTTAATAGATGTTCTATTCCAACTCACCCCTAATTGTGTTAAAAAAAACTCTATTTATAATTGCATCAAATGCCATATAAGATGCTAGTATATATATTTAGCACTTTCTTTATAAAACAGACTCAGTACATCACTTGATAATATATGAATGGTAATGAATATATTTGGTAATGGATAATGTATGGTAATGAATAACACAAGCCTAGGAAAACATTTGGTGGTCTTCAATAAGTGCAAAATAAAGTAGTGGTGGATACAATTAATCATTCATTCATTGCATATTCAGGGTCTACTGTATTACACAACGTGATATGTAGGGCCGTATTTAAGAACATTCGTGGAGCATACGATGGTGTGGGACCGGTACGATGGCTCCATGGACAAACAACATAGTCATCGTACCGGTACCACACCATCGTATACACCACGGATGTTCTTGAATACAGCCCAACATTACACCCAAGTCAATTCAAACCTTCCCGCCACCAGGCCAAGGCTAGACTTTTGAGGCACAAACGTATGTGACCAAATAGGCGAGCCCACACTTTAACACGAGTTGCCAAACGGCATTTTGATGGCGATTTCTAGGCTGGAAAAAATGTCCTATGTCGGGCAAAGTTGTATTGGGCTTCCTATAGTGGAACGACTTATTATAACTTATTCAATATTTTTTACATATTTTTAACTTATCTTGGACTTATTTTCATACGAATACAGCCATGAATAAAAATATATATCCTATTATTTCAGAAGAGGCTTTTTAGTCCGATTATACGCAAAGATAACAAAATTAGAATGATATACAAACTTATACAGGCCTTTTATAATTTTATTTTACATTTTACGTCGTCAATGATAGTAACAGTACTAAATCACAATAAGATGTTGATAATATATTGGTGTCCATACGATACGGTCTCCGCTGCTGCAGCAACACGTAAACAAACCAACCCAGCACCCAGTGCTTCCATTTTAGGGTAAAATACCCTAAACTAGGGTAATTAGATCCTCTTTAGGGTAGTGTTTAGGGTAAGGCTTAATTTGGGGTAATTTTAGGGTAATTCATAGGCAAAACATATTTTATATGTCAAAATCTATCGAAAATTAAGAATAGTACACAAAGCTGTTGTAGACATGAAAAGAAAGTTGAAAGTTAATTAATACTGAGGCTACATATTTATGTTGCTTTACAATTTTGCTGAACCCATCAAATTATCCATAATACAGTGTATTGGGGCATAACCCAGATACCGTAAGTTTATTTTCTTTCACTGATAAACATGATGATCTTTACAAATAGAATTTATTTTAGTTTTTTCTTATATATGATCCTAAATGACTGTGTAATAATTCATTACATTATTCAAAGTTACGATGTTGCCGATTTTTTAGGGTAATACATAGTAATTTAGGGTAAAACTGGCTCGATTCTAGGGTAATATTTTCGGAGCTCATGGAAGCCCTGCCAGCGCAAGGTATGCATATTTCTAATGCTAATAAATGTGAAAATATGGCATTTCAACATTTTCCGCTTCATGGTATGGGTCATGCTAAATACAATTGTTAATATTTGTAGGCTGTTATACTCATGCAGTTCATGAAAGCCGCTTAATGCACACATTTCGACTTTTATTATTTACTAATTTATATGAAAAATATAGTATATTCAGCATATATTATGCGAAAACACAAAAGTATGTATTTTTTTATACATTTAAGTAAAAGGTCGTGAACTAGAACGCTAATTTTCTAGTGTAAAATAAGGTATGAAATTTAACTAAGTTACCCATGTCCAGCACTTAAAATGTCGCAAATAAAAAATAGATCACCATTTGGCAACATCACTCAAAGTGTGGGCTCGCCTATTGAGGCACAAACGTATGTGACCAAAAGGCGAGCCCACACTTTGAGTGATGTTGCCAGATGGTGGTCTATTTTTTATCTGCGACATTTTAAGTGCTGGACATGGGTAACTCAGTTAAATTTCATACCTTATTTTACACTAGAAAATGAGCGTTCTAGTTCACGACCTTTTACTTAGATGTATAAAAAAATACATACTTTTGTGTTTTCGCATAATATATGCTGAATATACTATATTTTTCATATAAATTAGTAAATAGTAAAAGTCGAAATGTGTGCATTATGCGGCTTTCATGAACTGCATGAGTATAACAGCCTACAAATATTAACAATTGTATTTAGCATGACCCATACCATGAAGCGGAAAATGTTGAAATGCCATATGTTCACATTTATTAGCATTAGAAATATGCATACCTTGCGCTGCCAGACGCATGAAGAGGTGAAAGCAAGCTAACTGAATGTGTGGATACTGCGGGGATCGCACACTGGTTGCTGCAGCAGCAGAGAACGTATCGTACGGAGACACCAATATATTATCAACATCTTATTGTGATTTAGTACTGTTACTATCATTGACGACGTAAAATGTAAAATATAATTATAAAAGGCCTGTATAAGTTTGTATATCATTCTAATTTTGTTATATTTGCGTATAAGCGGACTAAAAAGCCTCTTCTGAAATAATAGGAGATATATTTTTATTCATGGCTGTATTCGTATGAAAATAAGTCCAAGATAAGTTAAAAATATGTAAAAAATATTGAATAAGTTATAATAAGTCGTTCCACAATAGGAAGCCCAATATAGCTTTGCCCGACATAGGACATTTTTTCCAGCCTAGAAATCGCCATCAAAATGCCGTTTGGCAACTCGCTTTAAAGTGTGGGCTCGCCTAATTGAGGCAGCAGCTTTTTGGTCCATGCTTCACCATACAACAGTTATCATAAACACGAATTAATGCTCTGGTTTGCAGACTGTACTTTATTTTTTATCAATTATTTTCAATGAATTATACTATTGTACCTTTCCTACTAATGACATAAACTTACATTTGCTATACGAGTAAAATATAAATGGAGGTTAATATTACATATTGGCATTTCCAAAACAAGGAGGACTGGGCCTGGCAGTTTCGTACGTTCACTACGTTGCTGTTGCCTCAGTTTGTATACACTGTGGACATCTGCTGTACACAGATCTAGATATTCATACAGAAATTTTGCCAACCTAGAAAGTGAGTAGCGTAATATTTAATGGACTTAATACGTTGGCTTCGTACTATTAATATATTGAATTTAACCGACTTCCCTCCCCTGTATCGAATCTTAACTTTTCTTCAGAGTCTTCAAAGGGTAAAGGCTTATTTTATGACACTTAATTTGCAGTTGTATAATTGATAAATAAAATAATTAATTCGCATGTTACAATCCTGTGAGAAAAAAAATATATTGTAAACGTTCTACGCAGAGTTTTGCAGCATTTAAGGGGCCCACACACGCTCAGCAGGTCTGTGATTGTATCTATAAATTTCGATAATTTCCAACCAGAAACTGTGTTCATCTTTAGGCTGTGCAGGATTTACCACACTGCTCAACTGTGGATCTCGCACTAATTAACATTTTGACGTGTCTTCAGCACTAAAAGTATATGGGTCTGTTTTATCCATATTGTCAGACTGGAACCTCTGGAATTAATGTACAGAACACTTGTGACCTGTTAATTCAGTAGGGCGTGATATGTGCACCAAGCCTCTGAAGGCTCTGATACGGAATATACGTATAATATATTGACAGCAAGGACCGGTGGGAGTATTATCTGCACTATACAGGATATCTCTCTTCACGAGTCCCTGAGCATGTAGCCTACTATTATACGAACAAAAGTTTCTTTCCTCATAGGGGTGACTTTAGTATCCATGCGACTGCCTTTCTCTAATAATGAGCTGTATATCTTTCTTATAAATTAATCTAGAAGCATCTTCTAACTTACAGTAAAGACTCACACACAAATTAAAGCAATAAAATCATAGGAGTATATGAAAACAATGGTGAGATAACTGTATGAGGCACCCCTGGGTGGAAAGAAATTATTGTCCGAAATAGAACAATCATCATCCACATATGGGTAACTCCAAAAAATTCCTGTCTAATTTTTTCACGTTCTCATAATGTTATTGTTTTGAATAGTGAATATCTGTTTGTATTAAATTAAAAAATAATAATTAAAGTAGTTATTGGAAAGTTTACCAGCAAATGAACAGAGGGAATGCTGTCTAATGTTTACACGAGTCGCCCAATTGAGGATTATTATTATTGTTAATATTATTATTGACCACGACTGTACATCTAGTCATGACTCATCTTCACCAGTCATGTCGCCACCATATAGCTCTCTGTCAGATGAACGATAAAGGGAAGAACTCCGCAATTTACAAAGACCATGCATAAGTTTGTTGATGAAATGGAGGGTTATATATAGCTACAATTAAGTATAAGGTGATTCCTCCAAACTATGCCAAAAACCATACAGACGACTTCAATGTTACTACTATATTAGATTTGTTTTGTGACATAATTTGAAGGAATCGTAACTTGCAGTTTGCTTTCATATATATATATATATATATATATATATATATATATATATATATATATATATATATATATATATATATATATATATATAACTTGTCTGTTTTCAAAGCCTCTATCTCAAGCCAATGAAATAACAAACATATTATCTATGTTTTTACCTCATGCATGATTAATGACACTAAACCAATACTCTACAACAATTAACTTGATTTTCCACATGATACTCTCAACCTACAGTATAGTCTCTCTCTCTCTTATCAAGGCGAATATATAAAGAATCATGAGTTTGATTTAAAGTACCTTGAAATCTTGACTCACTGGCAACAGTGATTAGTATATTCCAGAAGGTTCACTCTAATGAATATTCACACAGTCTACTGTAGTCTGTTATCCTTGGTTCACCATGGGGACTTTACTCACAGTTGTACCGTTCCGCATAGTTCCTTATAGTTCTGCAACACCTTCGAATGAAAAGGCCTCGAAAAGTGGTACAAACTATATTGCTGTCAATGTTTGTAACTTTTTGGTTCATAAGATTCATTCTCATGGCTCATTTTCACTCACATGTTGCAGGACTTTTGACCATGATTGTACCATATCCATTATTAGTGACGGTATAACATATCTGCTATGCTTGTATACTTGAATCATATCCCCAGTATTATCCACCAATAATATTCCATGTTGCAGAAATTTTTGGTCCATCAAGTATTGTCTGGTAATAATTGTGGGATAAACACTCAGAGTGAACCATAAAGTACAAGTGCTGATTGTCTGATGTGTCTCGATTGGGTGCAAGGCCAACTCGAGTCTAAGTTACATATATATTCATTTAACGTTCCTCTTTATCGTATCGCCCACAGAGACGTGTCAACATGGAACGCATCAAATCCATCTTTAGAAATAAAGATAAAAAGAATGAGGACGAAAAGAAGAAGGATTCCTCAGGATTAGGGCCATCGGCAGAGAAGAGGAGCCACGATTCCTCAGTGACTCCGATGGCCTCAGGAGCAGGGCCAGTGGCAGGGAATGAGAGTCACAATTCTTCAGTGTCTGATCCGAACGCCTCAAGAGAAAGTCCAGTAGCAGGAGAGAGGAGCCACATATCACCCTCTGACATGAAACGACGTCAACGCAAAGCGATGATAATGAGGATGATTGCCAGGAGAGGCGACTCAGATGAAGAAGACCTCGATCTCAAAGAATTGGAACTAATAGAGGATGATATGTTGTTTGCACACCATATGGATTTTATGTTCCATGGCTCCAGGCATTACAAGCGTGATCACTCCTTCACCCCCACAGAGAGCGCAGTTGATATCGAGCAACGGAAGTGGGAGCTACCATTAATCGTTAAACCCGACCTAGACAATGAGATCACAGACTGGGCTGAGGACATGGAAGTGGATTGTGGTGTTATCGAGACTGTTCCTCTTTACACCCTGACAGTGGTAAGTCATTAGCATTCCAGTCTCACTCTCTCAGGTATGCACTAAGTCTTACCTTCTATTAATTATTCAAGACGCATCCATGGTATAAATTTACCATAGTAAGATACTGAATTCCTCCTTTATTATCGTTATATCCAAAGACTCATATTATTATCACTTGCTTTTTACACTTATTTCTTAAAAATAGTTACTACGTGACTTTGTTTAAATTTTTTGCCGACTTCTGATGAAGAATAGGACAAAGGTTCAGGGACAAATAAAAACTAAGTAAGATAATTTAATTTATTAATAATTTAATTGTCTCCCAGTCAGTCAAGGCCTAAAGAGGGGTTGCTAATGGTCAATCAATATAAATTATTTTTCGCTTAGGTAAGATAAAAATGTCCAACATAAAATATTACCTTAATATGTTGCAGAACGAGGGTGAGCACGAGCCCCAGCACCATTCCATTCTGATGATGCCACGTATGTTGCCTGAAAAACTACAGGACATAACGCAGAGACAACTACTGGAGAAACACTCATTGAACCTGGTTATGATCGACACTTCTTCATCCATGGAGTTCTTATGGGAGGAACTTTATAAGGGATGGAATGTGGCTCCAGTACTGAAGGGACGGACGGCCCTCTATACCTTCAGCACTAATGTGAACTTCAGGCGAGAAGGTACCCAGCTGGAGCAAGAGGACTTTGACAATGGCGATACCAACTTAACTGGTGCCCTCCAAAAGATGGCTGACGAAGTGTACACTTGTCGTGAGAAATTCATCAATGTGTTCTTAGCAACAGACGGCAACCACAATGCATCAAAAGTCAAGCCAGACAAAGTACTTGATCTGCTCGAGGCACCACCTTGTAAAGTAGTGAATATGTTTGTGTTGGGTGTTGGCAATTACTTTCCTGTCAAATACAGCATCACATTGCGTTCCCTCCTCCACAATGGAAACTCCAGCATACCCTCACTCTTCTGGCCTGTGAATCCCTCCGATATGCAAGAACAGATGGCTAGCATTGGTGAGAATATCTCAAAAACAACAAGAGGCTTTGAGCTCTCACAAGAAGGATTTTTACTCCCTGGCACTGAGGCTAAAACGGCCTTTCACTTGGATGAGTGTATATATTTCCCTTGTGGCCCCGAGGCTCTGCAGAACCTCACCATCACAACTGGCCATCACAGTGGTCAGTTAAAGGTGGATGTATTATGTGCCACCCCTGCCATACTAAACAAGGTCTTTCGTCATTGGAACTCCATCCTTATCCAGCTCCACAATTCAAAGAAAAAACTTCCTGGCAATGCCATCCCATTCATGGAAAATTTGTTCAAGACTTCAGTGGATGCCTTTATCCAATCAGCAGCCACCAGCATCACTGCACGCCTTGACAGGAAAAGTTTGGCTACTCTTCAGACAAATTTCCAGACTATGATGAATAAATTACGTGATGTGTTGACAAAGGAATCGTACAGCAACGAGATAGAGTTGGCAGAAAATATACTGAGCACCACAGTGGGAGGTGGCAAGTATGAAAGCAAGGTACTCACTCTGAAAGGTCACACAGATGAAGACTACAGAACGTATTGTCAGGAGTTTCTCAAAGTGTTGAATGATAATCATGAAGCCATTGATGCCCAAGTAGTGAACCCTGATGACTGCTGCCACATTCTGTTAACTTCCACCCTCAGTGACCTACAGGACTCTGCCTTCCCAAGGTTAACAGAGGAACTCAACAAATTTGACTTCCTCAAGGAATTCACCATCTCGGGTGTTGGAGTCTTTATTCCCATGCGTGACTCCATAACAATAAATCCTTGGTCACTAAGTGTGCAAGCCACTCTTAAGCAGCCATTCAATGTGGTGAGCCAAAAGGCCATGGAATCTTTTGCCAACAGCAAGCTAGTTCAGGGGAAGAACAAAGAGATCCAGCTGAAAGCAGATGATGAAAGCACTCGATTTAACGCAGTGATACCTGTCTTCCCTCCAGAGGTTGCGAGTGTAATGAAACACATTGAACGTACACGTCTCTTTGCTATGTGCACTACCTTTGCTGTCCTCAAGAATCCTCACATTATTGACTTCAATGTGCACTTCGCTGCTCTGGGAGTGCTGTGGGTGCGGATTTTGCATGAATATCCAACCTTGCCCCGACCAGATCATATCAAACGTAGAATCCAGAGCATCGAGGCAACAGCAAAGTTGTATGTCAACAGACCATCATATACAAAATACTGGATGATACTGAAACAGAATACTCCTCAGGGTCTGATGACAGAGAGTACTGAAGTGGTGGATGGAAAGACAATTAAATGTGAATCCCTCATCAAGCCGATGTTCATCCTGCACCTGATGCGTCAACAAGAAAACATCAAGATGGAAACTATGGTCCGCATCGTTATAATGATGTTGTTTGAATACACTGGGCGATGCCTCTCTCAGTACAAGATATCAGAGAACAATGCCATTCCTTTCACTGATTTTTTCTCACCAGAGCTAATCGGTGAGGAGAAACGGCAGCAGTGGAGAGCAAGGTACATAGATAACCTGCTGATCAACACTGATGACAATAGCAAAATGCACCTGCAAGGAGAAAGCGGAGAAAGCAGCAAAAAAGATAGCTGTGCTGAAGATGAAAAAAATGAAAGAGAGCAAGACAGTCAACATCCGCATTGATCTGGACACAGAGAGGATAGCAAAGCTTCGTAATGTGATTGCTGCAGGTGACGTGTCATGGGCTACCCTGCGCACCTATGTTGGGGAACTTGTATTGCCAGAGGAGACTGTACAGGAAGTGTTCAGCAAGGAAAGTCTGACAACCTACGTTGTGCATGCACTTAAGTATCGCAACTCTCGTGAGCGCCTTCAAAATTCACTGCTATCGTATCAGGAGGCACTGGATATGGCCAACAGTGCAGTACGGTATGAAAACAAGTCATTGGTAAGTGGAGGCCTACTGCAGCAAATCACGAAAAATATCACCAAAAGCTGGCTGCAGGAATATGCTAGTGCACACAATGATGTGGTGCAGCCCATGACAAAGGAGCAGATTGTAGCAGAGGCACAACAGCGTGGGATTAAAGTGACCCTGGACACATTTGACCAGGTGTACCGTCACTACCGTCCAAGTACTGGCCTCGTAGGTAATGCATGTCTGAGCCATGCCTGCCCCTTCTACCTAAAGCCAGATCGAACCTACAACCAACACGCCAGCACAGAGCGCCTACACATTGAAAGTTCTTTCCCACATGCTTTTCACAAGGCTGCTTACCTACACCGTCAGGATACACTACCAAATGCTCTCGCCAACCTGGAGTCTGGTGTTTACAGGCCTCCCCGTGGACCACAGGCACCACTTCCTCATGAAAGAGTCACTGAACTCGCACCCAAAATGGCCAGCCTGCAAATCCAGTATCGGACGGATTACTAAACTTATCAGTGAATAGAAGCACCAAGCCCAGAGAGATTATGTATTCTATATGTAGGCCCAATGTGTACCTTACTGTAACATTATATTATAGGGATGGGCGATACCAATATTTTTGGATCGATACGATACCTATTACTTTTTGGCCCAGTATCGATGGTATCTATTACGATACCGACACTTGAACTTCTGCCTTATATTTCATAAATTTTCCCTCTATAAGAATGTTTTGAAGCATAATTAAGTTACCATAATGAATTGCATTTATGACCCAAAATAGGCAATACTAATTAGTGGCATGAAACTGGCACAACAATACCGGGTTGCCAGCCACAACAAGGTTTCCCTGCAGATTTTTCAACTTGTATTAGTTAATGATATTTTTTTCATACAAAAAAATATATATATAATAATAATAATCTCCCTTCTACTGTATATAAAAATGCCAAATTGAAAGCAAATTCTTAAGTATCGAAATATCGATACTTGGGTATTAGTATCGATATTTCAGTGTAAATATATGTAAATATCGACACGCCCACCCCTATTATATTATACAGTACGTAATTCTTTAGTGTTAATTTTACCTTTAAAAAGTACTTAGCCTATAGTTTATTCCCATATTTTTATATGCTTGCACTGAAATCACAAAATAACATTACATATATAAAAATCTCTTTAACCTGGTAATTATACCAGTAGAAGTTGTACTGTATAATACAATAAACTGTACTACTAAACCCTCATACTTTGGAGGTATGAAGTCACTCTAATTCACCAAAAAGAATATCTCCCCTTAAACTTAGGTGATATTATAACACAAGGTTAGTTTTGATACAGTTATACAACATTTGTGTATAATTATAATTATAGTATTGTATACACATCTTTTTAGTTCTAATGGATTTCTTAATGGTAGTTTGTATCGACAAATGTAACTACAGTACTACAATTCTCAAGGCATTGCCTATACTGTACCGGTACTGTATTTCTTCATATATCATGCTTACAGTATATACTATATGAAGGTAACTGTTCATACTGATTTGTACTGTACCATACTGTATTTGGCTTTTGTTAAACTGAAAAATTTTATATCTTGCCCGCAAATAAGGGGTTTGTAGATGTCATATAAAAGATATTCGAACCTTGATTCTTGGCTAAAAAAAACCTCTGTGTAGCACTTTAGGAATCTGATCACTTGTTTCTTAATTGGCTCCAATTTAATGGGTTACGGTAAGGTGAAAGTCGTCACATTTGATTTTTTTTTTTTTTTTTTTTTTTTTTCTATACCTCGACCTCGGGACTGTAGGCTATCAGTAGCCCGTGACTCTTGCGAGGCCCCGAGATTATTGGGTGTCGCACCAGATGAGACAGTGGAGCTTCGTGTTGATGTTGGTACTGTAGCTTCTCTTCTGTTCCACTAGATGTAGACACCTTGTTCATACACGTCACTATCAGGGGAGAGCTGCAGCAGCTACACTGTCACTCACAGCATCTTGGAATATGGTCTGGCATCTTCTATGTTGTGAGTTGACGACGATGTAGGGGGTATTTTCTTGACGTGTCGGCGTAGCCAGGATAATTGACGAACAGCTGGACCCAGTTCACCTCAGAAAAATCCCAGACGTTTTCTCGTGGATTCGAACCCGGGTCCTTAACATTTGCAATCCGTCTCTCTATCCACTCTGCCACCGCCTCCCCCCATTACCCATGGGGGGGGATAGTTATCACATGATGCTAATTTAGGTTAGGTTAATTTAATCTTAATTCATATATTGGGAATTTCAGCAGGAAAGATCAGGTTTACATAGATTGATAAATGTAATATATTGTATAGATCTATTGGTCATAATTAATTGTAATTTTTTTTACAGGATCATTTTGATGATGGCCAGTATGAAAGTGAGCAAGCAGATAACTTTCTGGAGCAACTTATTTTACCAAACTATTCCAAGCAACAGGACACAGGTATTATTCTCATTGTGGTCCTGTTTCCTGGTATATTTTGGAAGAATAAAGGCACTTGAGTTCACCAAAAAGAACATTTCACCTTATATTTAATTGCATTGTCTAATGTTATGTTAAGTGGGAAGTATGTACGGTGTTGGTAAATGTGGAGCAAATGATTCCTCCAAACTATTCCAAGCAACAGAACACCATTATTTTTGTTCATCTGGTCCTGTTTCCTGGCATACTTGGAGGAATCAAGACACTCCAATGTAACAAAAATGAAGTACAGTCGGCAGCATAATGATATAAAAGGACAGATCAATGGTCCACACCCCATTCATCAGCGACTTGGGTTTTGCCTGGTCGGATCTGGTAACAGTTGCAGGTGGAGGGAGGGGGAATGTTAGTGGAAGAGGAGGAGAGAAATGTGGGCGGAGCTATACGTGTGTCAGGAGGAGACGTGTGTCAGGAGGAATGAATGAAGCATACACTGTGAACGGTATCGAATCACCAACAGTTTAAAGCAGGGTTCTTCAATCTTTTTCAGTCGTGACCCAGTTTTTACTATGACATCATTCTCGCGACCCATACAGAAAGATATTTTACAAATGGTCAGAATTATCAACCTAAGAAAATACAAGGCCAGACGCTGAAACATAATATTTATGATTAAAAGGCATTCTAACCAGAATTATAAACACTGCCTCACCTACCCTCCCTCTCTCTCTCACACACTCATTCAAGAAGGCTAATATTTGTGTAATGATTTTATTTTATTTATAATTAAATATATGAATATTCGATTATAAAAATATGTTAGGTGGATTCATGTATGAACTTCATATTTACTTTATTGTCACGAATATTATTATTCTATTTTATTCATGTATTTATTTTTGTGAGCCTGCGACTCAGTTTGGAGGAATTCGGGACCCGTAATTTGAAGAACCCTGGTTTAAAGAAGTGCATACTGCATTAACGTAAGTGGATATAGAAGAGAAGAAATGTGATAATTTGAGGCGAGGGTGAGGGGGAAGAGGGTAAGAAAAATGAAGGTGATTAGTTGAAAAGTAATAACAAACAAATATAATTAGAATATCCGTTACATTATATCCTTTAAATAAAGGCACTGTCTTTTGTTCACCATCGTAGTGGGATAGACTACTGAATATATATTATCCTTTGGATATTAGTCAGCTATCCCTGTATTCCTTTTATCCCTCGTGCTTACCCCGTAGGGGGGGTATTGCCTGTAATGATGTGGGCAATACTTTAAGGGTTTTGGCGCCCCTTCGGCCCCAGCCACTAGCTTACATTTCTTCAACTGTCCCTCCTATCTTCCTATTTCCTTCTTGCTTGCTGTCACACCTCTCTATCACCTTTTTCTGGTGCTATATGACCTCAATGTTGTGCCACCTAATATCAATCAAATCCCTCGTGTTTGTAGTCCACCCTATTTATCACCTTCTCCCAAGCCCAGCTGCTTTTTTTTTTTTTTTTTTTTTTTTTTTTTTTTTTTTTTTTTGCAAAGACGGTTTAATTTTCTAACTTTTTTAATAATCATATTTGTCAACAAATTCATTAAGCTATTTACCATGATTTTTTCTTCTAAACAAGCATTTCCTTAAAAATAATCAATGTTAAACTTGAATGTTTCATGAATTGCCATTTGCCAGTCTGTTGCTAGTCAGGGGCCGGATTCTCAAAGCAACTTAGGACATCCTATCTCATTTGGGATGTCCTAACTTCCCCAGGCGAGTTAGGTCCACATACTCAAAACACTAAGACATCATACTCAAAACAATTTCGGCACTGTGGTCAGCCATCTTGTGAGGACTTAAGACACGTAGATTTAGGACAGCTTCAGAGCAGTCCTAAGTGAAGTTAAGACATCGAAACACATAGAAAACGTTAAATTTGTCGAAAGAGAGATCCACCCGTGGCTCTCCCCGTTGCTATCCCACCAAAACACCATCACCCACGTCACGTGTGAACATTGTTGTTGTGAACTTGTGACTTGTGGGTGAGCTGAATGAACTGAACACCGAGTGCTAAACGTGATACAGTGAAAGCCCTTTTATCCGGCATTCGGTTAACCGGTAACTTCCCGTATCCGGCATTTTTTTAATAAAAAAATAAATATAACCAAAAAGAAAGACGTACGTAAAAAAATTAAATACAAAATTCCCGCGCGGGGTTGTAGATGCTCCCGCCGCCGTCAGAGGTACAGCGCATCATTCCCACCACTCGTAGAGCAGAGTCTCGGCCGTATTGTTAAACTCCACCTTCCCCGCACTGGGAACGAACCTCTTAAAGGGTTCTCTTCTGGAAGAGGGTCCTTCCCGTAACGTTAAACTCTTCCTCTTCTTCACCTTCATTGGGGCCCTTCGCGCCAGAGTTGGTAATACTTGTATTTAAAAAAGAGTTGTCAATGCGCATCCAGATCGTCAATTTCTTGGTTTGTTTACATTTCGCCAGCTACGTGAGTGTCCTGAGTTTACCACCTCGTCACTTTTCACCGCTGTTAGTAAAGGTAATGACCGTTTTTGTTAACTTTATTTTACTTTTAAAGAGTTTTGAGGTTAAACTAACCTCTAGGTATCATTAAATAAGCCGATATTTACCTTCATTAGTCAAAAGAATGTCTACCAAAACAACCGCATTGAGGCATTTGCCCCACAGTGTATTCAAATTTTTTATTATCCTATATTTATTAAGGTGGACCTATTATGATGAGTTTTTTATGCTTATTTTTGTTATATAATGACAGAGCTCCAATAAAATTAGCTTAACACTGTATAGTTACCATATAGGAAGCCCTGATGTGATGATTAGTTTTGTTTACAATGGGCCAAGGCCTGGTGTGGTAAAATTATATAAATATTAACATTAATTTATAGCAGATTGTTAGAATATTAGGTCTAAAGTGATAAAATTCTACTGTCACAAATTGGAAAAGCATCAACTACAGAGAAGAAAACTATCAATCTTATTACAAAAAGTAGCAGCATTAATTATCTAAATTATTACCTATTTATTTACTTTATAAAGCATGTGAGGTATTAGAATAAGCCTATAATGAATAAAAAAAATATTTTGTTACCAAGTTAAGTATTACCACTAGTCTAACCTAAATGTATGCTTAAGATGACATTACTGTATTGTTATTTATAATGTCCATATTCCAGTTTTCATAGCTCCTCTTCGTTGTCCCCTTCGTGGAAGCACCTACCAGCACCTACCACCTCGTCACTTTTCACCGCTGTTAGTAAAGGTAATGACCGTTTTTGTTAACTTTATTTTACTTTTAAAGAGTTTTGAGGTTAAACTAACCTCTAGGTATCATTAAATAAGCCGATATTTACCTTCATTAGTCAAAAGAATGTCTACCAAAACAACCGCATTGAGGCATTTGCCCCACAGTGTATTCAAATTTTTTATTATCCTATATTTATTAAGGTTTGATGAGTTTTTTATGCTTATTTTTGTTATATAATGACAGAGCTCCAATAAAATTAGCTTAACACTGTATAGTTACCATATAGGAAGCCCTGATGTGATGATTAGTTTTGTTTACAATGGGCCAAGGCCTGGTGTGGTAAAATTATATAAATATTAACATTAATTTATAGCAGATTGTTAGAATATTAGGTCTAAAGTGATAAAATTCTACTGTCACAAATTGGAAAAGCATCAACTACAGAGAAGAAAACTATCAATCTTATTACAAAAAGTAGCAGCATTAATTATCTAAATTATTACCTATTTATTTACTTTATAAAGCATGTGAGGTATTAGAATAAGCCTATAATGAATAAAAAAAATATTTTGTTACCAAGTTAAGTATTACCACTAGTCTAACCTAAATGTATGCTTAAGATGACATTACTGTATTGTTATTTATAATGTCCATATTCCAGTTTTCTGAAAGAATGGATTGGCAACTGCAGTTATTCGCTGATTGGGATGACCAAGAACGTCTGGATGCAGAGATTAATGCCCTCGTCGGTGCGAGACGTCGTCCTCGCAGAATTGTTACAGGTAATATAGTAGTACTTATAATGTGCTTCCAATTTATTAAATTATGTCTTCTTAAATAATATCTTGCTGTCAAACCATTGAAGGTTGCAATGACAGAATTAGTTTATCTTGGCTTGATGTCAAGCAAATTACAGCTTGCTCAAAAACTTAATGATATTTGAATGTAAAGGCTGAATTTTAAGAGGAGGAACTCATTGATTGTTCAGCTTTCTTAACAACTGAAATACTGTAATGAACTTTACCACACCTAACCATGACAAAAATATTTTGCAGATCGGATGAATCCCTTCACATCAATGAGCGATGATGAATTTGTGGATCGATTTCGGCTGAGAAAGGTTTCTGCAGTTACTCTTCTTGAAGAAGTTAGAAATGAGCTTCCTGCTGCAGCTGATTTGAGAGGTAAATTTTCACATTCTGTACACTAGTTTGTTACTCATATTAGCATACAGTATAGCATTTATTAAAGTAAATGCTAAATTTTTTTTTTTTCGTCTAACCAACCATAATATCTGTGTTACAGTGTTATAATTAGAATTATTATAATTAACCAGAATGAGCATATGCTAGTGGGGTATCATTACTGTATAGTACAGGGGTGTCAAACACGCGGCCCGTGGGCTTGCCACACATCTAAATGCGGCTCGCGGCACATTTTCTGCTCCAGATAGTCGGCCTGTCTCATGTTTATAACTTTACACGTAAATACAGGTGTAGATAAAATTTACCTTTCTTTCTTATTATTATTTTCATTATTATTATCATTAATCCATTATTATTATATTACTTCCTTAATATGTGGTATTGATCTGTTGATAATTATCTGGCCCGCGTACTGTATACTCTAATTAAATGTGGCCCGCTGGGGTAAATGAGTTTGACAACCCTGGTATAGTACACTGCATTGTTTCTCAACAGGATGTCCAGTGCCACCTCACCTCCAGCTTCTGATTGCCATAAGATGTATGGCCACGGGTAGTCATCAGGTGACCATAGGTGACTGCCATGATGTGTCCCAAACCACAGTCAGCCAGTGCCTGAAGATTGTCTCCAGAGCAATTGCCAGTAGGAGTAGACATTATATATTGCCTCCTGCTGGTAATGACTTGCGACAAACAATTCAACAATTTTACAACATTGCTAGGATTCCAGGTGTAGTAGGGGCAATAGATTGCACACATGTAGAAATTTTACGACCATCAGTTGAAAATTCAGAATTGTTTAGATGTAGGAAAGGATTCTTTTCATTAAATGTACAGGCGGTGTGTGGTCCAGATCTCCGTTTCCACAGTGTTGTAGCACGCTGGCCTGGGAGTGTCCACGACAGTAGAATCTTTCATAATAGTAGGTTGTGTGCTGATTTAGAAGCTGGGTTGAATCCCAGGTATCACTTACTTGGTGATAGTGGATATGCCCTTAAAACATACCTCCTTACTCCTGTGGCATCTCCGAGTGATGCTCATGAGGAAGCATATAATTTTTCTCATGCAGCAACCAGAAACACTGTGGAACGGGCATTTGGTGTTCTTAAAAGGAGGTTTAGTTACTTAGGAAAGAAAATTAGAACAGGGTTAGAAACCACACAAGCAATCATTGTTGCTTCCTTTGTACTGCACAATATAGCAGTGCAAACAAGACTTGTTTTGCCTGAAGAGGGGGAAGTGCAAGAAATCCCTAACAACCATGCCTTGCAAAATGTTGAATTGCAGGTACAGGGGCATAGAAATATGGCAGGGAGGTTGAAGCGACAAAATATAATAAGGGAAAACTTTTAATATTTTTGACATGTAACAGTTTCCGACTCATTACTCTCATTTCTTTCCCATCGATATCCATCCCTTCCAGCATCCTCATGCCTTACTTTACCTACTGTATAATAAAAAATATATATAAATCAAGTTTATTATTTTCTTAATGAGAGTGAGTAATTGTATAACACTACCCTTTCAATCTCCTGTTGTATTATGTGGATGTTTAAAATATGCCTTCATGTCCAACTTTTTTCTGTCAAGACTTGTGGTCAAACTGTCCAAGACTCAAACATCTGCACTAACCACCACACATCAACCTCCATCATTGAATTGTTCCACACTTGAGACAGCTTATAAAAAAAAAAAACTGATAGGTTCGTTGACATGCCTTTCCCATTCCTGTCCAGTTTTAGGAGAAATAAACATCATGTACTGCACAATATTTATTCATTTATTTATTTTTTGTGTTTGTAGCTGCTTATAGGGTAGAGAGTGGGAGTGAATGATGTGTATGAAATGTTTAGGAAACTAGTAATGAGGACAGCAGCAGAGGTAGTGGGATACTAGACACAGAAGAGGGGCAAGAAAGGGAGTGCTTGGTGGTCAGAAGAAGTGAAAGATGCAGTAGATAAGACAAGGAAGGCATATAGGAGAACATGTCGGAGGAAGTGGAAGAGAGAATATTACAATGTATGTAAGAGAAAAGTGAAGAGGATGGTGAGTGAGAGTAAAAGGAGAGTAGATGAGGAGTTTGGTAAGAAACAGTGAGAAGTTTAAAGAAAACAAGATATTTATATATAAATAGGTAACCCCATCTCTGCTGCCTTTGCCTCAGCAATTTGCCTGGTGATTTTAACTTCTTTTAATTTCTCTTTCAGAATTTCCTCATTTAATTTCTTGCTCTGCTCTGCCTCTTGCAGCCTAACTTCTGCCTGTTTTATTTGCAAATCAATTAGGGTTTGCCTATGGGTACTAACTTTGCGGTGCATTTCTGCATCCTCCTCTGTCAAGTTTTTTATCATTTCTTGACTTGCATAATTATTGTCATCATAGAGAGACCTCCTAAGCCTGCGTCTTTTTCTGGTCGACGCTTTCTCATGGACACTCAAAGGAGTATCCCTTGAGGGTCCAGGAGTCACCATAGTAGTGAGAGTCGCTGTAGGCAGTCCCTCCGACAGGTTGACAGGCTCGGGATCATCTGGATCGACCTCTATGGTGACGGCCTCTTGAATGTAAGTCCCAGAGTAGGAGTTGGCTGTTAATTGATAGGGAAGATTAGCTTATGTATAGAAAACATCTTTTATTGTGAAAAAAAATCAGTTATTGGCACTGTAAATGAGGCATGATTTTCTTTTACAGACAGGTATGGTAACATATATGCCAAGTGTAAGAAGTCATAGGAAAGCTAGTAATGAAAAATTGCAATATCATACAAAGTACATAATAGGCCTGTGGAGATGAAGCACACATTTTTTTGTTAGCCAATTCTAAGTCTAACTTCTCTCAACTCAAGAGTTTAACACAATGTTTAAGCCATCCAAAAGAAGTTTTGGGATTCACAAATGGGGACTCTAGCAGCATATTACAGAAATGTAAGCAGTTAAGGAAAAGAACAAAATGACAGAAAACCAATTTCAAGGGTATTTATTAGAATTATTGAAAACACCAAAGTAGTGAAGCACTGAAAAGCAGGAAATATATGAAGAATTAATTATTTATATATTCTTAAAGAAAGCAGGTATGATAAAGCAGCACACACTACAAAATTACTACTGGGTGACTTAAAAATTATCTTACAAGCTTTGGCAAGGCAAAACACATGCTTATGGGATTGTAATTCCTTACCTCCCACACCGAAAGTCTTGCTAAAGTAGATGAGTCGACCATGTAGGTGCGACTTTGCTGAGAATAAGGTTACTTTAATTCAGATAGATGATAATTATTGAAACAGCTTAAGTTTATAATTTATTATTATATACACTTATTCAAAAAATTGACATCAGGCGAGGGAGCCCCTAAGGGAGCTTCAGAAACCCCTGGTCTATATATTGCAGCATAAATTGTAATTATAGCAAGGATTTTTTCCATCCAATATTTAATATAAAGTACATATAGTCTAGCACAGTCCATGACACGTAATATATAAATGTACAATATACAGTAGGCCTAATGCTTTTGGTTGTGAAAACTAAAAGACTGGAGTGTGCACTGCACCATGTGATAATTTCATTGGATTACACATTCCTCAGATTATGTGAAGGATTCATTTTTCTATTATACAATCTCAGCAATAACTATGGTCAGACTGATAACTTACCTAGAGCTGGTAAGGCATCGTCATCAAAGTTACACCCCAGGTCATTCACCTCGGGTGCAATGAGTGCGAGCACCTTCTCTACATCCTTAGGGACGTCTGGAGGGGGTGCCCCACCGCCAGTTTTCTTCTCCTCTCTCCTATGGACACTGTGTTGTTGTTTAGACCTAGACATGAATAAATAAACAATAAACACAATGCAAGCCTTGAGTTCATTCTTTTGTGAGACGAACTGTTGTTCGGCACTCAAAGAATTTGTATTGGAGATGAAATAATAAAAAAAGTATGGAAATCTGTTGAAAATATTATATACATATAATGTATTGTAAAAAGGGCTTTCAAAGTACGGTTCAGCATATAGCAACTTACTTTGTTTTCATGCGTTCCCAAGCTTTCTGAAGCTGTTTCTTTGAACGCTTGGACCCAACGTTCATTGCATTGTACTTGCTCTCAAGTCTGTCCCAAGCCTTATTTTTGAGACCTACAACCTTCCCATTGGTCTCCCTGTTAGTGATAATGGGCTCCTCCTCAATCATTGACAGCAGCATATCCCGTTCTAGTTGGGACATAGGACTCACCCTAGCTGCTGTCTCTATAATGGTGCCTTCCATGCTGAGGAAGAAATACAAAGATTAGCATTATTCCTATCTACCGTCTGCATATGCAATAATAGAATTTTATCACTTTAGACCTAATATTCTAACAATCTGCTATAAATTAATGTTAATATTTATATAATTTTACCACACCAGGCCTTGGCCCATTGTAAACAAAACTAATCATCACATCAGGGCTTCCTATATGGTAACTATACAGTGTTAAGCTAATTTTATTGGAGCTCTGTCATTATATAACAAAAATAAGCATAAAAAACTCATCAAACCTTAATAAATATAGGATAATAAAAAATTTGAATACACTGTGGGGCAAATGCCTCAATGCGGTTGTTTTGGTAGACATTCTTTTGACTAATGAAGGTAAATATCGGCTTATTTAATGATACCTAGAGGTTAGTTTAACCTCAAAACTCTTTAAAAGTAAAATAAAGTTAACAAAAACGGTCATTACCTTTACTAACAGCGGTGAAAAGTGACGAGGTGGTAGGTGCTGGTAGGTGCTTTCACGAAGGGGACAACGAAGAGGAGCTATGAAAACTGGAATATGGACATTATAAATAACAATACAGTAATGTCATCTTAAGCATACATTTAGGTTAGACTAGTGGTAATACTTAACTTGGTAACAAAATATTTTTTTTATTCATTATAGGCTTATTCTAATACCTCACATGCTTTATAAAGTAAATAAATAGGTAATAATTTAGATAATTAATGCTGCTACTTTTTGTAATAAGATTGATAGTTTTCTTCTCTGTAGTTGATGCTTTTCCAATTTGTGACAGTAGAATTTTATCACTTTAGACCTAATATTCTAACAATCTGCTATAAATTAATGTTAATATTTATATAATTTTACCACACCAGGCCTTGGCCCATTGTAAACAAAACTAATCATCACATCAGGGCTTCCTATATGGTAACTATACAGTGTTAAGCTAATTTTATTGGAGCTCTGTCATTATATAACAAAAATAAGCATAAAAAACTCATCATAATAGGTCCACCTTAATAAATATAGGATAATAAAAAATTTGAATAACGCTTTCCTACACAAACGGCTCTCTCCCACCACCAGCAACCCTCTTGCACGAAGGTGGAGTTTAACAATACGGCCGAGAGTGTCACACCACACCTCACCTCACCTCACCCCTCCGGCCTGACCTGACCTTGGGTGAGGTGAGGTGAAGTGAGGTCTGTTTGTCATCAGAACACACCCTGTACCTCCCTCCACCTGTCAGCTACTTATTTTCCTTTCATGTTTCATTCATCTCTGTACTGCTGAAGAGGGAGGTAGTTGCCTCTGAAACGTCCATATTAAATTCTTTCTGTCTATAAAAAGTGGGGTTTTCTTAGCATGGAAAATATCACTTGAAAAAAATAATAATAATAATAATTCTCTAATTAGTGCTCTAAATTTGTAATACTGTACCTCCATTTTCTTTATCTTCCCCAAGTTATACAGAGTATGGAGAAGTGGCTGGTGTATGGTAGACTATTGAATTTTTCCGATTTTTTTAATGTGCACATACGGACCTGATTGGAGATAAGGATTTCGTGCGCCGGATATGTCGCATGACGGATTGCACGATGACGGATAATTGATACATACATTTGTAGATGTAAGTGTTAGATTGGTATAAGATATGGTATTAGTGTTAAATGTACTTAAGAATAAAGTGAATGAATGTAGAATGATGTAATTTTAAAGTACATTTTCTTGTATCCGGAAATTTCTCGTATCCGGAACGTGCTCGGTCCCACTGGTGCCGGATAAAAGGGCTTTCACTTTAGAACTGTGGTTTGCGTATGAGAATTGGCGTCGTCTACGGAGGGAAAGAGTGTATAGGGATCCATTGGACCCACTACATGTTAGTGAAGAACATTTACTTCGCTATTATAGATTTCCTCGGCAAGAAATCTTGAACTTGTGCCAGGAACTTGACCCACATGTTCGTCGACGAACGAGGAGATCTCATGCTATACCAACACACGCAAGTGTTAGTAACTCTACGAGTACTAGCTAGTGGAACCTTTCAAAGTGTGATTGGAGACTGCTGGAGTGACTCAGTCAAGTGTGAGTAGTGGTGAACTCGGTAGTACATTTGTTGGCTGAGAAAGCTTCCAAACACGTAATAATATTGTAGATAATTTCTTTGTATGAAATAAACTTGGTAAAATGAAATAAATCCATTGTTGTTAATTAATGCATCTCCTACTTACCCAATAACACTCAAAACTACATTTTACCAGTAATAAAGACTTTGTGAAAATATAATTCAGATTAGATTCAACTGTTTATTGTACAAAAGCAGCACACTATAAAATTAAATACAATACAGAAATAAAATATTATCACAGCAACACGACACACCCAAAATATCATTACTTTTGAAAACAAAATTAAAGTTAGTGAGGTAGTGAGAGTTCTGTTAGCATAATCACTGTACAGCTACAATAACAATCAAAACTACATTTTACCATTAATAAAGACTTTCTGAAAATATAATTCTGTATTACATTCAACTGTTTATTGTACAGAAGCAGCACACTATAAAATAACCTACTGAGTTTGGCACAGTATCATATTGTTTGTAAATATATAAAAAAACTCTTCCTGAAGAAATTAATGTTTCTCATATCAAGTTTTTCCAACAAACTACTAATACTGATGAACAATACAGTACAGTATATACAAGGGGCCGGACATTTGATTAGTTCAGGCCAAATTTGACTAAGCTAGAAAACTTAAAAATTAATACAGTGCAGAAATAAAATATTATCACAGCAACATGACACACCCAAAATACAATCACATTTGAAAACAAAATTAAAGTTAGTGAGGTAGTGAGAGTTCTGCTAGCACAATCACTGTACAGCTACAATAACACTCAAAACTACATTTTACCAGTAATAAAGACTTTCTGAAAATATAATTCTGTATTACATTCAACTGTACAGAAGCAGACCTATAAAATAACCTACTGAGTTTGGCACAGTATCACATTATGGCAGTGGATGAAAGGTTGAGGAAGGATGTGTAAGATGCAAAAGTGGTGAGAGGAATGGTCCAATGCTCCGACCATTTTGCGGTGTTGGTAAGGATGAAGGTTAGGGGTAAGTGGGAATATAGTAGGAGGAATGAAGGGGTAAGGAACAAGAGGGAGGTGGCTAGTGGGGAATGGTGATGTTGCCTGATGGTTCGTGACTTTGGATATTTTCTAACAGGCCTGAACTCTCAAAGTCAATAAGTTCTGCAGACAGTGACTGGGATGACTCCACAGACATTGTAGAGTGGCGTGTTGTGTCATCTACTCCTGCCACCAAAATATCTTCAAGTCCCTGATTGTCCCAGGAGGTAGAGGGTTCCAGGTGAAACATCGTTGACAATGGCCTGTCAACAGCATGGGTCTGACAACACTACCAGCAGAGGTCGATGGCAGAGGCTCATCTGTAACAATAATATGTGCGGTGTTATGCAACAGTATATCCAGTACTAATGCAACATGTTTACTTTGAGCTTTTGTAGTAACAAACAACACATAATAACCATAATACTGCATGCATAAAAAAGACACAAATACAGTACAGAATTGGGGCCTTGCATTCCACTGCACTCTATAAGTTATTTTAGACCTTAACGTACCTGGCCTAACAATGCAAAGTCACCGAGGAAAGCATGACAATCCCCTACACAGCCCTTCCACTATCTTCTGTGAGAGAACATAGTCACAATATGCACTCCGTAAAAATTAGTCAAATTTACCAGCAGTGATGTCCTAGCTTTCGAAAGGGCCAGAGATCCCCTCAATAGCCTCTGTCTCGATGAGAGCAAGCATTGCCTCCTCTGTAGGCTTCCAGTCCTTTGTGTCAGGTATTCCACCACCTGTAAAAGCCATGAAATTACAGTCATATCTAAAATGAACAGTAGTATCGTTGCAGCATTGCTTTAAGTAGTCAAACTCTAGTACAGTATACTGTATTGAGCTTCTTGAATGCTTAATTTATTTCTGTATTGTGAAGTATAATTCTGCCAATTTTTCTCAATACATTACATTAGTAGATGGAATTCCTAAAACTATCCTACATCATATTTAATGATCACTTAAGGTAGCCTACATATTGTACCCAAAATTTCCGGTAAATTTTTAGTATCATGCTTTTCTTAAATTACATACCTAACCTAATGTATATAGGCTGAGTTAACAAATTCTATAATGCACACTATTAAAAGTATAATGCAAGAACAACTGAAAATATTTACTCTTATGCAGTTCTCTAATATGTTTTTCCCAAGTCAGGTTTGGGGAATTAGCCTGACCTAACCAAACCTCAGAACCACAGCAGACTACCGGGACCTAACTGGGGCAAACCGTTATGAAGAAAGGTCCATATAGGTCTACTAGTGAGTAACAATGGAAGAAACAATCTACTACACAATGGCAATACAGTAAATAAATACCATAGAGAAACTAATATTTAATGGTTATTATGAACATCAATTTTCAATGATGTAAGGACTTACCTTTCACTCCTTTCCTTGGCTGCCTTCTTTTTCACGTCGGACCTGAAAGTTCTGCTGAATTTTTTCTTAACTTCTTGCACATCCCTCGAGACTCTGCTAATGCTGTTCACAGACTCGGTGACTGCCCTCCACTCATTGTCTTTCTCTTTAGCAGTTATTTCAGAGGATAATACACCCATTTTCACTGTCTTCCTTGTTGCCATTTCTTGCAGCAGCATCAGTAACTCTTCGTCTGTGAAGTACGCAGCTGTTCTTTTCTTGGTAATTCTGTATAAGTGGTCCACGTGTTTTTTTTTTTTTTTTTTTTTTTTTCCTGCTTATTTTTACTTGTTCTATTCATTAGTGACCATAATATTGATCGGAAACCACTTGGTTTATACATATTCCCTAACCCCTTCAATCTTGGGGGAGAGCACTGGGAACCGGGGGTTTTGGGTGGGGGAAAACACGTAAATGAGCTTATTTTGCATTGATACTGGTTTCTTGACCTGCATAAATGTCGAAAAATTGGAAATCCGAGCCAAGTTTCGGCAAAAGTTGGCTCGGGTTTAGCAATTTTCCTGAGGGATAAATGTCAAGATTTTGGAAATCCGAGCCAAGTTTCGGCAAAAGTTGGCTGGGGTTTTGCAATTTTCCTGAGGGATAAATGTCAAGATTTTGGAAATCCGAGGCAAGTTTAGATAATCAACCAAACCTAACCTGACCTAACCTGGGCAGACTACCGGAACCTAACCGGGGCACACTACCGGGACCTAACCAGGGCAGACTACCGGGACCTAACCGGGGCAGACTACCGGGACATAACCAGGGCAGGCTACCGGGACCTAACCGGGGCAGACCACGGCACAATATACAGTAGAAACTAGTCAGACCTCACCTGACCTGACCTAACCTAATCTGGACTGGGACACACTACCGGGACCTAACCGGGGCAGACTACCGGGACATAACCAGGGCAGACTACCGGGACATAACCGGGGCGGACTACCGGGACATAACCAGGGCAGGCTACCGGGACCTAACCGGGGCAGACCACGGCACAATATACAGTAGAAACTAGTCAGACCTCACCTGACCTGACCTAACCTAATCTGGACTGGGACACACTACCGGGACCTAACCGGGGCAGACTACCGGGACATAACTGGGGCACACTACCGGGACATAACCTCACGTGACCTAACTGCCCCCCTTTATTATCCTTAACAGACTACCTGACTGGCCATTACAATTGTTATACATAATTATTATTGCTATTTGTTAATAAAATATATTACAAAAAGGTTTTAACTCTTACCAGACTTGCAGGAAAATTGTGCAGATGATTAAATTTTCGAAGAAACCTGGGCCGTGATCCGGCTGACATATTTGTTACATCGCGTAATTTGTTATTATAATCCATAGCCTCCTATCCACACTGCTCACTTATTTTATGTTTCAAAATTAGCCTATGATCCACACATAAATGAAAAAGTTCTTGTGGCTTAGCAAAATGCGTGAAAAAAAAAGCCATACCGGCTTCGCCATGTCGGTACTGTCAGCTTGTCACGTATTACTGACACGTAGCAGTGAAAATGGGATGGTGGTGGAAAATTGCGTATGAATACAGAAGGTTGATAGATTGCATTAATAATAATGATTATAATACTATGAGATGAGAAAATAATTTATGAAATTAAGTGAGTAAATAATGAAATTATCTATATATAAATGGTGATGGAATTAAAAGAATATTGAAAGCGTCATTTAATTAAAAAAAATACATGATTTACGAGATGGCAACTTGAAGTAGCACATGAGCATCCCATCATGATGTGGACTACTTTGTACAGTGTTCAGTGGCTTATTTTAAAGAAGGACCTGGGAGAGAAAGACACCGTGAACGCTGGAGTCTGAACTTAGGGTATTAACACCGTAGACTTACTCCTACGCTGGACTTTGTCTCGGAGGCGCTACGCTGGACTTCGTCTCAAAAGCGGTCGCGATTTTTCGAAAGCCTATTCTGCCGAAAGTTAAGTGCAACCGCCTATTATATTCATTACACACGAACACACTACATTGTCCCCTACTTAAATATACATAAATTGTAAATATTTGCCGCGTGGACCACATATACAGATTTTCCCTTTTCTTTTCTGGTGGTGACATGGCAGAATGATGGCTTCAAAACTTAGTGCGACATTACCACTGATGCTGACAGTCTCTTTGCTGGCTATAAGAGAGAGATAAGGCTGCAGGCACTACGTCACACGCTCCCAGCGTCCCTTTATGTTTACACAACACAGCTGATAGGATCCTTATTGGCACAGTGGCATTCATTGCTTTCTATTGGCTGGATACACTTGAAAGACGCCACCTGATTGGCTGAAGGTTTTCCGAGGTCCTAGACTCCTAGGGCCGGATACTCAAAACAATTTAGGAATTCCTATCTCAGTTAGGAATTCCTAACTTCCCCAGTCGAGCTAGGAACTCATACTCAAAGCAATATTGACACTGTGGGACGCCATTTTTATTGTTCCTAAATCGGTTGGATTTAGGAAGACCCCCAAGGCCTTCTAAGTGAGTTAGGAACTCCGTCACCGTAGAAAAGTTGTGAAAATTGATAGCGCGACACTTGAAGTCACCAACATACAAAGGCCAACCCTGGAATAAACACCCGGGGTACCTGTAACAGCAAGAGCAAGAGCAAGAACACAAACGTGTTATTTTGTTGTTGTTGGAGAGGCAAGAGAGTGAAGAGACTAGTGCAGTGATGGAACTTTGGTTTGCCTACGAAAATAGTGACTCTGCGATTGTTGGCGAGTGGGACCTTCCAAAGTGTAATTGGGGATACAGCAGGAGTGACACAAGCAAGTGTGAGCAGAGTGGTGAACTCAGTGGTGCATATATTATCAGAAAAAGCAATGTTTTTTCATGAAAAGGATTCTTTTTGCAGTTGTCTCACTGTGTAGGCTGTGACTTAACTAAGATGTCTTTTTTGTTTTTATTTACCTCTGAGTTGGATCATGAGAAGGCAAATTTTTTTTAACTTTTTTAATTAATGCTCACATTAACAATTCTTCAATATATTTATCCAGTAATAGTAATAAAATTTAAAAAAAATATATCCTGTATATATCTATATTTCCTTAGCCTACATAATTAAGCCTAAAAGTAGCACACACAAAAATAACCCTGAGTTACATAAAGTATCACATTTTGTTTAAAGGAAAAAATAAATAAACCTGAGTTGACACAGTATCACAGTTTCTGCAAAGGCAAAATATGTATAACACTTCCACTGTGCTAGTGGAGATGTGCAGGCAAGTAAAGAAGACAGCACTAAATATACAGTACAGCCTTCCGTGCATTGGTCCCACACCATATGATTAGTGTAAGGGAAAGTTTGGAGTAAAGATTGTAGGTTGGAGAGGAGGGATGGAGGAGAGACTGAGCTTGAAAAGATGGATGGAGAAGAGATTGTAAGTTGGAGGATGGAAAAACCTAACCTAATCATGTAGTGATTTTAAATCAGAAAAATATACAAAACTGCACTAAGCTTAAAACAAAGATATATAATTATATAGTACACAATGACATTGATTTCATGTGTAATGCTGACTTTAAAAAATAAAATAAAATACTGTAACACAGGAGGAACATGACACACAAAAACAAATCATAAATAAAGCATATTATTGGCACACAACCATACTTCCTGAGATATATTGGTATTTATTGAAAGAATTACCGTTTTGCAGCAGTGGTGCCAGTATTTTACCCCCGTCATTTATTGTACTTTACCACGGTAATTTCCCGGTAGTTTGCCCAGGTTAGGTCCCAGTAGTTTGGGTATTATTACAGAATAACTGGGTTTTTGGCTAGGATCGCGCAGTGTTACCACATCTGGCTAGGTCCCGGAAATTTGCCCCAGTCACTTTATGATAGTTTACACTGGTTATATCCCGGTAGTTTACCCAGGTTAGGTCCCGGTAGTTTGCCCAGGTTAGGTCCCGGTAGTCTGCTGTGGTCTAGGTTAGGTTAGGTCAGGTCAGGTAAGGTCAGACTAATTTCCAAATTATGTTTGTAAAACGGGGCATCTCCGAGAGAAACACCATAGATGAAAAGTGTCTTAGAATGGTCCAAAATAGTGGGTAATGATACTAAAATATACAATATAGTGAACCCAGTTCTTCTGTAAATTTACCGTAGTTTGCCCAGGTTAGGTCCCGGTAGTCTGATGCGGTCTAGGTTAGGTTAGGTCAGGTCAGGTAAGGTCAGGCTAATTTCAAAATGCCCCATTTGAATATGCCCTATCTTGGAAATGGGGCATTTGCGGAGGAAATGCCATTGAGGAAAATAGTCTTCGAATGGTCTAAATAAGTGGGTAATGAAGGTAGAAAAAACGTACGCAATAACGGTAATTCTTTCAATATTTACCGATATATTTTATTTGTAATTGATATGAACTTAATATATATAATACTATACTGCACTTTAATATAAGAGGAACATATAAGAGGCGCTCTTATTACGTGTTTACAATACACAGCTGATATGATTCTTCTTCCCCATTGGCTGGAAAAAAGCGGGAACTATTTGAAAGCTCCTTCCTGATTGGCTAAAGGACTTAGAAACTCCTAGAGGATTTAGGAACTCCTAAGTGTTAGGAAGGGTTTAGGAACTCTCCAGAATGTTTTGAGTATGGGCACTTAGGAAACGAGATAGGAGTTCCTAACCTGTTCCTACACTAGGCATTCCTAAGTGAGATAGGAAGGCTAATTTAGGAACTTTTTGAGTATCCGGCCCCTAGAGGAATAGGACGTCCCAAGTGTTTAGGAACAGTTTAGGACGTCCGAAAAATGTTTTGAGTATCGGGACTTACGACACGAAATAGGATGTCCTAAACTGTTCCTAAGATCGGACGTCCTAAGTGAGATAGGACGTCCCAAATGAGATAGGATATCCTAAGTTAAGAACCGTTTTGAGAATCCGGCCCCAGAATGTTAACTTATTAAACCCATTTGCAGGAAAGAGAAATATATTATATCTTTCTTTTTAATTAAGTTACTTATAGGTATTTTTTATTAAAATTTGTTTCGATATACATTACCTTACTTTTATCTAGTTCCAGCATTACTGCGTAGAACACCTTATGACACAATAAGGACCACAAGGACAGTAATGGTGATCAACGTGATGCTCATGTATCTCTCTATAGGTTACTGAACACAGTGTTTTATGCTCAACTTCAGAATTATGTTCTCAGCATCACAAATGGGGCATTTGTGGAGGAAATGCCATTGAGGAAAATAGTCTTAGAATGGTCTAAATAAGTGGGTAATGAAGGTAGAAAAAACGTACGCAATAACGGTAATTCTTTCAATATTTACCGATATATTTCATTTGTAATTGATATGAACTTAATATATATAATACTATACTGCACTTTATTATAAGAGGCGCTCTTATTACGTGTTTACAATATACAGCTGATATGTTTCTTCTTCCCCATTGGCTGGAAAAAGCGGGAACTATTTGAAAGCTCCTTCCTGATTGGCTAAAGGACTTAGAAACTCCGAGAGGATTTAGGAACTCCTAAGTGTTAGGAAGGGTTTAGGAACTCTCCAGAATGTTTTGAGTATGGGCACTTATAGGAAACGAGATAGGAGTTCCTAACCTGTTCCTACACTAGGCATTCCTAAGTGAGATAGGAATAAAATAAGAATGCTCTCTCTCTCTCTCTCCAATCGATAATTACTAAGTTTAATAAGTCCCTCCTGTCACATGTGCCCGACCCCCTCCCCCCAACAATTCTCTCTCTCTCTCTCCTGCTGAAATCTGAATCGAACATGAATGAGACGGGTGCGATCTACAGCTGGCTGCTCTGTTTACTTGTGAGTGTGGTAGTACAGTAAATATTCAGTGTCCGTCGTTTACGGAGTTTCGATCGAGATAATGAAAAATTGTCCGTGGGCTCATGAATTGACCATTCAACCTTAACAATCTCGTAGAATGTTTAGTAAGGCTAAGATATTAGCTGTTCAGCTGGCTTTACAGTAACAAAAGGATTGAAACCAAATATTACAAGGTGTAGAGGTCTTCTTCAATGAAGGGGATGATGAGTGATTTCGTAAGTGTATTCTTTATTTATAACTCTGTACTGTATGTATTCTTCATAATTAGTCTTTACAATACCTTTTATAGGCGAAATCCATACTATTGTTCTGTTGAGGCCTTGTACGATAATTTTGGCACGTTTGGTACGATATTTTGGGTTAATCCACCTGGGAATGCTGCATTCCATCGACCATCGTCAGAGTGGACAGGAATCGAACAGGGGCTTTACTCACAGAAGGCAGATCTGTGGTAATAATATTACTTGTTGGCGGGTTTCTGGGCTGCACCTTTCTCAAACACCTACACCCACGCACCTGTAAGTCTAGAGAATATATATATGCATGCTGTTGTGAAGGTTAATTTGGTGTAGATTTGAAAATAGAGCCGCAAATAGCGTGTTGCATCGTTTTGTGAAGGGGGCTTGGTGGTGTGAGGTCCATGAATTAAATGTCCCTCGTGTTCTTTCAATATTTGTGCATCTGTAAGTCTATATAGTACAGATTTACGCTATGTAAAACCTTTATTGAACCTTAAGGTATTTATTGAAAGAATTACCGTTTTGCAGCAGTGTTGCCAGATCCGGCTGGGTCCCAGTATTTTGCCCCAGTCATTTATTGTACTTTATCACGATTATTTCCCGGTAGTTTGCCCAGGTTAGATCCCGGTAGTCTGATGCGGTCTAGGTTAGGTTAGGTGAGGTCAGGTAAGGTCAGGCTAATTTCAAAATGCCCCATTTGAATATGCCCTATCTTGGAAATTGAGCATTTGCGGAGGAAATGTCATAGAAGAAAATAGTCTTAGAATGGTCTAAATTAGTGGGTAATGAAGGTAGAAAAAACGTACGCAATAACGGTAATTCTTTCAATATTTACCAAATTGAATTGCAGCAGTGCCAACCAGCCCAATCTACAGTCTTACTGTATAGGTTGCATAAAATAATTCTCCATTTCACTAATGCATTGTATCTTCATCAAGGTGTATTATAATCGTAAATCCGTAACCAATTAAAGAAGAAATGAGGTGAAAGTATATTATTCATTTATTTTTGTCCTTAACAAATAATATGAATACATCCTAGGTGCTGTGTTTATCTAAATATACCCACAGTAGACCTACATCTTTAAATATATATATCAAAGTACCATAAGAGCTAGAATGAAAATCTACCGGAAAATTATCCCAACCCATGGCCAAGGAATACATGTCCCAACCTACTGGTTTTTGTGGTAAAATCTACCGAGTATTCCTCTATCCTATCTGGCAACACTGCATAGATGAGTTGTGACGTCACGTAGTAAAGTTATTATCTCTGTGCTAAGTAGTCTCCCTGCCCAATAAATGGTAGGTAGGAGTTGAAGATATAAAGTGACTTACTATTTAAGTTCGGCATTTCATACCGACACATTGAATTCGTAAGGAAATATTCGGGACCATGACAGCTGTGGGTCATGGACAGTGGTAGTGGATTCGTCAACCTTATGCTAATACAGTATTTAATGTTGTTATACTGCTATCAGCCCAGGGTTCGGATAATCTTTGGAAGCGTTCCTTCTAACGAAATTTAATGAAAATAGTAATCATATAGTTAACAGGTAAATTTACAGAAGAACTGGGTTCACTATATTGTGTATTTTAGTATCATTACCCACTATTTTGGACCATTCTAAAACACTTTTATTCTATGGTGTTTCTTTCGGAGATGGGGCCTAACCTAGACAACATCAGACTACCGGGACCTAACCTGGGCAAACTACCGGGACCTAACCTGGGCAAACTACCGGGATATAACCGGTGTAAACTATCATAAAGTGACTGGGGCAAATTCCCAGGACCTAGCCGGATGTGGGAACACTGCGCGATCCTAGCCAAAAACCCAGTTATTCTGTAATAATACCAGTTAACATAATGTACAATACCTTTATGAAGGTTTCAGTTGTCGGTCGCATCTGAAATAAAGCCGGCTCATTGTAACCTCTTGCAATCATGGCGTCTGTCAGCTCTACCTTCTCGAGTGTTACTAATACCTCTAGTAGGTGTTTAGACTGTGATATGGGCCTCCTTGAATTTTACCATCGGTATAATTTCTGACTCCAGGGCCCTATTTGATTTGTGCGTGTGCCACAAACTTATTTTAGATAAGAAAAACTGTTACAATTGTGAATAAGACACTACTTTGGACAATGGAAAAAAAAATTGTGGAGGTGTCAGAAATATGTCTCCAAGCAGAAAAAAAAAAAAAAAAATAGAGCAAAGTTCTCGGTAAAGGTACAGAAGTGGACCTTATTGTATACCTGTACTAGATATTTTACTGTCATTACCCACTATTTTGGACCATTCTAAGACACTTTTCTTCTATGGTTTTTCTTCCTCAAATGCCCCGTTTCCAAGATGGGGCATTTTGAAATTAGCCTGACCTTACCTGACCTAACCTAACCTAACCTAACCTAACCTAACCTAACCTAACCTAACCTAACCTAGACTAGACCGCATCAGACTACCGGGACCTAACCTGGGCAAACTACCGGGAAATAATCGTGATAAAGTACAATAAATGACAGGGGTAAAATACTAGGACCCAGCCGGATCTGGCAACACTGCTGCAGTAAGGTCCACTTCTGTACTAATACTAAGTTCTCCACTATTCTTACCAATGTATCCACCAACTTTCATCTCGGTAAGCATTCAGTATAAACTATTTGTCTATTTTTTGGGAGAGGAGATAATCTTGATATGTTAAGATTTGATGTTATTTTTTGTTTCGGAAATGCACACTAAAGAAGGATATTAAGGTTAGCCCTGAAGGATATCAAGGTTAGGCCCGAAGGGTATTAAGGTTAGCCCCGAAGGATATCAAAGTTAGCCCTGAAGGATATTAAGGTTAGCCCAGAAGGATATTAAGGTTAGCCCCGAAAGATATTAAGGTTAGCCCAGAAGGATATTAAGGTTAGCCCTGAAGGATATCAAGGTTAGGGCCAAAGGATATCAAGGTTAGGGCCGAAGGACATCTCGGTCTAGGTTAGGTTAGATTGGGTCAGGTTGGTTAGTGTGATTTCAAAATTTCATTACCTTATTGTTTTATGATCAATGAATTTTCCCTATTTTTGTGAATATCTTCCCAAAATATCCAAAATCTTGCGATTTCCACCCTAGATTTTAGACAATTCATTTCAGAAGTTGGGTCGCATTTTCAAATTTCGACATTTATGGCTGATCATAATTTCAAAAGTTGGCTCGCATTTTCAATTTTCGACATTTATGCCTGATCATGAAGTCACTATAAAACTCAAACATGCTAATTTACGCATTTTTCCCCACCCAAAACCCCCGGATTCTCAGGCTCTCCCCCAAGATTGTATGGGTAGGAATGGGGTGGGAATAGTATCAAAATACATCATTTCCGAAAATCAATTTAAACAAAAAACATCAAATCCTTTCATTTTAAGATGATTCTCTACCAAAGAAAAAAAAATAGATGGAGGCATGATTCCAAAGATTTACCATAAAGTCTGTTTCCTTGGTTTATACAATTGAAATTGTAAATGTTATGGATTGTAATACGGGACCCAATGCATGAAATACAATAAAGTTTCCTGTACTTCAACAACCTAGAATGATTGGTCGTAACAGTCAGCAGCGGAGGGATGCAGGAGGTCCAGTGTCAAGAGGTGGCGGTGGTCGAGGACCCAAGGTTATAAGTATCCCACTCTCTACTGGCCGTGAAGCAAAGCTGAAGACAACTGAAAATGCCTGGAAACCATCAGCTAAGGACAAGAAAAGTATTGATTCAAAGGCTGAGACAGATGTGGTAAGATAACTAGTATATTTTTAGTTAATTGGTTGTAATACATTTCTTGTTTCATATAGTCAATCATATACAAGAATTATTAGTAAAAAAAAGGATAATCTTTGGAAGCGTTCCTCCTAACGAAATTTAATGAAAATCAGTAATCATAATTTTGTAGTACTATTTATAAATGATTATTCTTATTTTTCTTTCCTCAGGTGGTGAAGTTAATGCGAGGTATCCTTAACAAGATTACTCCAGAGAAATTTGATAAGCTGGTTGGTTCTGTGAAAGTTTTGCCTATAGATACTACTGAGAGGCTTTCTGCAGTCATAGATTTGATTTTTGAAACGGTAAGTGTGCAGATTGTTACATAGTAAATTAGCAACTGTTGAAGCCATAGAGCTATAGTTTGTTTTGTGTGATAGAATGCTAAAGATGGGGCAGGTTCACTGAATAGCGTGATGGGAGTATTTTGCGATGCCTACTGTATAGCGAAAATGGAAGGGAATTGATAAAAAATGTAATGAAAGGAAACACTCATATTTACAGCATAAAGAGGAGATATGCCTCCCCAAATTATCAATGCAAAATGTGAATTAAACATTTTGGACAACAGTAACTGTCTCGATAATATCAGTGTCATACAGTTGTTGTTCGAATGTTTTTTGGTAAACATTGGATTCCCCAGTGCACCGATATTAATGGACTTTATGTATGGGCACGTGTATATGAATTGAGGGAAGCAATTAAGTTGTTTATGTTTAAAAGGTTGCTTTTATATTATGATTTTGCTGTGTTTTCAGTGCAGCTACATACAAACTAACTGGAATTTTTTCTTATGCAGGCCGTGAAAGAACAGAGATACTTATCTTCATATGCCAAGATGTGTAAAGTTTTGTCACTGATGTCTGTGCGAGGAAATGAAAATGAATCCAGCAATTCTGGGAAATCTGAAGTTAAATTTAGGAATCTTATTATCAACAAGTGTCAGAAAGAATTTGAGAAGGACAACACTGAAGACTTCAGAACTGAAAGCATGAAGGAAGTTGAAGCATGCAAAGATGTAATTGTATAAATAAATATTTTTGCTGTGTGAAGTTTTCCTGTTGTTCTCGTATATTATTGAGAAATTAATGACATATAGCTTGATTATTAGAGAATATTCAGTCATTAGATTTTAATGCGTTAAGGTATCTGGGTGTAATATAACTATATGAATGTACTTTAAACCTACTTGGATATGATTAATGGCCTTTTGAATTTTTGTAGTTAAAGTATTATCAAGATACCTGGATTATTCAGTAATTTTCACAAGTTACATTAAATTTTTGTTGTTTCCTGTATTCTTAAAGTTGACTGATAAGTGTCACCCTTCTCTGCTAATCTTGCTATATTGAAATATATTTTCCACTGGGTCTGTTCAAGAATGTTCTCTCCTATTTATGAATTTTTAACCTTTGCTTTTTTCATTGGCAGCCTCAGAAGAAGATTGAACTATTAGGTAAGCTAGATTATGAGGAGACCAAAATGAGAAAACGGTCTGTGGGCAACATAAGGTTTATTGGAGAGCTTTATAAGCTGCGAATGCTGACGTCTCCAATCATGATGCGCATCATTGGAACACTTCTGGAGAGAGGAGATGAAGAATCGCTGGAATGTCTATGCAAGCTGCTCACTACAATTGGACAAATCCTTGAGATTCATTGTGGAACACAAGCAAAGGCAATGGTATGTAATCTTGTTTACGGTACAGTGTACTGTATTATTTCAAGTATTATTCAGATGGGTGTTACTTGTCACGGTATACATTCTTTAGTTTCATGTACATTGCTGGTTATTGGTCAGTATTTTTAATGAATTTGCATAATGTACTAATTTTTAGTAAAATGTAGTTTTGTTTGAAAATTACTGAAATCACTGAAACTTTTCTCTCAAAATTTAGGTAAATAACTTTGTTTATCCATTAACAGAGTGATCTGGACAAGTACTTCAAGACTATGGAAAAGATTGTGGGCGAGAGGCGGACTACAAACCGTGTAATGTTTCTTCTGATAGATGTATTCGATTTGCGGCAAAATCATTGGGTTCCCCGTAGGGAAGACAACAAGCCAAAGACTAAAGCTCAGGTTCGAGAGGTTTGTATAATATTCAAGTTTTTATTTAGCTTCACTCAAATCTGTAATAAAGCAATGTAGACCTCTCGTAGAAGATGTATTTTTTAGTATTCTTATTAACTGATAATGTGTGCCAGTATGGATATAAAGATATTATTTTGTTTTCAGGAAATGAAGAGGGAAGAGGTAGAGCAACAGATTGCATTGGCAACGAATTCTAATCGTAGAGATGATCGATACCGTGACAGAGAACGAGACCGCAGAAGAAATAGAGATCAACGTGCTCCTCAGTCAGGTGATGATGGTTGGAACACGGTTGCCAACACCAAAGGAAGAACTTCATTTGATTACACACAATTGAAGAATACCTTCAATAGGGTGAGTCTCGCATTTCACTCGTCAAGTTGTATTATGCCCTATACCCCTAGTACAAGTGTTATTTATCCAATAGGTTCCAATTTGTTTATGACTAGGGTCTCCAAAACTTTTTTTCCAATGATACTATTTGTAATTCTGAAAGATTGGAATGCTGATATGTATTTGTAATTTGTTGTGTGATGTAAATTGGATGAAAGGATGTTGGACTACTCTGTGAAGAAGAGACTTGAAGATGATGATCACAACCCTGCCTTGATACCTACATAGCTAACATTATACATGCTTTTTCCTCCTAAACCTAGGAATTCTATTAAACATATTCTCATTATTTTTTCAGCCTGGCACAGGTGATAAGGAAATCTCATTACGAGGCACTGGATTCTCCAGTTGGGCTCGAGCCAGTTCTAGTGGTGGCCTCAAAGATCATGATGAAGGGAAGCAACAAGAGAGTAATATGTTTAATGTCTTAATGGATAGCAGACGGGGAAGTGCCTTACCTGTAGATAATCGGAGAGCTGCCAACACCATTGGGTGAGTAAAAATGTTTTCATTAGATGAAGTACAGAGTCATGATTTAGAGTGAGTGTGACAGCAAGAGACGTATAGGGAGTGTGGGTCTGCTGATGAATACGGGACAGTGTTGCCCACAGAGATTGTGAGAGGGCTCAGATTCATCTATATAAAGTAAAATTTGCAGGAGTAAGGGTGGTAGTATTAAACTTTCTCTTCGACGAAAGTACTCTTTGTCGTGACATTCACATTGCAAAATAATGAGAACTTAGTGATGAAGAGAAGTTTTTGTCGAAGATAAAGTTTAATATCACCAGCCTAAAGGCCTAGATAGACTATTATTCATGCCTGCGCAAACTAGATGACTGTGCAATCATTTAATATTGCCACACACTAGCAAGAAGATTGAGCAGTAACCTCACATTATCATGCATCACTACAAGCGTGTGATTGACAAAAAGCTTGTTGGATATGGTTGTCATTTGCGCAAACCATCAATCACACCCACACACGACAGTTATGCCTGCACAACCACCCAGTTTGAGTAGGCATGATTGATAGCTAGTCTATGGAGGCTTTAAGAGTTGTGCTTGTGTATACACTTTGTAAGGATTGATACATTGTGTTGTCTGGAGTGAATTAAAATGGAAAAAGATTTATTGAATAGGGTTACTGTTTCTAATTTGCAGTATAAATCATGTGGTATTGCCAAGGAAGTTTGATTAAAGATTGTATGATTATTGTAACACAGAATTAGAATACGATCATAACTATGCTTTTTGTTTTGTTACAGTGGACCCCGGTTGGCTCCTGGTGGTGGTCCTACACGACAGGGTGGCTTTGGCAGCAAGAGCATGCCGCAACCATCAAATGACAAAGAGAGTGCCATCTCTGCAGTCAAGAAATTTGTTGCCACAGGTAAGTTATTAAAGAATTTATTGAGATTGCTGCAGGACATGGGGTTTGTGTGATGGTTGAGAGGGAGAAATTACCTAAACTCTATTTTGTTCAATCTGAGCCCATTTTCCACCTTGCTTGCATAATCATCTGCTGATGAACTGTTGTTTGTTGAGTTACTCCATCATTCTTGCTGTATTCTTTATGGAATACACTACTTAAAGTGATATTTTTTTCCAGATCGCAGCAAGTCTTCTAGTCGTCCTGAGTCCAGAGACAATTCTGTACCAAGGGAATCGGAGGCACTTAAAGTTCATCCTCCTATGGACTCTGATAGAGCAGAAAAGCTCACAATCGCCATCATCGAAGTGTACACACATAATTATGACCCTGTTGTTAGTTTCAATTTGTATTACTTGTGGGTAAAATGTTATTTAATGCAATTGGTATTGCTGTTGACAGATAATTGTTTTATGCTTTGTATTATTTATACAATTCTTTTAATTTCAGGAAGCCAAGCTGTGTATTAAGGAAAAGTTTGCATCAAGTATTATTAAGCATTACGTTCACTGCTCAAATGTGACCCCAGTTATCCCACTATCTAGGTTGAAGAGATGATGAGCTTGGTTTAGCTTATAGTCACTAAATAGTTGCCAAAATTTTGTAATGTGCAGTACGTTCATAGTAGTACTATTTATAAATGATTATTCTTATTTTTCTTTCCTCAGGTGGTGAAGTTAATGCGAGGTATCCTTGACAAGCTTACTCCAGAGAAATTTGATGAGCTGGTTGGTTCTGTGAAAGTTTTGCCTATAAATACTACTGAGAGCCTTTCTGCAGTCATAGATTTGATTTTTGAAAAGGTAAGTGTGCAGATTGTTACATAGCAAATTAGCAACTGTTGAAGCCATAGAGCTATAGTTTGTTTTGTGTGATAGAATGCTAAAGATGGGGCAGGTTCACTGAATAGCGTGATGGGAGTATTTTGCGATGCCTACTGTATAGCGAAAATGGAAGGGAATTGATAAAAAATGTAATGAAAGGAAACACTCAAATTTACAGCATAAAGAGGAGATATGCCTCCCCAAATTATCAATGCAAAATGTGAATTAAACATTTTGGACAACAGTAACTGTCTCGATAATATCAGTGTCATACAGTTGTTGTTCGAATGTTTTTTGGTAAACATTGGATTCCCCAGTGCACCGATATTAATGGACTTTATGTATGGGCACGTGTATATGAATTGAGGGAAGCAATTAAGTTGTTTATGTTTAAAAGGTTGCTTTTATATTATGATTTTGCTGTGTTTTCAGTGCAGCTACATACAAACTGACTGGAATTTTTTCTTATACAGGCCGTGGAAGAACAGAGCTTCTCATCTAAATATGCCAAGATGTGTCAAGTTTTGTCACTGATGTCTGTGCGAGGAAATGAAAATGAATCCAGCAATTCTGGAAAATCTGAAGTTAAATTTAGGAATCTTATTATCAACAAGTGTCAGAAAGAATTTGAGAAGGACAACACTGAAGACTTCAGAACTGAAAGCATGAAGGAAGTTGAAGCATGCAAAGATGTAAGTAATTGTATAAATAAATATTTTTACTGTGTGAAGTTTTCCTTTTGTTCTCGTATATTATTGAGAAATTAATGACATATAGCTTGATTATTAGAGAATATTCAGTCATTAGATTTTAATGCGTTAAGGTATCTGGGTGTAATATAACTATATGAATGTACTTTAAACCTACTTGGATATGATTAATGGCCTTTTGAATTTTTGTAGTTAAAGTATTATCAAGATACCTGGATTATTCAGTAATTTTCACAAGTTACATTAAATTTTTGTTGTTTCCTGTATTCTTAAAGTTGACTGATAAGTGTCACCCTTCTCTGCTAATCTAGCTATATTGAAATATATTTTCCACTGGGTCTGTTCAAGAATGTTCTCTCCTATTTATGAATTTTTAACCTTTGCTTTTTTCATTGGCAGCCTCAGAAGAAGATTGAACTATTAGCTAAGCTAGATTATGAGGAGACCAAAATGAGAAAACGGTCTGTGGGCAACATAAGGTTTATTGGAGAGCTTTATAAGCTGCGAATGCTGACGTCTCCAATCATGATGCGCATCATTGGAACACTTCTGGAGAGAGGAGATGAAGAATCGCTGGAATGTCTATGCAAGCTGCTCACTACAATTGGACAAATCCTTGAGATTCATTGTGGAACACAAGCAAAGGCAATGGTATGTAATCTTGTTTACGGTACAGTGTACTGTATTATTTCAAGTATTATTCAGATGGGTGTTACTTGTTGGGGTATACATTCTTTAGTTTCATGTACATTGCTGGTTATTGGTCAGTATTTTTAATGAATTTGCATAATGTACTAATTTTTAGTAAAATGTAGTTTTGTTTGAAAATTACTGAAATCACTGAAACTTTTCTCTCAAAATTTAGGTAAATAACTTTGTTTATCCATTAACAGAGTGATCTGGACAAGTACTTCAAGACTATGGAAAAGATTGTGGGCGAGAGGCGGACTACAAACCGTGTAAGGTTTCTTCTGATAGATGTATTCGATTTGCGGCAAAATCATTGGGTTCCCCGTAGGGAAGACAACAAGCCAAAGACTAAAGCTCAGGTTCGAGAGGTTTGTATAATATTCAAGTTTTTATTTAGCTTCACTCAAATCTGTAATAAAGCAATGTAGACCTCTCGTAGAAGATGTATTTTTTAGTATTCTTATTAACTGATAATGTGTGCCAGTATGGATATAAAGATATTATTTTGTTTTCAGGAAATGAAGAGGGAAGAGGTAGAGCAACAGATTGCATTGGCAACGAATTCTAATCGTAGAGATGATCGATACCGTGACAGAGAACGAGACCGCAGAAGAAATAGAGATCACCGTGCTCCTCAGTCAGGTGATGATGGTTGGAACACGGTTGCCAACACCAAAGGAAGAACTTCATTTGATTACACACAATTGAAGAATACCTTCAATAGGGTGAGTCTCGCATTTCACTCGTCAAGTTGTATTATGCCCTATACCCCTAGTACAAGTGTTATTTATCCAATAGGTTCCAATTTGTTTATGACTAGGGTCTCCAAAACTTTTTTTCCAATGATACTATTTGTAATTCTGAAAGATTGGAATGCTGGTATGTATTTGTAATTTGTTGTGTGATGTAAATTGGATGAAAGGATGTTGGACTACTCTGTGAAGAAGAGACTTGAAGATGATGATCACAACCCTGCCTTGATACCTACATAGCTAACATTATACATGCTTTTTCCTCCTAAACCTAGGAATTCTATTAAACATATTCTCATTATTTTTTCAGCCTGGCACAGGTGATCAGGAAATCTCATTACGAGGCACTGGATTCTCCAGTTGGGCTCGAGCCAGTTCTAGTGGTGGCCTCAAAGATCATGATGAAGGGAAGCAACAAGAGAGTAATATGTTTAATGTCTTAATGGATAGCAGACGGGGAAGTGCCTTACCTGTAGATAATCGGAGAGCTGCCAACACCATTGGGTGAGTAAAAATGTTTTCATTAGATGAAGTACAGAGTCATGATTTAGAGTGAATGTGACAGCAAGAGACGTATAGGGAGTGTGGGTCTGCTAATGAATACGGGACAGTGTTGCCCACAGAGATTGTGAGAGGGCTCAGATTCATCTATATAAAGTAAAATTTGCAGGAGTAAGGGTGGTAGTATTAAACTTTCTCATCGACGAAAGTACTCTTTGTCGTTACATTCACATTGCAAAATAATGAGAACTTAGTGATGAAGAGAAGTTTTTGTCGAAGATAAAGTTTAATATCACCAGCCTAAAGGCCTAGATAGACTATTATTCATGCCTGCGCAAACTAGATGACTGTGCAATCATTTAATATTGCCACACACTAGCAAGAAGATTGAGCAGTAACCTTACATTATCATGCATCACTACAAGCTTGTGATTGACAAAAAGCTTGTTGGATATGGTTGTCATTTGCGCAAACCATCAATCACACCCACACACGACAGTTATGCCTGCACAACCACCCAGTTTGAGTAGGCATGATTGATAGTTAGTCTATGGAGGCCTTAAGAGTTGTGCTTGTGTATACACTTTGTAAGGATTGATACATTGTGTTGTCTGGAGTGAATTAAAATGGAAAAAAATTTATTGAATAGGAGAACTGTTTCTAATTTGCAGTATAAATCATGTGGTATTGCCAAGGAAGTTTGATTAAAGATTGTATAATTATTGTAACACAGAATTAGAATACGATCATAACTGTGCTTTTTGTTTTGTTACAGTGGACCCCGGTTGGCTCCTGGTGGTGGTCCTACACGACAGGGTGGCTTTGGCAGCAAGAGCATGCCGCCACCATCAAATGACAAAGAGAGTGCCATCTCTGCAGTCAAGAAATTTGTTGCCACAGGTAAGTTATTAAAGAATTTATTGAGATTGCTGCAGGACATGGGGTTTGTGTGATGGTTGAGAGGGAGAAATTACCTAAACTCTATTTTGTTCAATCTGAGCCCATTTTCCACCTTGCTTGCATAATCATCTGCTGATGAACTGTTGTTTGTTGAGTTACTCCATCATTCTTGCTGTATTCTTTATGGAATACACTACTTAAAGTGATATTTTTTTCCAGATCGCAGCAAGTCTTCTAGTCGTCCTGAGTCCAGAGACAATTCTGTACCAAGGGAATCGGAGGCACTTAAAGTTCATCCTCCTATGGACTCTGATAGAGCAGAAAAGCTCACAATCGCCATCATCGAAGAGTACACACATAATTGTGACCCTGATGTTAGTTTCAATTTGTATTACTTGTGGGTGAAATGTTATTTAATGCAATTGGTATTGCTGTTGACAGATAATTGTTTTATGCTTTGTATTATTTATACATTTTTTTTTTTCATTTCAGGAAGCCAAGCTGTGTATTAAGGAAAAGTTTGCATCAAGTACTATTATGCATTTCGTGCAGTTTTCAGTAGAATGGGTCTTGGACAGAGATTCGAAGAAAAGGAGAATGGTTGGTCAATTATTCCATGATCTTATTGTTGAAAACCTTCTTCCATTTGATCAACTAATTGAAGGGTAAGTTAAAAGATCTTGTGAGAAAGTATGAATTATAATTATGTAGCTTAGGAATATTTTAATGAAAATATGAATGCTTACTATAAAAATTACTATTCGTATGAATCAATCAATATGGTGATTCATGATAAAATTGCATTAGTACTTGTCTAAATAGGAGTTACCATTTTAATGGATTACTTTCTTTTGCAGTTCACATGAAATATTATCAATGACGGAGGACTATGAAATTGATATACCTAAAGTTTGTAACTACCTAGGTGAAATATTTGGTAAGTGTTACCTTGACATTTAATAAGTTATTCATTTTATTTGTATAGAGTTTTTATTTCTCCATTACGCTAAATGTGTAGCAAAAGTGGCTTTTTCACTAAAAAGAATTGTCAACAGTCCACCAGTATAAGTGTGTGTGGTTCTTGGACCTTGCCACAACTTTAGAATTTCCACAAGTATCGTAAGTATAGGAAACTGGTTGTTATAAGTTTGTACTTGATAATGTTTGTAATTTTCTTTTCAGCTCCCTGCTTGAATGACAATGCAGTTACTCTCAAGAGGTTATTAGACTTAACCAAGGCTGTAGGAAGCAACAAGAAAGCAAATGTCTTTGCCTGCATTGTATCTCAGGCTGCTCAGATTATGGTATGTAAGACAAACTAAATATTTTAATATTGATAAGTCTTTGCAAGTATAAAGTGTTTTTTGTAATGGACCTACAATTATGAAGTTGAAAGAATCCAAGACTTCTATTCTTCATTACCATAAAGGCCAAGTGATCTGGTACAGTGGTGTTGTTGTTGTTGAAGTTCCTCAAGCTGTCTGGCCGAGCAGCACCAGTGTTAAATATATCAGCATAACATTAAATGGGCCTCCTATAGTACTGTATACTACAGTACTTCACAATCATAATCCCAAGTTACCACTGATGCATTCACTACGCATCTTGGTTTTCTGTGTACTTTGTCATGCTAAGTTTTACTCGAGCCAAATATTGATTAAATTAAAAAAATTTCAGGGTCCCAACAAGGTTGCCGATATATGGAATTCCTCAGGTCTGAAGTGGTCAGATATTGTGCCAAGCAATACAGATGGAGTGGATGACTTCCTCAAAAACTATGTAAGTTATTTTTCCCCAAATTTTGTATGAATCTTGATATTATTTATTTGTAATAACCTGTTACGTGCCAATTGTAAAACTGTTGTAGATCCTCCTATTTTGCTAATTTTAATTTTGCATTTTGAAAATACCTTTATTTTACGAGCTTTCCTCAAGCTTTGCAATGATGGCCTGGCACAAAAAAAAATGCCACGCTAAGTCTACAACATTTGCGAAATATGCACACTGTATTGTGAAAACAGCTGATGAAAAATGTTGTACAGTTGCCAAAAAAGGAATTGCGACAAATCTTGATGGAACTTTAACCATAGTAATATCCACAACTATTTGTAGCGACTATAAGCATGTATAACAGAAGGAAATATACGTATCCTTCTGTAATACATACTTATGATCCCTACAAACAACTATGGACATTAATATATTTAATGTTCTATCAATAGTTGTCGCAATTCCTCTTTTGGCAACTGTACAACTCTTTACATTCGTAAAGAGTGACTACGTCATGAGCTATGACATGTCATCACTTGAATAAGTCGATCAATGATGGCCATGGTCTATCGCCATGGCCCGCTTCTGCTCAAGCCTCCAGTTGCAAACAGTAGCCTGAGATATCCATTTGTATTCAATCTTTCTCAAATCTGTGTGTGTGTGTTATCATCATGGCACCACTCAAGGTGATTAGTTTGGAAACTATATTGAAGATTATAGAAATGAAGAAAGGAGGTAGAGGAAATTCTGCTATCAGTCGTGAGATAGGTGTAGGAGCTAGAAGCGAGTCGACCAGTCCTACCTCACAAGCATGTAGCCTCACCAACCCTACCTTGCTGACATATGGCCCTACCCCGGCAACCAATGACTAACTTCCATCATTCTTCAGTTAGAAACCCTCTCTTTGATAATGATGACACAATTTGGATTTTGAAGGATTTTTGAAAAAAGCAGAATCCCATCAACAAGATGCGAGAATTTCCATCTAAAACAGTGAGTGACAATGGTGGCCACATGGGACCCCAGTAGCCTCTAATCTGCCTCTGATACCACCACCCCCTGTAATCCCAGTCAGCATTAGAATCACAGAAATAAACATTTATGTGAGTTTTACAAATGATGTTTTCTTATCTTCTTATACAATGTTTCTAATAACCGTAAAATGATGGGAGGCAAGTTGGGTAAAAACAAAGAGTAAATGTACTCACCAGAGAGGAAGTGCCGACCATTTTGCATGAAATACATTTAATCAATTGTTTGAATTTTACGATTTTTAACATTGTGAGGTTTTTTGTCGATTATTTACTCTCAAAATAGGAGGATGTACTGTATTCTAATTTATATAACCAGTGTACTGTAGTAATTCCTGGACATGAAATTATCAATTTCATATTCTTAGTGGGTTTAATTGTTGGAATATTATTTTAATTTTTATTTATCTCTAGCGTGTGGAATTCACGGTGGACCGTAGTAAGTCCAGTAGCCAGAGTGTTTGGAATCCCCAGAAAGTTGAGGCAGAGTTCCTTGAGCTGTTCAAGAGAGCATCAAATGATGAAATGTTTGGTTGGATTGATGTAAGTATTAGTTATTTGTTTATAGTGTTTAATATCCACACATAATGGGTGAAGCAGAGGGAAAATTAATAATATACCAGTTAAAGGCTATGATTTTACTTAGGAAATAGTCATTAATGACATTCATTGTTGAATTAAAACAGTTTTTAGAAAAATATATTAGTTAAAAGTGGTGGATGGCATATGGTACTGTAATGAGTAGTGTTCTTCCTGAAGTGACCTAGCTGTGTAAGCCAAACTTGGGTCCCTTGCACCCTTGAGTGAAGTATGAGATATGAATATTTGTCATTTGCTTCTGCAAAGAGCATTTGGGCTTAGGGAGAACATGTGGCAATTCATAGGTTGAGCTCATTTGAGTGCAGTTTTATGACTGCTACAGACTATTCACCAACGGAAACTGTATGCAGAGGCTGAAATGCTCAGGTTATGTGGTATTGCCTTGTATATTGAGGTTAAAATTCCTGTTATTGTTGTAAATTCAACAGTGTGCAACTTTAAGGCCTTATCTAAACATGTAATCCACAACCTTCCATAGATGGATTATCTTTCACACAGTCACTGAAGAAGAATCTTGCCTTCTGTAAGGGAGGTTATAAGTAGTAGAATTGGTTTAGTAGGAAAATGAAATAATATTTTGATGTGTTTTCCAGGCTAACATCGGAAATGATGTCAAGAGCAGCAAATTCATACGTGCCTTGGTGACTGCCTTAGTGGAAAGTCAAGCTACAAGTAAGTGATATGCATTAACATGAATAAGTTGTTAAAATTAATTTCTTTGGTATTTTTGCATAAATGTAGCAGAGATACAGTATAGAGAAAATATGAATATTTTGGAAACTGGGAAAAGGTAAGAAAAGGCTGGTGATATGAGTGGATGGAGTAACTTCTGTACCTCACTTGCAAAAGTTTTAATGAAGGTCTCCCTCATCTTTCCCCTATGTAGGGCTTGTTTATGTTTACTCCATGCCCCTAAGAGAACCCACTAGAGGAAGTTGGTGTAATGTGTTGTGTGGTTTTTGAACTTAGGCTGGCCTTTTAGAATATTGTAAAGTGTTTGCATTTTCATTGGGAATGTTTTATTGAATAATGGTCATAAAATGTCTGGCTTAGGGAAATGGTGTCCCCATCGCCCAACATTCTTGCAATGTTGCAATCACCGACAATACAGTGGGGGAAAGTGAGAGTTGGGGACACAACCGAGGCCACTGATATACAAGGCCCTGTCGACCTGACCATGACGTCAGCAAAGGAGTGCTACCTCTCCTTCCTCACAGTGACCACTCAGTTCTCTTTTCCTTTACCAGACTTACTTTCATTCTATTTTTCCTTGCTTTTCTTTGAGTAATGATCTTCATGCTTTGTGTGTGTGCGTGTGTACTTTATTTTATCAATGGTGGTACATTTTACGAGTATATAGATGTCCTTTGTTAGAACTTTGACCAGCTTTCTCACTATTTTATCTATAATACCATTTATATTAGGTTACAGACATATCAAAGTAACAAACATAGGTAGCCTATGTGCTGCAAAATACACTTGACCTGGGAACAAGTATATGTACAGTACAACTACATCACTATTTTTATGATACATATATACAACACATTATGCACTACACTTTGTCTAATTTTGGAGAGTCTGAAATTTTCTTTTCACACCTACATTATTTCCTGCTCTGTTAGCTTTAGGAATGTTTTTTTCTTTAGCACAGAAGTTATTTTAACCCCCCCTCTGTAACAGCTTCCAATGATGGTTCTTCAATACGTGTAGCCGACGACTTCGAAAGGAAGATGAAGACACGTTTGGCTGTGGTGCTTAAGTATGTGGACAGCAATGAAGTGTTAGAGATGCAGTGCATATATGCCCTCCAGGCTCTTAGTGTTAAGCATCAACATCCTCCAGGTAAGGATCTTGGATATCAATATACGATACTTGCATCTAAAATTTGAAGTAAACTATATTATTTGTGGAAGTAAATTAGGGTTCATAATTATATCAGCATAAATCTGCAAAAGTATTCCTAGCATCATAGAAATACAACTGCCATGATGTTGCTTTATTTATACTAAATATATTTTTTCAAGAGTTGAATAAGCAGAAATCTGTGTTAGTAAAAGACAGTAACATCATTAGGTCTCAAGCCAGGTAAAATTTGATTATTTTTTTTTAGGTTGGTCTGATGCATCTTCCCAATGTTTGAATTATTGACTCGTATTACGATTATCAAACCAACAATACTACCCACTGGAGAAAAAATGTCATTTATTTTTCTTGCTTGCAATCAAGCTCTCGTATGACTGATAATATTGTCTGCAATAGCCACAAATAAACATTAATATCTACTGTGAATTTCCTAAAAAGGGACAAAACAAAACAAAAAAACTAATGTGGCAGAAGACAGATATTCTGAAAACTTAGTAAAATGCCTATTTTTGTTACAGGTGTTCTAGAAAAATGCTTCAATGCTTTCTATGACTTTGAAGTTGTTTCTGAAGAGGCCTTTGAGGAATGGTCAAAATCTGATGACCCAGAGGAGCAAGAGGGCAAGGGTGTGTGTGTAAACTCAGTAAAGAACTTCATACGTTGGCTCAGAGAAGCAGAAGTGGAAGAGACAGATTCTCATGCTTGAGGATTTGCCCCTCTGAACTCCTTAATTCTTCCTTTAAAATTGATAGATGAATATCAAGTTTTTGTTTTGGATGGACATCAATATATTATACAGAATACTTAGTGAAAGTGGGAGCCAATTAATTAAAACTTATAATTTTACTACAGTGACTAGTGTCTTGAGCCTGACACAAATGGCAGATGATAAATTTTCAACTTTAGAGTTGGAACAATGGAAGTTAATTAAGGGTGTCAATTTGTTGTCTTCCCTTATAACAGGAGGATAATGCCATGTTTCTGACACTAGCTGATGCAAAAGTGAAATTATACTGCCAGTTTCTTTTAATTATATGTAAAAAGAATGCATGAGCTTAAAAGTGGGAAATATATAAATGGAAGTGCATATGGTTTTGTAAGGTGGGCATTGTTTGCCTATTGTTATTGTGTTCTAGTGTAGTAATATGAAAATTGCATTCCCTTCACTTCCATGATTTCGAGTGAGTGTATAGTGGATATATGCATTTAGATATTTGAAAAGCTCGGTTATTGTTTACAGCTTGGCTCCTCATAAGTTTTTTGTAAATTATGGCTCAAATTCTGTGATATTTTTGTATATTTATATAAATATTTAAAGTCATGTACAGACCTGAGCATGTGCCTAAGGCTGGAGGATATGCTTGCTGGCTGCTGTCAACTCCCATGACCTCTTCTACCTGGGGATGTTGACAAATGTTGTTTCATATGCAAAAATATTATATTTGCAATACACAGCAAGTCGCTGTGTGCCCCATGAAAAGGGCTTGCTACTCCACTAGTTGTTATAACGAGGCAGCTGAGCTCTAACCTGTGCCCCTGACTAGTGACTCTATACATGTTGGCGTGTGCTACAGCCTGACATGACTCCACTTTCCCATGCTGACGCTCTTGCTCTGTGCTGTCCCACACACCCCTGATTTTTTTGTTGGCTGCTGCTGAGCTTGATAAACCCCTGATAAAGTAATTTTATAGATGGGGATAATTTTTCAGTTGACTTGACAAGAGTGACTATTGACCTTGTGCTAAATTTTGTGCTGGACATTGGAAGGAGCTCAACTACTTGTATCGTTAATACGTTATTGTAAACAAAAGGAAAACGGGTTATGTTTAAGAAGTGCTATAAATTAATATTGTAAACCATATCGCATCTTAAAAAAGAATAAATTTAATATTTACCATGGATTTTCATTACCGTTGCTACAAGTTGTTCAATGAAATCCACCAAACCAATATATTTAATATTGCAATAATTTATAAAATATACTATACTAACATTCGGGAAAATTCATGAGATGACTTACCCATGCTGAGTAGATTTCCCACTAGATCAGTTGTGAATGGAGTAAAAATTACCACTTGGTACATAATAATTATGACATGAATACTTTCCCATACTTCTGCAGGACAAATGCATTCACACCAACATTGCAAGCACAAGCACTACAGTAAACCAGGCTTAAATTTCCTACAATTATGGATGACTGACTGCACTCCATCACTGGAAACCCCCGTTCCCCCTGCTTTTTCAAGCTAGTAGGTGGCCCACAAGGCAGAAACTTGGTAGCCCTTCCCAATAGGTTACCTATAGCTTCGGCCCATTTAGGTCAAAAGTAGCCCATTCAGATATTACATAGAGCATTTGGTCCATGTCTCAAATGTCGAGCACAACAGCACAGAGCATTTGCTACTTCATTCAGGGACCCAAGTTGGTACTGTGGTAACTTTTATACCTCCCGTCCCAGTGGTCTAATGTAGGGTTGACGCATGCATACACAGAAAGGAAGTGCCCTCCTTTAACCTAAGTAAGCTTCATAGTATATATGGCCTAGTATGGTAGATTGCATTTCTACCATTTTATACTTCACTGTCCAGTCTTCACACAACAAACTACACATATTGGCCATTGGACTTTTAATCACAAAGGGTCTCCCAGTGGTTACGAAGTTTTGTACTGCAGGTTAATTACTGTACTTGATTCAGAAAAATTGCACTGCAACATGTAAAAATGTAACTTGGATTGCAATTACAGTTTACATGATGTGTACTGTTATCAAGCTGAGGGATGTAACAATACAGTACTTAAAAGGAAAGACCAGTAAAGATGATAGTTTGTGATCTGGGTGACCTGGTTTGAGTAGCGAGTTGGTTGAACCACCTGGTTTAAGGAATTATAACACTAGTATTGCATCTTGGACGGAACCAAGAGCATACGTTTCTTGGGACAATACTGGAACCCACATATAATAATTTACATCATCCTCTTATTTAATGATGCTGTTGTATTCAAAATATTTATTTTTATAATAAACAAAAAAAAACTCCAATATGCTTTTTGAAATACCTTGCATTACAGTAGTGATTGTATGCACCTAGTCTATTTATAGTTAAATATATATTATTGTAAAATCATTTGAGAACTCCATTACTTTGATAATCACTCGAGTAAAAAAAATACAGTTTATTTACAGTTCAATACAATATTATTGCAGAAATTCTTGGTAACTCCATTAGCCTACTTGAGTTAAAAAAAAAAAATCTATCCTTCCACCTTCCCTGGCTTCCCACCACTCTCACTCACTCTCTCTCTCTCTCTCTCTCTCTTTCTCGCTCGGAGCACAGTTAATATTATTAACTACTTTAAGATTCCTGCAAGGGAGCTCTTACGGAAGCATTTAGTGAATCCGGGCCCAGCAGGTCTCTTCGTTTTATTTTCCAGAAATTAAATATCTCTGTTTTTTCTTCTTTATTGCTACTGCCAGCATGATAAAATTGGGCTATTATCGCCGCAGCTCACCTCGACTTGGCTATAATGATCTTATGACGACCCTGACTGCCCAATATTGCCAGGTGCAGGGAAATTTATCTGTTTTAGGGAATTTAGAAGTTCACACAGGAAAATTATTGTTCAAGAGTAAACTGGGAAATTTCTATTAGATGAACTAACAAGATGGTAAATGTTCTGTACGGCTATCTTCAATATTAAACGGAATTATTGAGCTAAAACAGGAAATTGTAAAGGTGAAGTTATGGAAATTTCGTCAAGCAGACCTGGCAACACTGTGACTGCCTGAGAGAATCTCTGCTTCCTGACAACAAAACATAACATTATTACGTTACGATTAATAATATACAAGGTAATACACATTGCTTTTGTACTTACTAAAGATAAATACGGTAAAAGTAGAGAAGTACTTCATTCACTATATTGTATATTTTAATATCATTACCCACTATTTTAGATCATTCTAATATTGAAAGAATTACAGTTATTGCCTACGGTTTTTCGGTAAATATTGAAAGAATTACCGTTATTGCGTACGTTTTTTCTACCTTCATTATCCACTTATTTAGGTCATTCTAAGACTATTTTCGGTAATTCTGTATAAGTGGTCCACGTGTTTTTTTTTTTGTGCTTTTTTTGTTTTTCCTGCTTATTTTTACTTGTTCTATTCATTAGTGACCATAATATTGATCGGAAACCACTTGGTTTATACATATTCCCTAACCCCTTCAATCTTGGGGGAGAGCACTGGGAACCGGGGGTTTTGGGTGGGGGAAAACACGTAAATGAGCTTATTTTGCATTGATACTGGTTTCTTGACCTGCATAAATGTCGAAAAATTGGAAATCCGAGCCAAGTTTCGGCAAAAGTTGGCTCGGGTTTAGCAATTTTCCTGAGGGATGAATGTCAAGATTTTGGAAATCCGAGCCAAGTTTCGGCAAAAGTTGGCTCGGGTTTAGCAATTTTCCTGAGGGATAAATGTCAAGATTTTGGAAATCCGAGCCAAGTTTCGGCAAAAGTTGGCTCGGGTTTAGCAATTTTCCTGAGGGATAAATGTCAAGATTTTGGAAATCCGAGCCAAGTTTCGGCAAAAGTTGGCTCGGGTTTTGCAATTTTCCTGAGGGATAAATGTCAAGATTTTGGAAATCCGAGGCAAGTTTAGATAATTAACCAAACCTAACCTGACCTAACCTGGGCAGACTACCGGAACCTAACCGGGGCACACTACCGGGACCTAACCAGGGCAGACTACCGGGACCTAACAGGGGCAGACTACCGGGACATAACCAGGGCAGGCTACCGGGACCTAACCGGGGCAGACCACGGCACAATATACAGTAGAAACTAGTCAGACCTCACCTCACCTGACCTAACCTAACCTGGACTGGGACACACTACCGGGACCTAACCGGGGCAGACTACCGGGACATAACCAGGGCAGACTACCGGGACCTAACCGGGGCGGACTACCGGGACATAACCAGGGCAGGCTACCGGGACCTAACCGGGGCAGACCACGGCACAATATACAGTAGAAACTAGTCAGACCTCACCTGACCTGACCTAACCTAATCCGGACTGGGACACACTACCGGGACCTAACCGGGGCAGACTACCGGGACATAACCAGGGCAGACTACCGGGACATAACCGGGGCGGACTACCGGGACATAACTGGGGCAGACTACCGGGACCTAACCGGGGCAGACCACGGCACAATATATAGTAGAAACTAGTCAGACCTCACCTGACCTGACCTAACCTAATCTGGACTGGGACACACTACCGGGACCTAACCGGGGCAGACTACCGGGACATAACTGGGGCACACTACCGGGACATAACCTCACGTGACCTAACTGCCCCCCTTTATTATCCTTAACAGACTACTTGACTGGCCATTACAATTGTTATACATAATTATTATTGCTATTTGTTAATAAAATATATTACAAAAAGGTTTTAACTCTTACCAGACTTGCAGGAAAATTGTGCAGATGATTAAATTTTCGAAGAAACCTGGGCCGTGATCCGGCTGACATATTTGTTACATCGCGTAATTTGTTATTATAATCCATAGCCTCCTATCCACACTGCTCACTTATTTTATGTTTCAAAATTAGCCTATGATCCACACATAAATGAAAAAGTTCTTGTGGCTTAGCAAAATGCGTGAACAAAAAAGCCATACCGGCTTCGCCATGTCGGTAGGGTCAGCTTGTCACGTATTACTGACACGTAGCAGTGAAAATGGGATGGTGGTGGAAAATTGCGGATGAATACAGAAGGTTGATAGATTGCATTAATAATAATGATTATAATACTATGAGATGAGAAAATAATTTATGAAATTAAGTGAGTAAATAATGAAATTATCTATATATAAATGGTGATGGAATTAAAAGAATATTGAAAGCGTCATTTAATTAAAAAAAATACATGATTTACGAGATGGCAACTTGAAGTAGCACATGAGCATCCCATCATGATGTGGACTACTTTGTACAGTGTTCAGTGGCTTATTTTAAAGAAGGACCTGGGAGAGAAAGACACCGTGAACGCTGGAGTCTGAACTTAGGGTATTAATACCGTAGACTTACTCCTACGCTGGACTTTGTCTCGGAGGCGCTACGCTGGACTTCGTCTCAAAAGCGGTCGCGATTTTTCGAAAGCCTATTCTGCCGAAAGTTAAGTGCAACCGCCTATTATATTCATTACACACGAACACACTACATTATCCCCTACTTAAATATACATAAATTGTAAATATTTGCCGCGTGGACCACATATACAGATTTTCCCTATTTTCTTCTATGGCATTTTCTCCGCAAATGCCCCATTTCCAAGATAAAGCATATTCAAATGGGGCATTTTGAAATTAGTCTGACCTGACCTAACCTAACCTAGACCGCGTCAGACTACCGGGACCTAACCTGGGCAAACTACCGGGAAAGAACCGTGGTAAAGTACAGAAAATGACCGGGGCAAAGTACTGGGACCTAGCCGGATCTGGCAACACTGCTACAAAACGGTAATTCTTTCAATAAATACCTTTTTTTCTGTCAAATATACTTCTTTATACATGTACGTCATTTTTATATTGGGTGTTTCCGTTGCAAATGCATTAACATGAATCATCGGTTCCAGTATAAAGGCCGGTTCACACTGGCAAAATCTCGGCATCTGTTCTCTTCGATTTTGGGGAACAAAAGTCCGATTTCGGCATTTTTTCCCGGGAAGGAATTCACACAGACTGAGACCACAGAGGCGGTGGCGCGGCATCTGTGTTTACAAACAAAGATGGACCGCCAAACACATATGAGATGTGCTGTTCTCGGTTTTTCATTAATGTTGCCAAGATATTCTATGAACCAGAAGTACCCATGATAATGAAAAACTTATTTAGATTTCAAGATGAAATGGCATTAGCTCACCTGAAGAATACTGAAAATAATTTGAAGACTATTGAAAAGAATTTGAAGGTAAATCCATAATCAGCTCATAATTCTACTGAAGGAATTGTGATTAATTTGTATAAAGTTTTATTACTTTGCATGAAGTTTGTGGATTAAATGAAGAAGAATACACATTGCAATTCAGTTTTTCTTTTATAAGGAATGAATTTATGGGCAGTAGTGGATTTTGGGTACCAGATTTTGTAATGAAGAATACATGTTTAAATTGGTATTACTTGTAAATTAACTCTGTGAAATAATAGAAAGCTAGTCTTCCTGCAGTGCAGCACTCTGATTGGTTCGCAGATTTGATTACTTGCCAATCACGGCAATCGGCCGTGATTCCGGTGCAAAAAGACCGACATGTCGGTCTCTCCATCACGGCATAAAATTTTTAAAAACGCTGCCGGAAGCACCTCCCGGGAGCACTTTCTGGGAGAAAAGGGCTAAGATTTTGTTAGTGTGAACCAGCCTTAATAATATCAATTCAAGATGGCCACCAAATGTTTACATCCAGGCCCCGTATTTTGCTAAGGTTAGGTCTCGGTAGTTTGCCGCGGTCCTGATTAGGTTAGGTTAGGTGAGGTGAGGTCTACCTAATTCTATTTAATGCGTTGTAGTGTTTTTCAGACGAATCTAGTTTAAATATGGCGAAAATGAGGTGTTTTCGGAGATTGGGTTGGGGGAGGCGGGGGGGGGGGATATCTCCCAAAACATTAATTTGCGACGGTTGTGAACAATAAATTCGTTCAAAACACACTATAAAACATTGCATTCTGAAAACCTCGAGTCGAAAGCAGATTATGAACAAACGCTTGACTATTACCCTAATTATATCCCATTATAATATACGAATGAATAGAGAAGAAAGGTAAGGGTAAATGTCTACTCTTTTGCCAGATGCTATTACAATGTTTGGTATTATTACAGAAGTACTGTGTTCTTGGATAGGGCCGCGCAGTGTTACCACATCCAGCAAGGTCCCGGGAATTTGCCCCAGACACTTTGTTAGTTTACACCAGTTATATCCCGGTATTTATTGAAAGAATTGCTGTTTTGTAGCAGTGTTGCCAGATCTGGCTGAGTCCCAGAATTTTGCCACGGACTTTTCCTGTAATTTACCACTATTATTTCCTGGTAGTTTGCCCAGGTTAGGTCCCGGTAGTCTGCTGTGGTCTAGGTTAGGTTAGGTAAGGTCAGGCTAATTTCAAAATGCCCCATTTGAATATGCCCTATCTTGGAAATGGGGCATTTGTGGAGGAAATGCCATAGAAGAAAATAGTCTTAGAATGGTCTATATAAGTGGGTAATGAAGGTAAAAAAACCTTACACAATAACGGCAATTCTTTCAATATTTACCAAACATTCTTTCGTTTGCGTGCCTTTAAACCAAAATCCTTAAATAGTTCACCCATAAGTCATTTAAACGGCTAACATTCTTTCGTTTGTGTGCTTACAAACCAAATTCAAACCACTGTGGAATCGACCCTAAGACTAGAGTACAGCCAACCTGATAAATAATTAACCATATGTTTGCATTTGTTTACTTTGGTATTTATTGAAAGAATTACCGTTTTGTAGCAGTGTTGCGAAATCCAGCTAGGTCCCAGTATTTTGCCCCGGTCCTTTCCTGTACTTTACCACGGTTATTTCCCGGTAGTTTACCCAGGTTAGGTCCCGGTAGTTTGCCCAGGTTAGGTCCCGGTAGTCTGCTGTGGTCTAGGTTAGGTTAGGTAAGGTCAGGCTAATTGGTAATGGGGCATTTGCAGAGGAAATGCCATAGAAGGAAATAGTCTTAGAATGGTCTATATAAGTGGGTAATGAAGGTAGAAAAACCCGTATGCGATAACGGCAATTCTTTCAATAAATATCGTTTACTTTGCTATTATTTCCCAGTTATAATTACACATGATCCATATATAATTGTTATTGGTAATTATCTAATCTATTGCCGTTTTCTGCTACGATGTTTTTTCCTTCTTTACCCACTAATTTATAACATTCTAAGACACTTTTCTTGGTAATTATTTATTCTATTGCTGTTTTCTGCTACGATGTTTTTACCTTCTTTACCCACTAATTTATAACATTCTAAGGCATTTACTTTGGAAATGCCCAGATAGGGCATATTCAAATGGTGCATTTTGAAATTAGCCTGACCTTACCTAACTTAACCTAGACCACAGCAGACTACCGGGACCTAACTTGGGCAAACTACCGGGACCTAGCAAGATCTGGTGACACTACTACAAAATGGCAATATACTAAATAAATACCAAAAGTAATTATTAAGCCTCATTTTGAATAATTATTGATATTAGCCTTTATTCACTTATTATTTAAGGGGGTAATTCACTTTTGTTACATTGGAGTGCCTTGATTCCTCCAAAGTATGCCAGGAAACAGGACCATATGAACAAAAACAATGGTGTTCTGTTGCTTGGAATAGTTTGGAGGAATCAGTTGCTCCAGATTTACCAACACAAAACTTCCCCCTTAAGGACACACACAAACTGACTTTCGTTAAGCTGCTACATTTACACTCGACAATGACCAACAATAATTAATTCAAAAATAAATAACATACGCACACATCAGTCACACAAAATTTCTAATCACTGGCTTGTTTATAAGGGATTGGATTACGGCACTTTCTTTTCGAAGTAGCCCGGGCATTAATTTCGGTGTTAGTAGAGAAGTTCTGCGTTCATGGCTAGTGCCGCGCAGTGTTACTACACCCGGCTAGGTCCCGGGAATTTGCCCCGGTCAATTTATGATAGTTTACACTGGTTATATCCCGGTAATTTGCCCAGGTTAGGTCCCGGTAATTTGCCCAGGTTAAGTCCCGGTAGTTTGACCAGGTTAGGTCCCGGTAGTCTGCTGTGGTCTAGGTTAGGTTACGTCAGACTAATTTCCAAATTAACCATTTGTATTGTGGGTGAGAGAAACACCATAGATGAAAAGTGTGTTAGAATGGTCCAAAATAGTGGGTAATGATACTAAAATATACATTATTGTGAATGAAGTACTTCTCTACTAATACCCTTTATTTTAATCACTGCCTACAAAGGAAACTGTTACTGCTGAAACAATCAAGGGAAATGGAATGTAAATTTAATTACTTGATAGTCTAGTAGAACATTGAAAGAATTTGTTCAGGTACAGTATATGTGAGCTTCATTAAGTTTAGAGTCTATACAGTATTGATTTTAGAGAGAGTGAAGCGTAATACATTGAGGTGGTTTGGACATGTAGAGAGAATGCAAGGTGAGGAATTTGTAAAGAAGGTGTATGGAAGTGAAGTTGTGGGACCTGGTATGAGAGGCAGACTGCCAGTTAGATGGCAGAACAGAGTGGAAGAGTATGTAAAGGAGAGAAACATGAGGGGCAGAGGAGGGCTTGACCAAGTAAGGAGGGAGTGTTGGAACAGGGAGAACTGGAGACACTTCTGCCATAGCCTCCCCCTTGGAGGGAGTTCCCGGAGGGAATTAGGCATCAGAGCTATAGACAGATAGACAGTATTGATAGGAATGAATATGAAATATGGGTTGGTACAGTAATATCCATATAGTTCTTTTTAATTGAGGATAACACTCACACTAACACACACATTCTCTTTTATTTTATATAGATGGAGTAAAGACTGAAAGTGATGGAGATAATGTGGACCTCAAGTAAAGTCCACTGGAGTCCATCAGCTGTGTGTGTGCACTGCAATGGAGATAATGTGGACCTCAAGTAAAGTCCACTGGAGTCCATCAGCTGTGTGTGTGGACTTCAATACTTGACATTGGACTGCCAGGAAATTTAACAGTTGTTGCAGTGAATTCATTACTTGTGTTGATATGAAGGTGGGTAAGATGAGAGAACATTGAAGGTTGTTCATTCCTACATAAGGTGAAATTTCCAGTCTTGGCAGGGACTCCATATGGCATTAAGGACACTGTGATCTTGTATGAGAATGGAGGCTTCTGATTCCTCCTAACTATGCCACAAAACAAGCTCCTTCCATATACTTGGTGTTTAGTAGCAATGTTTGAAGGACTCATTTACCTCCAATTTTCTGACTACATCATGGGTCCCTTAATTTTGATTTGTGTGGCCTAAGTGGAGAACCTCTTTTTACTAAATTGAAGGGGCAAGTAGTTCCTCCTAACTATCCCAGGAAACAAAATGCCTCAATGGGACTAATAAGGGGTCTGTTTTGTGACATAGTTTGGAGGATTCAGTAGCCCTCCAATATACCAGCAAGAATTAATTAACTAAAGTGTGGAGGTAAGGTTTTTTTTTTTTTTTTTTTTTTATTTTTTTTTTTTTGGTGGAAGAGGATATAATTTTTGGTAACCTAACATTCGTGGGTTATTATAGGAGTGTGGATACAACCTGCTGTAGGGTGATATGGGGTCGATTCCACAGTCATTCGTTGTGGTTTGTTAACATGCAAACGAGAGAATGTTAGCTGTTTAAATGACTTATGGCTGAATTATTTAATGAATTTGGTTAGTAAACTATACAGTGATCATCATTATCTTACTGTTAGATAGATTTTGTGAATGTGGATACTCAGCTTTTGGAAAATAATGAAGCTTTACAAGTGTGCCATGGTTGGTTGGGAAGCTAACAAACCAATACCACTGTGGAATCGACCCATAGTGTCCATATTAGAATCAGGTAATATAGGCTACATGATTTCCTTACTAATCAAAATTACATACAGCCCAATTTGCTGTAAGAAAGACCAATACCAATCTCCCCAACATTTCCATCCCATTATCGAGAGGATATAATAATGAAAATTGGAGAAGCAAGTGATTATTATGCTTAGAGGTTTTTAAAGTAGCAGGGAAATGCACGAATCAAATGTGAGCAGTCGGACAATTGTTGGAAAAAGCCCGTGGAAAATAGTAGCAGTCCTAGCTTTGTGGTAAGAGGTTCAATTATTGAGGTTGTAGATTATGAGTGTAAAGCTTCAAATGTACTAGACATGACTACAATGTTGTACCCTAATGTACAGCCACAATCAAATATCCACCAACACTTTCCTTCCATCGTAGTAAATATCTTGGTAATAAAGAACAACACGTGTATGATTTTGCAGTACATCATAATAATAATTGAGGGGGTTGAGTTGACATAAGGTGTTGTATGATTATATTTTGATTTGAGACTAATTTATTTGCACAATGAAAGGAAAGTGTCTGTGGTTATTTGATTGTGGCTGTACAGTATGATATGTTCCAGCTGGGTAGAGTGAAGTAATTACAGTAAACCCTTGATATAATGTTAATAAATACTTCTACTGTCAACTTCATTTTAGTCTTGGGTCCCACATTGAAAACCACCAAATATTCATTACTGTTGGATATGTTAACATAATATCATGGGTACAATGTACAAGTTGTGGGATACCTACATATTAGATGAATTGATAATAAGAGCTTAGAGATGTAGGAGAGAGTTTATGTTGACACGTGTAACAAGTATATTATGTTACAGATGAGATGGTTAGCACTTGGTGGTTGGCATGTAGTTCCTGAGAAGGTGGAGGTTCCTTCCAATCATCATAGTTATCAATATCAAAAGTTAACTGTGGAGTTTGTGGAGGATGGAGCTTCACTTGTTTACACCTAAATGGTAAGTTAATATGTGGACTGTTTGTTGTATTGTAAAAGGGAAAGATGTTGACATAGTTGAGGTTATCAATTTCTTCAAATTGGACCAAGAATTTGGCTAATTTGATAAAGGTGTGCTTTGTGGTATTTTGGAGGAATTGGTAAGGTAGTACCAAAGACTGTTTACTTGAGGCATCTTTCCCCTGTTGTAATGTTCAGTGTACAGCCGCAGTTTGTTGGGTGGTAGCTAGTGAAAGAGCAATATAAAATGATAGATATCACCTGGTAACATTCTTCAATCATTTCCTGTGGCACCCAATGGGATGCATAGGACCTTGATGAACTCACACCACCACATACTATCCTACTATCCACAACATACTATCCTGTACTAACCACACATGTCTCCTTTGACCTTTCTCTACCTCTTGTACCAAGTGTTACCCACCCTGATGTACCTTGTACTATTCCCTGTCTTCTATATACAGTCACAGTCAATAATAATCATCCACATATGGGTATCTCAAACAATTTACTGTCTAATGTTTTCACGTTCACATATGATGACATTGTTTTAAGTAGTACCTAGCTGCTTGTATTAAATTAAAAGATGGTAGTTAACTTATTTATTGGAAAGTTTATCATCTAAGGAACAGAGGGAAGCTGTCAAACTCTTACATGAATTACCCCTATATGGATGATTATATTTGACCGCGACTGTACATGTTCTAGCCACTTCCATCGTGAGTACCTAACTTATTCATCCATCGGCTATACTCCCATTATATCTCTAATTCTGCTACTGTATTTGGTATCCTTTCCCACCACTTAACTCCTAATATTCTTCTAAGAGTCTTATTTTACATACATACATACATACATATACCAGGCCTTCCTCTTCACGCTGGAGGTAGCCTCGTCACATTTCACACCCTTCCAAACAAAATGCCCAAACATAGAAAATAGTTTTAAGCATTCCCATTGGCTGATTAGCCTTCTTTAACCTTTCCTTGAATTTAAAGTTCAAAGAACCATCCTTGGCTAAATAAGTACCTAAATATTCAAACCTATCAACTTGTTTTACAACCATACCTCAAATTCTACAGTCTTATGCATTTTCAAAATTCATGTTGATTATTTTGGTTTTGCCACAATTAATAACCAAACCTAACCTTTCAACCTTCACTCACTAAACAGTCCAACACTCTCTGCATCTCTTCTGGACCATTACAAATCAAAACTATATCATCTGCATAATCTAAGTCCAAAAGTTTCCTGTTTTCTCCCCAAAGTATTACCTGCATTGGTTTCTGTTGCAACACATTTCATAACAGTAATCAATGACCATATAAACAACAAAGGCAACCAATCTCTACCCAGAATCACACTGAACTTCACTTCAAACGAATCACTCGCACAACCATCTACCATCAATTTACAAAATGTGTCCTCATGTATGTCTACTCATAGTTTACTCATAAGTGTACTCATAATCAAGTGGAGTAGTGAGTTTGTTTCCTGGTATAAGATGGAGGTATTAGTAGCTCTCCAATACACCTAGATTTAGGGTCAATTCCACAGTGGTATTGGTTTGTTAGCTTCCCAACCAACCACCCACATTTGTCAGTCTTAATTATATCCAACAAACTCAGTATTCATATCCACAAAATCTGTCAAGTAGTTTGTTGCATTATTACCATAGTTTCATAGTGGAGTAATCAAATTCATCAGATAATTAACCCACAAGTCATTTACACAGCTAACATTCTTTCGTTTGTGTGCTTACAAACCGATACCAACCACTGTGGAATCAACCCTAAATGGCCTAAGGAAGATATGTGGGAGTTGTAACTTTACAATACAGTATTTTTGTTTTACAGTATTTTATTTTTTAACTGGTGAAATTGCACTGAATGCTTTAAGTACAGCCACAATCAAATAACCACCGACACTTTCCTTCCGTCTTGCAAATAAATCAGTATCATATCAAAATATAATCATACAACACCTTACGTCAACTCAACCCCCTCAATTATTATTAAAAAGGTGCTGCAAAATTTTACACGTGTTGTTCTTTATTACCAAGATATTTACTACGTTGAAAGGAAAGTATTGGTGGATATTATTATTATTAGGTGCTGCAAAATCATACACGTATTGTTCTTTATTACCAAAAAATATTTACTACGATGGAAGGAAAGTGTCGGTGGATATATTATGATTGTGGCTGTACCTTACATGAGCGCTTTGATTACATTTCAGTTTTTGTTAATTTTATTCCTAGTTATGTAAATTTTTTGTGGAATTTGTTCTAGATTACATTCCATTTATCAAATAAGCCCAATTATACGAGGGAGACAGTACAGCCACAATCAAATATCCACCCACACTTTCCTTCCATCCTAGTAAATATCTTGGTAATAAAGAACAACACGTGTATGATTTAACAGCACCTCATAATAATAATAATAATAATAATAATAAAAATAATAATCTTGGTAATAAAGAACAACACATGTGGTAGGTTTTGAAGGAATAGGATTAAGAGAGAAAGCAAGAGAATACAACTTTGTTTTATCTGCCCAAATTATTCAAATTTGTACAGTCGCGGCACATAGTCCTTGATCAGAGTGTAAGGGCAAGTCTGGTTAAGGATTTGTTGGGGTCTGCTGGAAAGGAAAATGAAGACGCAATTTAATGTAATTTTGAATTAAAGACCCTGAAGATTTAGGGCTTTATGCCTATGGACTCATGGTGTTGGTCATTAAGGCAGTCAGTGTTGTTACATCAACATATCTTCCCCCAGCCTACAAGGTTGCTATCCTTGTTTTTACAGCCGGGTACCTACTTACTGCTAGGTGAACAAGGACGTAGGGGGCTGGGAAAATTGTCCAACCATTCCACTGACCCGGGAATCGAACCCGGGACTTCTCGCGTGCTGGGCAAGTGTGCTAACCATTACACCATCAGCACCCCCAAGGACCCTGTGATCGTGTATGAGGCTTGGTGGCTCCTGGTTCCTCCTGATTATGCCACCAAACAACCTCCATCTATATAAGTGGTGTTTCGTGGCTAGAATTGAAGGACTCGTTAACCTCCAATTTTCATACTTCATCACAGGGTCCCTTAATGTATATTTAACGTTGCCTATGAGAATGAGTCTTCGAACTGAATTAAAGTTTTTTTTTTTTTTTTTTTTTTTTAGTCTAGAGCTGCAGGTCATTTATACCTTGATGCTCACTTTATTTTATAAGATCTTATGTAATCAGGGTTCAACAGTTTTGGGTGGCTTATAATCATACAACACCTTACGTCAACTCAACCCCCTCAATTATTATTATGAGGTGCTGCAATATCATACACATATTATTCTTTATTACCAAGATATTTACTATTACCAGGCACTTTGTTATAGGTGAATAGAATTCCCTCAAAAATTCTGGTTGAATGAGTGAAAGATTTCATGCATGAGGTAACTACAGTATCTATCTATCTATGTATCTATCTATAGCTCTGACGCCTCGTTTCCTCCTGGAACTCCCTCCAAGGGGATGGCCATGGCAGAAGTGTCTCCAGTTCTCCCTGTTCCAACACTCCCTCCTTACTTGGTCAAGCCCTACTCTGCCCCTCATGTTTCTCTCCTTTACATACTCTTCCACTCTGTTCCAACACTCCCTCCTTACTTGATCAAGCCCTACTCTGCCCCTTATGTTTCTCTCCTTTACATACTCTTCCACTCTGTTCCAACACTCCCTCCTTACTTGGTCAAGCCCTACTCTGTCCCTCATGTTTCTCTCCTTTACATACTCTCACTTTAAGTAAGTTAGTGTAGGACATGTGGGTTAACATTACCACCACTCAATATCAAAATCCTCCATTTTTTCTTCTTTAGCAATAGATTAGATGACTCAGGCAGTAGTACCACTCATGCTCACAAGTTTAGTCACTGTTAATAATTTTTCTCGATACTTGAACATTATAAAGTAAATTTGTTTTCCTTCATACATCATTAGTGTCTGTTGCTATGGCATCCCAGATTTAATTTCAAGTTCTGTGCATAGAGAGAAAAGTAGTAGAGATCCCTGAACATTTGTGCATGAGTGTACATCCACAATCAAATATCCACCGACACTTTCCTTCCATCTTAGTAAATATCTTGGTAATAAAGAACAACACATGAATGATTTTGCAGCATCTCATAATAATAATTGAGGGGGTTGAGTTGACGTAAGGTAACAGTTATATGATTATATTTTTATATGATACTGATTTATTGGTACGATGGAAGGAAGGTGTTGGTGGTTATTTGATTGTGGCTGTACATAGATTACCATGATATAATCTGGTATGTCTGTCATTCAGTTAACCAAATAAAAGCATGTGTGTTGTGACTGATCTATTGTTGTAATGTTAATTTAGAAATGTGTGGGAACTTCTCTTACATTGTTGTTTCATTGTATACTGTAGCTTTGTAGACAGTCAGTTGTGTGAGGTGTTTGTGAAGATGAAACACTGCCTGCTGACATGGTTAACATCAGTTCATCACACTGCACTTTGTTTATGGAAGATCGTTTGCCATCATGATAATAATAATAATGGTGAGTTGGTATGCCTACTATCATTTCTTATGCTATTAGTCCTTCTACACTAATTTGGTCCATAATTTCTGCCTCCCAAGTTGATCATTTTCACTGTGCCTATACTATTTCTCAGACCCTCTTTTACTACCATGTGGGTTGTGCATAGCTACAATCAAATATCGACCGACACTTTCCTTCCATTGTGTAAATAAATCAGTATCATATCAAAATATAATCATACAACACTTTACGTCAACTCAACCCCCTCAATAATATATTTTATTATTATTATGAGGTAATGCAAAATCATACACGTGTTGTTCTTTATTACCAAGATATTTTCTACGATGGAAGGAAAGTGTGGGTAGATAATTGATTGTGGCTGTACATAATTAAACTCTTTGCATACGTGCCGTTTAGGATATTGTTTTATCCCTCCCTTGGGGTGTCTGTGTTTCATTTTATCTTTGTGATTTTGCAGTATACACATGTAGTTGATTTTATGTTGTGGCCTTGCATGTCCTTATCCAGTACACTGTCAATGCTGCTGTAGGGTGGGGCCTTGGATGAACATTTTCAATTTTTCCCCCTCCTAACTTTGCAGCATCAAGAGTACATCCTGTTGATCATTCTCCCAACACCCTCTTACTTTCAAGTTCTGTGCATAGAGAGAAAAATAGTAGAGATCCCTGAACATTTGTGCATGAGTGTACATGTACAGCCACAATCAAATATCCACCGACACTTTCCTTCCATCTTAGTAAATATCTTGGTAATAAAGAACAACACATGAATGATTTTGCAGCATCTCATAATAATAATTGAGGGGGTTGAGTTGACGTAAGGTAACAGTTATATGATTATATTTTGATATGATACTGATTTATTGGTACGATGGAAGGAAGGTGTTGGTGGTTATTTGATTGTGGCTGTACATAGATTACCATGATATAATCTGGTATGTCTGTCATTCAGTTAACCAAATAAAAGCATGTGTGTTGTGACTGATCTATTGTTGTAATGTTAATTTAGAAATGTGTGGGAACTTCTCTTACATTGTTGTTTCATTGTAGACAGGAGCTTGTGGACAGTCAGTTGTGTGAGGTGTTTGTGAAGATGAAACACTGCCTGCTGACATGGTTAACATCAGTTCATCACACTGCACTATGTTTATGGAAGATCGTTTGCCATCATGATAATAATAATAATGGTGAGTTGGTATACCTACTATAATTTCTTATGCTATTAGTCCTTCTACACTAATTTAGTCCATAATTTCTGCCTCCCAAGTTGATCATTTTCACTGTGCCTATACTATTTCTCAGTCCCTCTTTTACTACCATGTGGGTTGTGCATAGCTACAATCAAATATCCACCAACACTTTCCTTCCATCATGTAAATAAATCAGTATCATATCAAAATATAATCATACAACACTTTAAGTCAACTCAACCCCCTCAATAATATATATTATTATTATTATGAGGTGGTGCAAAATCATACAAGTGTTGTTCTTTATTACCAAGATATTTACTACGATGGAAGGAAAGTGTGGGTGGATATTTGATTGTGGCTGTACATAATGAAACCCTTTGCATACATGCCATTTAGAATATTGTTTTATCCCTCCCTTGGGGTGTCTGTGTTTCATTTTATCTCTGTGATTTTGCAGTATACACATGTAGTTGATTTTATGTTGTGGCCTTGCATGTCCTTATCCAGTACACTGTCAATGCTGCTATAGGGTGGGGCCTTGGATGAACATTTTTAATTTTTCCCCCTCCTAACTTTGCAGCATCAAGAGTACATCCTGTTGATCATTCTCCCAACTCCCTCTCACTTGTAAAGGTACACTCTCAATCCAAAATTTGTATCCAGGTCTTGTTGAAGTTTCAAATCATTTGACATACTGGTGAACCAATTACAACTCTTATCTTGTTTTATATTTACTTGAGCTCGCTTAATATTCGATCAGGCTATTTGAACCAAGCCTGGATACATATTTTGGATTGCGAGTGTACATCCCAACCCTATTATCTTTTTCTTGGCCTTATTACATTCTCCAATTTGACACAGTTTCACCAGGTGGGGCTCCACATGTTATATCCCTCCTAACTTTTGCATTCCATTCTTTGGTACTTGTATTCTACTCACTACCATGACTTATGCTTGGTGCTGGGGGATTTTTGTTGTTGTGACATTCCTCAAGCTGTCTGGCTGAGTAGCCCTCATGCAGTTTCAGAGGAAGGCTATGGGCTGTATCTGGCTTTTGTGTTTGGAGGCTTCCGATTCCTCCTAACCATGCCATGAACCAAGCTCCCTTCAAATATGTGTGTGTGTGTTAGAAAGGGAGGAAGAGAGAATGTGTGTGTGTGTGTGTGTGTTAGAAAGAGAGGGAGAGAGAATGTGTATGTGTGTTTGGAGGCTTCTGATTCGTCCTAACCATGACATGAACCAAGCTCCTTCCATATAGGTGTGTGTTTTGTGGCAATATTTGGGGGAATTATTTACTCCACATTTACTACTGTACTACCGTATTATTGTACTCTCTCTCTTCATGTACAGTCGGCAGCATAAGTTCATTTCATTTCCACCTGCATATGTATTAGCTATAGTGATGTAATACAATTTTAATGCAGAGATGACAGATATAGTTCTCATATGGTAAATTACGTATGTTGTTGGAATAAAAACTGGTTCAGAATGCAACTATCTGGTCATTATTAGCAATGTTAAATACACGAGATGAATGCGAATTTATGCTACCGACTGTACACTTGACACACAGTTCTCTTACCACCACTATGCTTGTGTTCATTTGTATCTGACTGTACAAATCACTTTCTATATGGTGGCTCACTTTGTTTTAAGGAGGTAATTCACTTTTGTTACATTGGAGTGCCTTGATTCCTCCAAAGTATGTCAGGAAACAACAGGACAATATGAACAAAAATAATGGTGTTCTGTTGTTGCTTGGAATAGTTTGGAGAAATAATTTACTCCAGATATACCAACAGTGTACTTCCCCTTTAATTGGAAGGCCTGTGATTCCTCCAAACTCTGCCACCAAACACATCCCTTAATTATTAGTACCATTGATAGAGTGTCTGTTTTCTGGTAGAGTTAGGAGGAATCAGTAGCCTTCCAATTTACCAACAATAGAATCTCCCCTTAAGATCAACCTAATTGCCCTGTATGATTTATATAATATACAGTTTCTATGTATATATGTAGCTTGGATTTAGAAATATATTGTACTCAACACACAAAAAGGTTTAACACTAATTAATTTGTCTACTTTGCAGGTGTGTAGTGAGAAGAGAAGAGAAGAGAAGAGAGGAGGAGGACACAAGAGAGAGGAGAGGAGAGGAGGACACAAGAGAGAGGAGAGGAGAGGAGGACACAAGAGAGAGGAGATGAGGACACAAGAGAGAGGAGAGGAGATGAGGACACAAGAGAGAGGAGAGGAGATGAGGACACAAGAGAGAGGAGAGGAGATGAGGACACAAGAGAGAGGAGAGGAGAGGAGGACACAAGAGATAGGAGAGGAGAGAAGAGGAGGAGGAGGACACAAGAGAGAGGAGGAGGAAGAGAGAGAGACAAGAGAACACTAATATACTGTAGTGTAATAATAGGAAAAAATAAATACATATAATAATGACTATACTTTATTTAGGACACCTCTATATTATTAATTATCATCCCACCAGGTGAATATATTAATTAATTTATACCTGAAAGGATGTAAGGTTCAAGTAAAAATAATTGACGTTATTATAATACTATGTGTGCGAGACATTTCACAGACACAAAGACAAGTATTATAATAACATCAATGATAATTTTATACCTGTAAGTGTGTAGGGTTCAAGTAAAAATTATTGATGTTATTATAATACTGTCTGTGTGTGTGTGAGAGAGAGACACACACACAGACAGACAAGTATTATAATAACATCAGTGATAATTTTATACCTATAAGGGTTCAAATATAACTTAAGGGGATAGTACAGTGTTGGTGGTAAATCTGGAGCAATTGATTCCTCCAAACTATTCCAAGCAACAACAGGACACCATTGTCATGTTGTTTTCTGGCATTCTTTGGAGAAATCAAGGCACTCTAATGTACCAACAGTGTATTATCCCCTTAGTGCCGACTCCACAGTGGTTTGTTTTTGTTTGCAAGCACCCTAACCAAAGAAACTAAACTGTGTAAATGACTCCTGAGTGAATTATTGGATGAATTTGATGACTCCACTATCAAACTGTGGTAATAATGGAACCACCCAACAGTGTGGTTGGTTGGGGAGCATCCTATCAAACTGGTAATAATGGAACTACCGGACATATTTTGTGGATATGGAGACTGAGTTTGTTGGATATAATTAAGACTGACAAGTGTGGTTGGGTGGGAAGCTAACAAACAAATACCACTGTGGAATAGACCCTTAGTGTTATTATAATACTGTGTGTGTGTGTGACAAATACGCGCACACACACATAGATGTATTATAACAACAATAACATTTTGTGTGTGAAGAGAAACATCACACACAGAGTAACTCCATAAAACACACAGTTGTTGTGTACAATGAAAGTTGTTAAGTCTCTTGTACAACTGCACTTCACAACAAATCTGTAACAAAATACAACCTAATTAATTTATGGATGGTACATAATACAAATGAATTAATTTATGCATGGGATAAAATACAATTGAATTATTACTTTAGAATTACTGCAAGACATTATCAATACTTGACCAGGTTGCATTTAAGGTGGTAATTCTTTTTTGGTACATTGGAGTGCCTTGATTCCTCTAAAGTATGCCAGGAAACAGGACCATAAGAGCATAAATAATGGTATTCTGTTGCTTGGAATAGTTTGGAGTATTAAGTTGCTCCAGAATTACTAACACAAAACTTCTCTCTTAATCTACAGAGTATTGCTTGAACATCTTTTATGTACAGATATTAATACAATACTTTATAAGGACATACATACATTACCATTTTCCATACAGTAGAGTACAGAGTAGTATCATCATCCTCTTCACTTTGACATCCAGGTTCACCAATCACACTTGACACACATACAATACATCCATCAGCTTTCACAGTCTGGTCTTTTTTCTATCTTCCATGTCTCTTGAAGATGGACAAAGGAAAGGTACTCTACTGGTTATCATCGACCCTTCAGCTAAATCACCTGGAGGGAGAAAGATACATTTTAGTCGAGAAAATCCCCACTAATATTTACAGGTTTATGCGTTAAGGACCCTGGTCATGTGAAAATTAGAGGCTTACGAATCCTCCTAACTATGTCATACATCTGTAGCCGAGTGTTAACCCAACTCATTGTGAGCCAAGGATGGCTATGGATGCTCCTCTAGCCTATCTATCTAAAGCTCTGATGTCTCGTTCTCTCTAAGGGGGTGGCCACGGCAGAAGTGTCTCCAGTTCTCCCTGTTCCAACACTCCCTCCTTACTTGGTCAAGCCCTCCTCTGCCCCTCACATTTCTCACCTTTACATACTCTTCCACTCTGTTCTGCCATCTAACCGGCGGTCTGTCTCTCACACCAGGTCCCACAACTTCACTTCCATACACCTTTACAAACTCCACACTTTGCATTCTCTCTACATGTCCAAACCACCTCAGTGTATTACGCTTCACTCTCAACCACTCCACACTCAATACCAATGTCAGAGCATTGAACTATTCCTCTCACTACTTTCGCATCTATCACATCTTTCCGTAGTCTTTCATCCACAGCTATATAATCAATTAAACTCTTTTGTTCTCCTCTATCATCCTTCTCCATGTATACCGGTGGATCATCTTGTGCTGAAAGAAGGTGTTAGCCAAGAACAACCCCCTCTCAGCACAGACGTTCACCAGATATTCACCATTCTCATTCACTCCTTCCACACCCCATTTACCAACAATACTTCCTACTCTCTCATTTCCTACTTTCACATTCATATCACCCATCATTACAATCTTCCTCCCACTCTCAAACTACCTCAAACACCTATTCAGCTTCTCCCAGAAATCTCTCATTTTCTCTCTCCCTGCCTTATTCCTCTCATTCACAGGTGCATACGCACACACCCATGCATACTTAACCAAACCAATCATCCCTGTCATCCATGCCACTCTCGTCCAACACCATCCATGTCCATCTACTCTCTTCCATACCCTTGGCAATACCAACACTGCACACCCCTCCCTCCCTCTTCCTTTACACTTCTCACTTATTCCTGTCCACACTACACCTCCTTCCATTCCCTCCTACATCACACTCTCTCCTCCAGCCTCACACTCCTCCACTCCCCATCCTTTCATGTGTGTCTCTGTCACTCCCATCACACCCACTCCTCCATTCTTAAAACATTCAATTATTTCTCGCCTCTTCGTCCTTTCAACCATCCCATTCACATTCACTGCTACTACTCTCATGCACCCCCCCCTCCCCCCACAGGGAAACCCGGAGATCCCCCCCCGCCTGCAGCCATATCTGTCCTATGGGGCCGCTGATGGCTGGCAAGGCCAATGCAGCGCTCATTCCAGGAGGGACACGGGCTGTTAGCATTAAAAAAAAAGGGTCACACTGATGTTAAAAAGATGTTAAAAACTAAAAAGATATATACAATTACTAAAACCTATATGTGGGGGAAGCTAAAATCCAATCCCCCACACCGCCTCCCCCTTTAGCTCCACCTCCTGCTTTATAAAAAAGGGTAAAAAAAAGGTGTTACCCGAGGTTGCCACGTGGAGGCAGGGTAAGGCTTACCTACCCTTCCTGAGGAGGGGTAGGTCACCGAGGTGAATCTTTTCCCAATACCAATGGTTTTAGCTTTCCACAGCAGCATCCACCTCAACCTCATTGGTTACGATATTGCCACTACACAAATAGGGTACATTTGCATGAACAATTAAACCTTCCCCTGGGTACATGTCAATCTTTGGTTCTGCCATTGTGGATAGACCAAGCAACCTATTTGCCATAGGATGAAACTTATTTACAACATAGAATTATGCAGCAAAAATTGGGCTACCCTGGAAATGAACCGGCAACTCCACAACTCCAAGAACCTCCACAGTACACCTCGGTCTCGTATAGAACGTCCAATAGGTCGATAAAAGACGTCGTTCTATGTGAAATAGTTCTATGTGATACATGTAACCTATGGGGAAAATCACATTTGGTCGATCAGTCACCAAAATTGCCCCTGAAATTAACATAAAATACTTTTCAAGGTTTTTCTTGCCTTAATCCTACTGTACAGGGATGTATGTAAAATGCATATTACAATTCGTATTAAGGTTTTGGCAGGTGACTCATGTGACTGAGACGAGTCGGCGGCATCCGTGGTGGTGGTGGTGGAGGTGGTAGGGGAGGAGATAGTGCGTGATCATCGTTTGTTTTCTTTTATTAACCATACGCTGGTGTTTCCTTCTCCTTTCTCTTTCCGAGAAATAACTTCCTTCTTTATATCGAAGGAAATGGCCTTCCGTTTTGTAAATGCACCACCTGGCATGACTGAGTGTTGAAGCTGGTGGTTAACTTTTAATCACTAAAAACGAGCGAGTCAAACACGAAATTTCCCTAACTTCAACTTTAGAATTTCCCTTTATGCTTCAATAATTCCCTGTTTACTCTTGAACATTGACGGTCTTTTTGGTATTTCTTCTGGTAAGACTTTCCCTGTTTACTTTTGAACAATCTTTATATAATTTCCCCGTGTGGATTTCAAAATTCCCTAAAACAGAGAAATTTCCTTGCACCTGGCAACACTGGGTAGGGGGAAGGAGCGGGAGAAGTGGCGTTATCACACTCCACTCACCCACACTGTACAGACACCAGTGATATCATTTCCTGACACGTTCATTATGATTTCGCTCGTTTTATATAAGAACTCCTCGGATTTGCTTCACTTATTTTCGCCACCCGTTCTATATGATTTCGCTCGTTTTGTATAAGAACTCCTCGGATTTGCTTCACTTATTTTCGCCACCCGTTCTATATGGATGCAATCGTTTTGTAAAATAATTTTTAGCTAATATTTTGGTCGCTCGTTCTATACGAGAATCGTTCTATGTGAACACGTTCTATATGAGACCGAGGTGTAGTTCCTGATACCCCACTCAGCTGGTATTGTGGCTGTTGTAATGCATATTTCTTCCCAGAATGATGTCTTCTAATATTTTGATAGGTTTCCTTTGATAATAAATTGACTACTGCCCCAGTATCAATCAAGAGTGCCCCAGGAACTCCCCCTATTGTTACATTTCCTATGGCTAAGTGATTATTTCTACTAATCGCTGATACTATTGAAAATTCTACGTCTCTATGCATTGTCTCCCCATCCTCTGGTCATAATCCTTCATCCGACACTGATTGCCTGACCCCCATACGTGACTTATCCCTCTCCTGTAGGGCACATAATACAACTCCACAGTCTGCCGTTACATGATTAGACCATTTATGGATTTCACACCATTTATTCTGCCCGGGAGGCACATAACCTCTTCCTGGATGATAACTATCCTGATGTGAATAGTGGAACCCTCTACCACGTCCTCTAACCACACGCCTCTAGGGTATGCCTGACCCCTGGTCATTGAAACTCGATATTGATCCCCTTGAGATCTACTCTGTAATTTAGGACAGTCGGCCTTTACATGGCCCCACTTACAACAATGGTAACATTCCATCTGGTATCTCGCAGATGAATTTCCCCCCCTTGTATTCTTTAGCCCAGCGACCGCATTTACGCCTGTTTGCGGCCCGCCCTCTGACCTTTTGTCAGCTACCTCCGTTTGCAATACAGAAGTCTGTACCTGTGTAGCACTTTGATTCCAAAATGGTCTAAAAACCGTGGAGTCTCTTATTTCCCCTTTTAACTCATTGAGCAAATGCCACACTCCCTTGCCTTGCTCAAGTTGCTTTTTACAGACTCTCCTCTGGTCCTCCTCTGTTAGACCCATATAAAACAGTAAATATTCAAACATGTCACAGGCATCATCGACTTTCATCCAGTCTTCCCCATTAATATCCTTAGACCATTTTATATCCTCTATACAATCCTTTATTGGTATAGTGGAACCAGCACAGCTGGATTGCTATTGAATACACCCCTTCTCCAGCCCAGGCCTCGTATAGGCATATTCTGGGCTAGAAGGGTCTATTCCGTGACGATCATCAGAAGTAAATAAAAATTCAAATCTGGCGCTGTACTGATATGGGAGCCACCTGGTGGTGGCCTGTAGAGGTACTGACCCCGCACTGGGGCAGCGGCCGCTCGTCCACTCTGTCGCGGAACACATCTACGCTCCTCGCTGCTACGCTATTAGTGCATTTGTCGCGGCTAAATTGTATTTATTGATTGTGGAACCAGCACAGCTGGATTTGCTATAGAATACACCCCTTCTCCAGCCCAGGCCCCGTATAGGCATAATCTGGGCTAGAAGGGTCTATTCCGTGACGATCATCAGAAGTAAATTCAAATTCAAATCTGGCGCTGTACTGATAGTGGAGCCACCTGGTGGTGGCGTGATGAGGTATTAAGCCCGCTCCCCCGCTGATCACCGCTCAGTCACTCCAATGAGAAAGAAAGTGAATGCCTGCCGCATCGGGAGGTGGGTGGGACAATCAAAGCTGTGCTGGTTCCACAACCAATAAATACAATTTAAGCGGCTAGAAGCAGCGACAAATGCACTATTATTGGTATAGTGGAACCAGCACAGCTGGATTTGCTATGCATGCGATGCGGTAGGTGGGAGGTGAGGTGGAGGCAATCACGTGCTTAGTTAAGAGCGGTCGAGAGAGCGGGGAATCAAAAAGGTAACCGAGTAGGGTGAGGCTGAAGCTAAAGCAACTTCCAACACTGGCTAGGGGACTAGCTGTGGTGGAAGTGTAGTAGTAGCTAATAAAATAAAAACCGTAGACTATTCTGTTATAGACCAGAATCGTTACCCAACTAAAGTCTTTATAGGCAGACTCGAGGGGTCGGGTACAGGAGAGGGGGTGACCCTGGGCCCCCCTCCCCCCCCCCCCATCATAAAAGGTAACCGAGCTAAGGTGAGGCTGAAGCTAAAGCAACTTCCAACACTGGCTAGGGGACTAGCTGTGGTGGAAGTGTTGTAATAGCTTAGAATAAAATATATATACCGTAGACTATTCTGTTCTAGACCAGAATTGTTACCCAACTAAAGTCTTTATAGGCAGACTCGAGGGGTCGGGTACAGGAGAGGGGATGCCCCCGGCCCCGGGCCCCCCCCCACCCCCACCCCCTTTTTATTAAAGTCCTCTGAGCTAGGGCTATGGCCCCGGCTCAGGTCATGCAATCCCGAGGGGATGAAGGAGGACACAAGGATGCAGTAATCCTGTGTTCAATATATATATCCAGTCACTCATCCAATTGACCTAGGGAAAAGAGGGTTACCGGACCTAGAGTTGTAGAAGAGGTGGTCCGGAGAAGCCCCTCTCGTCGCCTCCACGTATGTAGTAAACGCGTGGACTGGACAGAGGGGGTGGAAACTTCCATCCCTCAGGAACAAGGGTACTGCGAGAGGGCCAATCCTGTCGTCAGCCTGCTCGTTCTTAGCTAGGAAAGCAGGAGAGGGGGGGATAGTTAAAGAAGTAAGGTTAGGGCTTACAGATGAAAAGGCTGTGCGACGGGTAAGGGCTGCCAACTGAGAGGCCCTATACCCTGTAGCTAAGGCGAGCAGGAAGAGAGCTTTCTGGAGGAGGTGACAAACCTCCAGAGGAACCCCCTCGAAGGTCAGGTAGGAAAGGGACGCGGTGAAGGGACCAGGAGGGAGTCTGGGCCCGCCATTCTCCCGGCCCTAGTCCACGTGTTACGAAGGGAGGCAAGGGCGGGGGAGTTTTGGGGGCGGGCAGAGGCGGGTGTGAAACAGCTCAGCCCCGGGGCGGCACACACCGCACGCCAAAGGGTCGTAACCCTTGGGCGTGAAGCAGGGTGCGTGAGGCGAACAGTGCAGGTGGCCGACCATCGTAAAACGATTTCCCAAAGCTAGGGTGGTAGCTGCTGTGGAAGGGTTGTTACTCATATAATTTATTATCATTATACACGGACAACTTTCTGTTAAAACCAGAAAGTGTTACAAGTCGTAAGTCTTTAAAGACACCCTCGAGGGGATAGGCCAGGGGGTCGAGGACCCCCCCCCCATTTTTGTTGTTAGGGTCCTCCGAACCTAGGCTATGGCCTAGGTTCGAGTAAAATATCCCGAGAGGAGAAAAGAAACACCAAGATGTTCTAACCATGAGACGACGTATGGGATGACTGGTGACGGAAGGTAAGTCGTCCGACCTTTTCCATTCGGGCGCACCCTCCCCCTTTTCTGTCTCCCACGGGGACCCTGTGGTAAGGTGGGCGGAGTCCCCATTGCAACACAGGGGGTGGGGAAGAGCGAGTGGAACAGATACCTCGTCCTGAAGGATGTGGTGGATGTCCTGCCCCCCCCCAGATCCCATACCCGCTCCACCACGGGGACTCGGAGAGAGCAGGTCCAGGAACGGGTCCCGCCGCCTACACCATGGTAGGTGGGGAAGGGCGTGTGGCCTACGGACAAACCGAAAAGTTCGTCCGCTTCCCGCTTCACTAGCCCGTCGTGCCTCCTCACCCAAACCTCTGGTTGAGAAGGATCGGGAGACTATGCACCCGTCTGCCCTCCTCTGAAGAGTGAGTCCAGGACGAAGGAAGAAAGTCCCAAGAGTAGGGAAGGTACCCGTTGTCCACAGGATGAGGCGACGGAAAAGGAGGAGGAGAGGCAGCCAGCTCCTCCGCCAGGGTGCCCCTCGGGGACTCAAGACCCAGAGAGATTGGGGAAACGGGAACGGCTCCAAAATCCCCAGGTGGACTCGAGTCCCCTGCCGGCGACGCGGCAGGGAAGGTGAGAAGGGCGGGTTCAGGAACGGGTACCGTTGCGATAGTGGGGCTGTGGGGTGGCACATAATTGGCCGGCTCCCCCACTAGGGAATGAGGCGAACCTTAAATCTCACGAGGCTGTCTGGGACAGTGTCGAGAGTGTAACGCCAGGACCGTCCTGAGCACTAATACAAGGCATCGACCAGGGTAAGCCGAAGACCCAATATCCCCTCGCCCGCATCCCCTAAGTGGAATGCGTGCGATGAAAGGTTAAGGACGTAGTTAAAAAGCCCCCATTGAGTGAGTATGGTGTACAAGACACAAATCTTGCTGCTCCATGTTTCACTGTTATGGGGATACAAAACAGGTGATCCGAGGCGAGGACTAGGGTAGCTGTAATATCATCCTTGAGAGCTTGGACATGACACCAAGAGTGACATGTGCAGCTTGGTAGGACAGTAGGCAACAACCGGAGCCGTATAGTTTATCAATGGTTTGTTTGCATTTGGTAAGGACCACCGTGAGGTGAGAAAACTACTTTGAAAACTTCTCAGCCAAGCAGAACAGAAGACTGGTGGGTCAAGCAGTTACCTGAAATGTCTGGGGGAGGCTAAGCCAAACTATGAATAAACAAACTTTTGTGGGAATTTATGGGGGACCAACAGTTGCCCCACCGCTGGAAGACATACCTCAATTGAAACCCTACGTCAGCACAGGGTAGGGTGTCTCGTTCTTGGTAAAGAATGATTGACGTTTCGGAGAACCCTGGTGACCACCTGCGAATCATTACGGGAAAAGAGGGACGTAAAAACGTCAATGTCAGGGAGGCCAGTGACTGGAAAAAACCCCGAGTTTGAGTGTTGTTACAGCTCTGAGAACGTTTTGAAACGTTATCGCATTCGCTCTCCTATTTCCCTCATGCGGCAAAGAGGCCGTGTGTTATAAACTCTCATGAACTAGCTGCCGTAGGCTGAGTCCCAGGTACCCCCTAGGCTGGGACCCCAGGTTCAGGCCCAGCTAGCCACTAGGTTCAGGTCCAGGTAGCCACTAGGTTCAGGTCCAGGTAGCCCCTAGGCTGAGGACCATGTCGCACTAGGTTGAGCCCCGGGTAGCGCCTAGGTTGTGCAAAGGTAGTGCCTTGGCTGAGCCCGAGGTAGCCCCTAGGTTGTGCACAGGTAGAACCTTGGCTGTGGTCGAAGCCTAGCTGGCTAGGTCCCAGCAGGCCTCTCAGTCAGTACCCTCCCGGGTTGTTGGTTGAGCGGGTCCTGCTATTGGTGCTAGGTTGTGCATAGGCAGCACCTAGATAGTGGAGGAGACTGGCTGGCCAGGTCCTCGCAGGCTTGTCAGTCAGTACCATACCGGGTCCTTGGCTGAGCGGGTCCTGCTCTTGGCCCTAGGTTGTGCATGGGTAGAACCCTAGCTGGCCAGGTCCTAGCAGGTTTATCAGTCGGGACCCTACCGGGTCCTTGGCTGAGCGGGTCCTGCTGTTGGCACTAGGTTGTGCATGGGTAGCACCCTAGGCTGTGGTAGGAGCCTAGCTGGCTAGGTCCTAGCAGGCTTGCCAGTTAGTACCCCACCAGGTCCTTGGCTGAAAGGGTCCTGTTCTTGGCACTAGGTTGTGCCTGGGTAGCCCCCTAGCTGGCCAGGTCCCAGCAGGTTTGTCAGTTAGTACCCTACCGGGTCCTTGGCTGAGAGGGACCTGCTCTTTGGTACTAGGTTGTGCATGGGTAGTACCCTAGGCTGTGGTCGGAGCCTAGTTGGCAGGGACCTGCAGGTTCGTCAGTCGGTACCCCACCGGATCCTTAGCTGAGGAGGACCTGCATTTGGTGCTACGCTTGCTCCCTCGGGAGCGGCTCTTTGAGCGCATCCGCGGGGGAGAAGGAGCCTTTCCTTGCTGGGCCCTGGTACCTGGGAGGTGACCAGGGGTGCAGCCCGACAGTCTGACCCCCTCCTGCTGAGGTGGGAACCTCGGGGGGGTTATCAGAGACGACTAAAGGAAGGAGAGGAGGCCTCTCGGAGTGCTAGGGACCCGAAACCCTGTGGACCCGAGGGCGAGACCTCCTCCTGGACTCGTGCTTGCACCCCCGAGAGCGGCTCGAGGAGCTCGCCCTTGGGGGAGACGAAGCAGCTTCCCTGCTGGGTCCTAGTACCGGTCAGGTAGCCAGGGGGGCCAGCGTGGTGGTCTGGCTCGCTTCCGGGAATGGTGGGAAACCACGGAAGGGAGGCACAGAACCATCCAGGGAAGGCGAAGGGGACTCGGCGGGGTGCTAGGAGCTTGATCCCCTGTGACCCCGAGAGGCACGTAGCAGGAACGTACTCCTGGGAGTGCAGAAGCATGTGTGGGGAACAGTGGTGATGCACGTCGAGGAACAACCAGAAGAAGCACACAAGGCACGAGTGGACTGCGGGAGAAAAAAGGGGGTTAACACGTGAACCCACATGTACACACATGGAAAAACACAAAACACCCCGAGGGAGGAAAGCACTAACTCCCAAGGCAAAACACTAACCCACACATACTCACCCCCACACTGCTGGGGAAAAAACCCCGCAAACACGGTCCCCAAAAGCCGAGAGTAGACCCTAGGAAACCCAAGGAGGGAGAGGGTTTTAAAGGAGGAACATGTTACTCTACCAGAAAGTAATAAGCTTCTCTTACCCCCAATTAAGGCAAGCACAAAGTAAGAGTTTATGTAAGAAGAAAGATAGATAGTCTTACTACCCTACCGCATAATGTTAAAAATTATAAAAACTGTACTGAATTGTAAGAAAAAAGATGGTACTGAATGTTGAAAATACAGTACTGCACGAAGAAGAATGCTACAACGCAGACTAAAAACAGTAAAGTAGTAGCAAGAAGTCAAGCAGGTGTAGTGAGTAAAACGTTGCTTGGTAAGGCAGCTACAGAAGTGCAGGCAACATTATCAGAATAATATCCTAAGACACTAAAAGAGCTGACAAGGAAAAACACCAAAAAGGTGCAGAGGCCCCAAGACACAGGGGAGAAGGGACACGTGTAAATAAATAACCTAACTCCCCACAGGGCTAAAAAACCCGAGGAGAAAAAACCCAAACAAGTACTCACCGCACACGGGGGAAGACAGTCACAGCGTGAGCGCACACACCAACCAACACACACATGGGGAAAATCCCCACACAAGGGGCAAACACGCACACGTGTTCGCGCCACGTGCAGAGAAAAACACAACATACAGCCTTCCACACTACACACCAAAGGGTCGCAAGTCTTGGGGGTGAAGCAGGGTGCGTGGGGCGAACAATGCTGGTGGCCAACAGTTTTTTTATTAACTTTCCCCCGCCCTTTTGACAGTAACTTACACACGTCCTCCCGTGTTTCCTCTGTTACGTCACTACCCTCTCTACGGAAGTGATATCCACTCCTCAACTGCCCTGGCACTGGACTATTCAGTCCCCTCAATTGCTCTTGTATATTAGTGGTATTGGGAGTTAGTGGGAAATTTAGTTCCCCCTCAAAACTGCTACTACTCTCTGTCCTCTGAATCCCCTATAGTTTTTGTTGTTCTAAATTTCTTAAACATATCCCGTTAGAATTAATTCCTACATACTCATTACAACATATGATACAACATTGTATGCCTATGATACATAGGCATACAAAAATACCCGAACAACGTGTTACTATTGTGTGTGTATGTGTATAGAATTAAAATAACTAACCGATGGAGAATTGGAGATTATAGATGCCTCAGCAGACGTAGTAGTACAGGAATGTGTAGATGCCACACACCCCCAGAGTAAAACGCTGGCCAGACGTTACTCTGACAGCTCCCTTCACTCTTCATGTTCACCTTCCTTAAGTCCAACCTTGTTCCTTCCCAGATGAGAGTACCCACAACAGACAAAATCCTCCTTTTCCCTGGGAAATGCACACAGGGAAAAATGCCTGATTAATGTAGGTTAAAAGTTACACAGCACCAATAGCTTGCAACTCCCCCGGCTGGTACCGCTGCTGGCTTGCTCTTGCTCCGTCAGTGTTGCCAACGAGAAAAGCGCCCAAGCCGCCCCCACATACACAATACTATTCTGTTGGAATATAGAATAAATAACCAGGACACTGTGAATGTACGTATCCCTTACCACTGCCACCATATTATGTACTCATGGGTCGTCCAAACTCAGCTTCAGTTACTTGTGGAAATACCTGCCGGAACTCTCATTTATCCTTTGGGCTGGTTTTCACTTACCACCCGTTGTCATCCTTGACTGAGACTTGGTTTCAGTTCAACTTACCACTTGTTGTCTCAATTTACCACTCTCGTCTTCCTGGGGAATTAAGTTAATTCCTCAAGGTTTAGAGTAAACTCTTGGACTTGTCTCTATTTACTGAAGTATATCAGGTTACAGGTTATACCAGACAGCTTGTGTCTCTCTAAGATATATGTAGGATGAGTGAACTTTCTATAGCCTGGGGCCCTGGGCAGGGCGATGTATGCACTTCTGCCTAGTGGTGGGCAGATCGATACTTTCGATATAACGTTTGTATCGAAAATATCTATACAAATCTTAAGGTATCGAGTACTATGAGTACTTTTTAAACAGATTATTAAATATGACATATTCCTTACTCTCTCTCACTCTCTCTTGGTAAATTGTGTACATCGTACGCCTGGCAATGTTCGGTCTTGGGTAGTCAGAAGAGGGAGACAAAAAAAAAATGTTTATTATTGAATGCCTCCCTCCATTCAGTATATTTTAAATACATAAAGAGAAGTTAGCAGCGTTGTTGTTTATTTTGCAGAAAGTTACATTATTCATACCAAGTATTATGACAGTTATTTTCAGGGGAATTATGCCTCATTATTAATCATATAATAATTAGTCTAATTTACTTTAGTTTTACTTAGTCTCTCCTTATAAGCTATTCACAAAGCTGACTGATAAGAAGATATCTAAAATTGTAACTCTATTACTGCTAGGTAACCAAAGACAAACTTGTGATAGAACACTAGCTTGTGTTTAGAGAATGTATGTATGCTATGCCTAGTTGCTGAAAAATCTAGGACCCTTGAGAGAGAGAGAGAGAGAGAGAGAGCTACTGTAGTCTATGAAATTACTGATCAACCTGCCACTCAGGCGCTCACCTTCATCTATGAATAAGGTAAGGTAGCTGACTGTAACAATATATACAAGTAATCAGTTTCCTGAAAAGTACTCAAAATAACCGATCCTGGATAGTGAAGTACTCAGTATCGGTACTCGATATTCCGATATTAAGCTGAAAAATACTCGTATCGTATTGAAATAAAAATTGGTGGTATTGCCCACCTCTACGTTCTGCCCTCTTGCTGTTCACTCACGTACCCTAGCCATCCTACATGACAGATTGTAACGATGGTGTTGATAATGCTTAGCTTATATATGAAATATAGACATGTTAGATACAAGTTTATATAAGAATAATGTGAGTAAATATATATTGTCCCCTTCTCTACTTACAAGATGACAATATGGAGTTGATTATAGCATAGAGATTAACATAGAAATAATTGTAGAGTGAATCTAGCAATCAGTGGCTCAGCATGGAAACACTCCATCACGCTGTCAGGTCAGCACATTTCAAAGGATGTTGTGTCTAGTGAAACTGGTTTGAACTGCTTTCAGCCCTAACTGTATGTTCCACCACCAAGAAATGTATCATGTATCACAAATGTGAATACAGGCGCGGATACAATACCTCCTTATCTTAATTATAATTTTTATTTTTATTATAATACTTATGCAGTTTTACTGATTTATTTGACATTCCCAACCAGATATACTGTATGTAAAGTAAGTTCAATTTACCAGAATTACAGTTAATAGAAGGGGCTAAATCAAAATAATAAGAGTAATTTTTGATGCTCTCTTTGGAAATATCACATACAATATATATGTCAATTACACTGTATGGGCAATATAGTTAAATGAACACAAAAAACTAAAATTCAAAGAAAGGCTATTCTATAAAATTACCACTACAACAGTATAGTAGGGTCTAGTGACCTCAAGGAATATGTTTAGACCTACATACTACAGAGAACAAAACTAAAGACACAGGTACAACACAGTCTCATCTTTACCACAGTACACACACAACACAATGAATATCAATTGCCATGTAACCTTTAGTAATCACAGTGTAGACTAAACCAAGGTGCCAATTGTACTGAGCCACTAAACTATGATAGAAATAATTCTAATTTATTTTTAGGTATCCCTGACTTATAGCCAATATATGATCATAGTATCATCTGCTATCTATGTAGTGAAGGGCTGGGGTGAACAACATGGAATCCAGAGTGTAAAGTGTTCCCTCATACTGTACTCATATTACCACTAAGCCATAAAGAACCAAACCATCATTACTACATAAAGTCTGTCATGGCTGGCTCAGTTCACTCTCATTCAAACAAAAACACTAACCTTACTCAGGAGGCAAAGCATTACAGTTATGAACACACTTTTGACACATTGGCTTTGACTACTATAGGTTTAAATCCTTAACAACCAAACAGTCTACATAGTAAAACACAATTACAAATTATAAAATATCTTCAAAATATTGTGAAATATTCTAAAACAACATAATACAATTTCTCAACACATGAGTTACCCTAACACAGGATTACCTTAAGTTGGGACCAAGTATGTCTCCCCACAGAGTCAATTTTATCTTTTATAACCTATAACCTAGTCAGTGCCATATATACATGAGGATATGCAGTTACAGTGAATATTGGAACACTGTAGTAGCCTTGGTTTTCAGTTTTGGTCTATACAGTATTACTATTCCAATAGGTCATGCAGGAGTCACAGTGAGTGCAGTAGATGCTGAATTTCATCTTGTTGATTTATTCATTTGTCATATATTTATCTTATGAAAAGTAGTAGAACCACTCCTATCTCTCTGGGTACACCCATACACTGAACATGTCGGCATTGTTTAAAAAAAAGACTAAGAAAGTTATAGGTCAATGGAGGTATGAGGTGAGTTGATATTTGTTTTGAGTCAAAGGAGGGAGAGGAGACAATGGACCAATAGTGTGTTGGCTTCACTTGTGTAATGTCATGACACCTCATCTTTATTATACCTCCATGATCAGTACTACTACTCTTACCTGCTATAGTCAAAGGAGGGAGAGGAGACAATGGACTAATAGTGTGTTGGCTTGACTTGTGTGATGTCATGATGCTTCCTCTTTATTATACCTCCATGATCAGTACTACTACTGTTACCTACTATAGTACCAATACAACACTTTAATCCATTTGATGATGAAATGTCAACCTAACACACATTATAATATGAATTATATAATACCAATATATAACTGCTTAGTACCAATACCACACTTTAATCCATTTGATGATGAAATGTCAACCTGACACACAACATCACACTCAGGTTTTTGTCTTGTGGTTCACAATGTGTCTTTTGGGGGAGGTGGTGGCAGAGTGGATACAGTAACGGACTGCTGATGTCAAGGACACAGGTTCGAGTCCATGAGAAATCCCTGGGAGTTTTCCCCGAGGTGATCTGATAATTCTGCTGTTCTATAATCCTGGCTATGCTGACACCCCCTAACCCCTATATATAGAGTGACACTCATTAATCTCAGGGCCTCACAAGAGTTGAGTGATGGTAAAAAAAAAAAAAATTTACTCTCTAATTTTCTTCCCCACTTTTCCTAAATTCAAAAGTCAAAATCCTGTGTGAACAGTTTTGTGTTTATTGAGATGGGATTTGAAAGAAAACTTTTCACGACATTTCTATCATTCCAAGTTTTTTACTCTTGCATGCATGAGTATGTGTGTCCTTAGATTACCTTTGGTCACAAACTTTTCACCACATTTCTCACATTCAAAGTTCTTCACTCCTGTGTGGATAAATATGTCTCTCTTTAGATAACTCTTTCTAACAAACCATTTACCACATTCATCACATTCAAGTTCTTCACTCCTGTGTGGAAAAGTGTGTGTGTTCTTAGAGTACTCTTTCTGGTAAACTTTTTACCACATTCATCACATTCAAAATTCTTCACTCCCATGTGGAAAAGTGTGTGTCTCGTTAGACTACTCTTAGTGATAAACTTTTTACCACATTCATCACATTCAAAGTTCTTCACTCCTGTGTGGATAAGTATGTGTGTTCTTAGAGCACTCTTTCTGATAAACTTCATACCACATTCATCACATTCATAGTTCTTCACTCCTGTGTGGATAAGTATGTGTCTCCTTAGACATGACTTTGTAACAAACCTTTTACCACATTCATCACATTCACAGTTCTTTACTCCTGTGTGGATAAGTGCATGTGTCCTTAGATCACTCTTTCTAACAAACCTTTTACCACATTCATCACATTCAAAGTTCTTTACTCCTGTGTGGGTAAGTTTGTGTGTCCTTAGATCACTCTTTGTCATAAACATTTTACCACATTCATCACATTCAAAGTTCTTTACTCCTGTGTGGGTAAGTATGTGTTTCCTTAGATTACCCTTTGAAACAAACCTTTTACCACATTCATAACATTCAAAGTTCTTTAGTCCTGTGTGACTATGCATGTGTTCTTCAAGTTGATGTTTATGAATAAATCGTTTACCACATTCATCACATTCAATATTCTTTACTTCTGTGTGGATAAGTATGTGTTTCCTTAGATCACCCTTTCTGAAATACTTTTTACCACATTCATCACATTCAAAGTTCTTCACTCCTGTGTGGATAAGCATGTGTGTCCTTAGCACATACTTCGTAACAAACCTTCTACCACATTCATCACATTCAAAGTTCTTTACTCCTGTGTGAATAATCCTGTGTTGCCTGAGACTTTGTTTATGAATAAATTGTTTACCACATTCATCACACACAAAATTTTTCTCTCCAGTATGAGTCAACAAATGTCGAGTGAGATTCCTTTTGGCATTAAACTGTTTATCACATTGTTGACAGACATACTTGTTACACTTCTCTTCTCTAACTACATCCATGGTGGAATTTCCTTCCACCTCCATCACTAATAGTTTTATTTTGCCACCAAGATGACCACTTGGTTGTTACTGGTGTCAGGGTTGTCACACTGTTACTGGTGTCAGGGTTGTCACATTGTTACTGGTGTCAGGGTTGTCACACTGTTACTGGTGTCAGGGTTGTCACACTGTTACTGGTGTCAGGGCTGTCACACTGTTACTGGTGTCAGGGTTGTCACACTGTTACTGGTGTCAGGGCTGTCACACTGCTACTGGTGTCAGGGTTGTCACACTGTTACTGGTGTCAGGGTTGTCACACTGTTACTGGTGTCAGGGCTGTCACACTGTTACTGGTGTCAGGGCTGTCACACTGTTACTGGTGTCAGGGTTGTCACACTGTTACTGGTGTCAGGGTTGTCACACTGTTACTGGTGTCAGGGCTGTCACACTGCTACTGGTGTCAGGGTTGTCACACTGTTACTGGTGTCAGGGTTGTCACACTGTTACTGGTGTCAGGGCTGTCACACTGCTACTGGTGTCAGGGTTGTCACACTGTTACTGGTGTCAGGGTTGTCACACTGTTACTGGTGTCAGGGTTGTCACACTGTTACTGGTGTCAGGGCTGTCACACTGTTACTGGTGTCAGGGTTGTCACATTCTTATATTCATTCAGTTTTCTTGCTGTTGGTAGATGGTCTAACCTCAACCACACATCTGAAACAATGACAATATAATATTTATAATATTGGAAGATTATTATATTATTGTACAGAATATAATTACATACTGCAATATTTTGACACATTTACTGCATCATTTTCAAATCTTTACTGCATCATTTAGTTTGGAAATTTATCTTAACTATTTGTAGTGGAAACTTTACTTTCTAAATGTCTATAAAACACAGGTGATAAAACACACATCACTCATAACATTAATATAATAAATCATGAATGTACAGTAATGCCTTGTTTTGTACTGATGTAATGGGTGTGTATTTTACTGTTTGTAATGAATATATGTACTGTAAACCATCTTTGTATATTACACACCCATATACAGTAATGTCTTGTTTTGTACTGATGTAATGGGTGTGTATTGTACTGTTTGTAATGAATACATGTACTGTAAACCATCTTTATACTTTACACACTCATTACAATCATCAAATGGGAATTTTAGACAGCCACAATGGAACCCTGGGTAAGGTTTAAAAACAGCCACAAAAGCGAAAATTACAATCTCTCCAAACTTATCCTGGAAAACCCATCGTTCCCTATTTTTCCGTTGAATTACAAGTGCGTCAGTACATGTTGACAATTTTTCAAAGCCCCACAGAGGCTTTGGGGTAAATCAAGTAATTAAATAATGCATTAAATATTTGATATTTATATGTTCTAGAGCTAGTATGACTTTACCTAACGCAACCTAATCTGGACCAGAGCAGACTACCAGGACTTAACTGGGACAAATATAGGAGGGGAATTAAACATGGTCAAAATTTACTGTCACACTGGGAAATGACTTGGTAAAGCAATAACAACCACCAAACAATATAGGAAGAACATTGGGGACATTTTTACAAGTTACACATGTGCAATATTTTCTGACAACACATGGTTTTTCTTACTGTTTTTCATGTGATTCATGCGATTTTAACATTAATTTATTGTGGAAATCCCCAGTTTTGGCCATAGCCCATCACTCCAACAATATTGAGGGGAGAGCCTGGATTGTGGGTGGAGGAAAGCATAATTATGTGGTGATGTAAACAGCAATTAATAAACATTGTTATGAGTGGGGAAGTGGGGGAACGAGAATGACTATTTGACTATCAAGAGCGAACACTATGAATTAAATCAAGAAATATCCCTTCAGGACTAGTCTCATGGAAGGTGCGGCCCCACTTGTAGCACTTGTGGTAATGTGGACTGTGGTATCAAAGACCTTCCTCCCTAATGAGGCCCCAAGACTCCCTGGTCCAGTAAGCTCTGGTTCCATTTCCCTGGGATGTGCTTAAGTAGCCCAGGCATATATTATTTTAATAGTAATAGTCTTCACTTTAAAATGTACACACACACACATACGTTGTTGTATTTTGCTGAATGAAATAGTGCGTGTGCGTGTGCGTGTGCGTGTGTGTGTGTACTCTTTCTAACAGCACTCTGTCTGTCTGAAAATGGTAAGAATTAAAAATTAATAAGTATATAATAACTTGCTAACATAAAATATAAATAAGCAAATAACACTCTTAAACTATAGAGCATTGTAACTGAGAGAATTAACAATTAATTAGCATATGACAATTTAAAGATGACTTATATATCTGATTAAATAAATTAAAAATAAAATTACATAAAAAACTTTATCTAATACAGTAATACCTGGATATAAAACGAATAAATACTTGTATCCAACACTTCATTATACACTCAGTCACTCATTGAAAACCAATAAATTTATTCCCAGACTTGTGTTATTCATTACCATACACAGTAATTAATGATTTACTGACCTTGAGTTAAAAGGATAGTGTGTGTGTGTGTGTGTGTGTGTTTTCTCCCAGACTTATGTTATTCATTACCATACACAGTAATTAAGTGATATACGGCAGATTCCATAGTGGTTTTGGTTTGTTATGATGCTCCCCAACCAACCACACTTGTCAGTCTTAGGGCCGATTCCACAGTGGTTTTGGTGGTATTTATCTAGACTATTGGTGTTTTGTACCAGTGCTGCCAGATCCAGCTCGGTCCCAGTATTTTGCCCCAGTCATTTCCTGGTACTTGTTCATGGTTATTTCCCGGTAGTTTGCCCAGGTTAGGTCCCGGTAGTATGCTGTGGTCTAGGTTAGGTTTGAAAATTGTCTTAGAATGTTATACATTAGTGGGTAAAGAAGGTAAAAACATGGTAATACCAACCGGCAATAGAGTAGATATTTACCGACTTGGTCCAATATCCACAATATATATGTAAATACTGTACAAAATGTTCACTTTGGGTGATAACATACTCTGGTGCCTCCATGTGTCTGTCCAGCACAGGGTTAACAGATGCTTCAATGAGAAATAGGACAGACTCATAATGAAAAAGGTCTTTTGCCCTTCAAAAAGGACAGACCATAAAACATATACATGACACACAACAAATTACACCACATGGCTCGTACCGGGGAATACAGTTTTTTTTTTTTTTTTTTTTTTTTTACAGCTTTACATTTTTGTGTAATATGTCAAGTGAGGAGAATAGAAACATGCGAGGAGCAAAGAAGAAGGAATGTAAAAGATGTGGTTTTAATGGCAAGGTCAATGATGATAAGCTGTGTGGGAAGTGTGAGGATGATGTACGGGCCAAGAAGGAACTCTGTGGTTTCTGTGAGCGGTGGGTGGACGATGACGGTGTTGGTTGTGACGGGTGTGGTTTCTGGTATCACCGGGAATGTGAAGGTATGGACCAAAGGGTTTTTGAGGTAGTGAAAAGCTTGGAGACGTGGTTCTGCAAAAGCTCCAGCCGTAAGGCGAAGAAGAATATGGAGAAACAGCACAAATTGAAGCAGGAGAATAGCAAGATGAAGGATGAACTTAAAACTTTGGGGGATAATACTGCTGCAATTTGTCAGAGGTTGGAGAATATAGAATGTAAGCTGAATAGGCCTAGGCTTACACCAAATGTAAGTGGGGAAAAAAATCAGAATGAAGGAGAGAAGGAGAAAAGGATGAAATAAATGAGTTAAGAGAGGAACTGAGAATGCTGAAGGTAGCAAATGATGAGGTAAGGGACATGATTAAAGACCTAGACAAAAAGTGGATAGAGAGAGAGAGAATGAGTTGGTAAGAAAGGTTACTGAAAAGGTGGTGGAAAACATAGAAGAAATGAGAGACCAAGAAAAACTAAAGAATAATGTGGTGATGTTTAATGTACCGGAAAGCAAGAAGGAAGAACTGAAAGAGAGAGAAGTAGAGGATAGAAAGTTGTGTGAGCATGTGTTTAAAGAAATCTTGGATGTGAAGGACACTAAAGTAGAGAAGGTCATCAGAATGGGACGATTTGTGAAAGAAAAAGACAGACCAGTGTGTGTAATGTTGAATGAAGTACCATACATATAAAGTGGGAGGTAATAAAGAAAGGTAAAGAGTTAAAAGAAATAGAAGACCCAGTAATCAGCAATATATTGATAGCTGTTGACCGAACAAAAAAGGAAAGAGAAGTAGATGCAAAACTTAGAGAAGAGCTAAAAATTAGAAGGAATGAAGGGGGTAAATGGATTATAAAGAAAGGCAAGTGAATATACATGGAGTAGAGGTAGGTTGAGAAGTGTGGTTGACTTTGCACTAGTAACAGAAAAAGTGTATGATAAGTTTCTAGGAATGAAAATTGATGAAGATAAGGAAAAAATGGACACTAGCGATCATAACTTGATTGAAATAGAAGTGAAAGTAAAGATGGGAAGGAAAGTTAATAATTGGAAGGATTGGGTGGAAAGGGATTATTATAAAACTGATAAAGATTCATTAAAGGCATTCCAGGAAAAACTGGAGAGAAGCATAACTAGAAATGTAGTTGCCAATATTAGTGATTTAGAAAATAGAATAATAAATACTGCCAATAGCAAACTAAAAGGTAAATACAGAAAGAGGATAGGTGGTATTAAAGAAGAGGAGGAACCAGCTTAGATTACAGAGTAGATAAGAAGGGAAATACAGGAAAGGAGAAGAATAAATAGAAATAGGAGGAATGCAATGAATGAAGAGGAGGAAGAAAGATTGAAGAAGTTATATCAAACACAAAAGGTGAAGGTACAGTCTGTCAATGATGCACGTAACCCACCCTCGTTCAGTTACTCGCAGTTTTAGCTGGTAAAATCTGGAGTAGAAAGCAGGGGTATCTTACAGCAGATATTAGATCGACCAATCACAATCACTGTAAGATAACCCTGCTTACTACTCCAGATTTTACCAGCTAAAACTGCGAGTAACTGAGCGAGGGTGGGGTATCATTGACAGACTGTACAACTACTAATTAAAAAGGAGATAAACGCACATGAAGAGAAAATAGTGAGGGTTATCAAGAAAGATAAAGGTAATGGTGAAGATTCCTGGAAGCATATAAGAATGTTAAAAGGGGAGAAAGGAAAAGAAAGCTTAAAAATATATGGAGAAGATGGTAAAGAATTAGACAGTGAAGGTGTGAAGAATGAGGTGACCAAATTTTGGAGCACTGTATACGAGAGGCATCCAAACAAGATTAGTACAGTATGGTATACAGAAAGGAAACAAGAATACAAGAAAAAGATAGAAAACAAGAGAGAACAAATAGATGGAGGAGAAGAACATAAAGTGATAAAGGAGAAAGAAGGGGAAGAAGATGGAAATTACAATGTACCAGTACAGTATGTAGATATATGTGGAGAAAGAGTAAGAGAGCATTTAGAAATGGCACTAAAAATAAAGGGAGGAATAGTATATATGGAAGAAGAGATAATAAGTGAAGAAAGAGTAAGGAAGTGCCTTTTAAAGATGAAAAACAAAAAGGCTGCAGGTCCAGATAGGATAAAGACTGAGTTCTTTAAAATATTTATAGACAGGGAAAAACTAATGAAAACACTGGTACAAGTATTGAAGCAGGTAATGAGAACAGGTGATATACCGGAAGGATGGAGAGAATCTCCAACAGTAGTGATTCCCAAAGTCAGGAAACCTAAGGCTAGTGAGTTAGACCAATAGCCCTTACCAACGTAGGATATAAGCTGACTATGGCAGTTATTAGATTGAGTTTGGAGGAACATATATATAGGAATGATATGGGTAAGGACACACAGGCAGGATTTACAGCGGGGGCAAGAATAGAAATCAATTTACTAGTTCTGAAATACTGTATATACATGTCATTTGAGATGAGGAAAAGTTTGATATTAATCACTATTGACTATACAAAGGCTTTTGATAGCATTAGGAGGGAGACAATGATAGAGCTACTAATGGAATATGCAGTAAACCCAGAGGTGATAAATATGATTGCAAACTTGTATGAGGGAGACAAAACCAGGATAAAAATAGGAGAGGATGAAGTGACACTACCAGTAACAAGTGGAATTAGGCAGGGACGTACCAGTTCAACTACATTGTTTAAGATAGTTACTTTCAAAATAATACAGAAGTTGGAGGAATTGGATAAGGGTTTTAAGGATGAGGCTTTTAGAATAACTTCCCTATTCTTTGCTGATGATGGAATGTTATTAGCCAACAATATGGAGGATGCAGAGAGAATAGTGGATGTTGTTATAAATATAAGCAGTGTGTGGACTAGAAATAAATAGGCAAAAGTCAGGCAATAGTATTTAATATGAAGGAAAAGCCAGAGGAATAAGAGTAGCTAATAGGATAAAATACTTAGGAATAACAGTAAATGACACTAAAAATTGTTTTAAGGTACAGGAGTTGATGATAGAAAAGGCAGTAAGAATGGCAAATATGACATACTCAGTAATTGCAAGAATTTGTTCAAGGATTTTAATAGGAAAGACTTTTTGGAAGTATCTGGCTCTGCCTGGAGTACTGTATGGAGGAAATATTGTGGACTTTAACAAACAAGAGGTTGAGAAATTGCAGAGGCTGGAGAATAGTGTGGTGAGACAAATATTAGGAGCACCTAGATTTGCACAAGAGGCAGCTCTAAGGGAAGAGATAGGTATATCTAGTACGAGGGCAAAAATAATGGAAGGGTAACTGAAATATTTACAATATATCATAAGAATGGAAGGAAACAACTTGCTAAGAAGAATAGTGGAAGAGATGAAAGAAAAGAAAAATAGATGGATAACAGGTATATTGGAAAATAGAAGGATGATTGGGATAAGAGGTGAACATGTGAAGGATGAAGATATTAAGAGGAAAGTCAGGGAGTGGGATATGAGAGAATGGAAAAAACAGATGGAAGAAAAGTCAAGCCTGAGCATCTACAAGCAGTGGAGAGAAGAGATTGGAGGACAGGACGGGGTTTATGACAACGGGGAATCATCGGTTATTTTATTCAAGTGCCGGACCAAAAACCTGAACTTGGGGGATAGGAAAAGATTCACCGGGGAAGATACTGGGTGAATTATGTGTGATGAAGTATACGAAGACCTGAAGCACTCTATCCTACAATTGTGTGGGCAAACTACCGGGGTATAACCGTGGTAAAGTACAGGAAATGACCGGGGCAAAATACTGGGTAAAGATTCACCGGGGAAGATACTGGGTGCATTATGTGTGATGAAGTATACGAGGACCTGAAGCACTTTATCCTACACTGTCCGGCGTACAACGAGGAGAGGGCCACAAGTACTGTACTACAACAACCATACCAAGAAAATGAAAATAATCTCATCAGGGAAATACTGTTTAAGAAAGAAAACATTGAACAGGCAAAAATTGTAATATATAAGTTTTGGTTAAAGAGAAATATAAGTTACAAATAAATAAATAGATAAAGAGACCCGACCCCAAGACCACATATATCAGGGAGAGCCGTTGAAAAGGCAATACTCCCGAAACTCAACTCAATTCAACTCAAGTATTTTGCCCCGGTCATTTCCTGTACTTTACCACGGTTATTTCCCGGTAGTTTGCCCAGGTTAGTATTTTGCCCCGGTCATTGCCTGTACTTTACCACGGTTATTTCCCGGTATTTTGACCAGGTTAGGTCTCTGTAGTTTGCCGAGGTTAGGTCCTGGTAGTCTGATGCAGTCTAAGTTAGGATAGATGGTAAATATTGAAAGAATTAACGTTATTCCGAACGGTTTTTCTACCTTCATTACCCACTTAGTTAGACCATTCTAAGACTATTTTCTTCTATGGCATTTCCTCATTTTGAAGCACCACAAAAGTAGGCAATTATGTACCCAAACACCAAATTAATCTCACACAGTTGTCAGTCAGTCAGACAGTCACAGTCCTTTCCTGACAGTTTCAGCTGGAGGGAGTGGTGGGTGGGGAGGACCCTTCTTCTTTACTATATTTTTCCTTACCCTTGTAGGTTAGATAGAATAGCAAAATCAGGCAGCCTCGAAAGGACCAGTAGGTCTGTTGCTGTTTGAACGTCCTTTGTAATCCTTTGTAATCCTTTGACAGTGTGACACCTTGGCTTGTTTCCTTATTGTTATGATCAGTGATGGATCCGGGATTATCGTACAACACTGTCGAAATTGTCGCATTTTCTTACAAATTATTGTACAATGTTATATTTTTGATAAAACGAGGCACATGTCCACCATTTAATGCATAATCCATTATTATTATTGCCCCTCCTGTCTCCTTACAGTGAAAAAAATATGCTATAATTTAGTACAGTAGAGAAGAATTTCTTTATTTCACTCCATAGACCCCCGTGACCCAACACCGGTCTACCTGACGATAGACAACTCTTCCTTGGATTAAAGCCCATTTCACTCAAGCAGTGTATGGATTTGTAGTTTAAAATAAATGCGTTTCCAATGAAGGGGAATATTATCGTACATTTAGAAGTCTTATAATCGTACATACATCGTACACGTTAGTAAAATTCTAGTACAAGTACGCTAATTATCGTACAATTTCCATCCCTGGTTATGATGTTTCCCAACCAACCACACTTGTCAGTTTTATTTTATCCAACAAAATATACAGGCTGGGCTGTATAAAACATAAACAGTCTGTATTAGCCGTGACGTCATGCGCAGACCAGTCTCATTAATTTTGGCTCCCCCTCACCCTTCCGTGAATCTACCTTACATTCCTTTTACCTTGGAGTCTACCAAGATCTACCAAGATCTTGGAGTCTACCATCGCGAAACCATCCCGAGGGAGGTCCCCGGGAACTTCGGGAAGTGCAGAGGAGGAGGAGGGTCTTCCCTCCTTGCACAAAAAGGTTCGGTCTCATTCACGAGGCTCCCTAAAACCCCGTAAACAGCGATAATCCTCGCACTAACCATAATCCAGTGAAACTGTCGAAGTCTTAGAGCTAGATTTAATTAACTCGAACTTTTGGCCTATTCTTACGCTGCCGATATTATTGCCCTTCAGGAAACTCATCTGAACGACCAAGTCGATGACGAGGTTGTTCAGCTTCGGAATTACAGCTTAATCAGGAGAGACCGTGGGGGGAGATGTGGTGGCCATCTACATCCGCCATAACCTCCCTTTTACTGATGTGCCCTGTAATTTTCCTCTGGAAAGTGTCGCTTGCAGAGTAAAATTCTGTGGCACCTACCTGACTATCTGTTCTGTCTACTGTCCTCCTGACACAGTAGCTTATGATGATGTTTTTGATCTACAGGATAGTCTGCTCGGTAGAAAATTAATTCTAGGAGATTTTAATGCTCATCATACGTTATGGGGTTCCCTGCGGGATGATAGGAATGGGGAACAGGTGAGTAGGCTAATCAGTTATTCCAATTTGGTTCTACTGAACGACAGTAGTCCGACGAGAGTTAACGATAATACTGGTAATTTTAGCGTCCTTGACTTATCTCTGGTCTCCCCATCAATTGCAGCCTCGTGCCAGTGGCTACCCATTGATGATTCATTGGGAAGCGATCATTTTCCTATTTTGATTAAATTTAAAAGCGACACTATCACAGAGCCTTCGGCACCTAAATTGAACGTTAAAAAAGCAGACTGGGTGTCTTTCACAAAGAGTGTCAATATTAAAATTGTTGGAGAAACCATTGATGATAAAGTAAATAGTATTAAACATAATATCCTCAAAGCTGCAACGGCAACAATTCTTAAGACTTCGATAGATAGCGCAAAGCATACGCTAGCAGCTCTGAAAATTACCATCCAGCTTTCCTGCCCATCAAGGAAGCATCAGCAGAGCTACAGCATATAGACTTTGCCACAGGGGATGAATTAATTACAACAGTGATCTAACGTACAATGCAAGAGCTTGTCCAAGCCCTAGGAGCCTGTAGTGGGACATACCCATGCAGGACCCGATGAGATTCGGTATGAGATGATAAAGCATCTTGATCATGGGTCCATGATCAAGTTGTTGCAGGTGTACAACGAGATATGGAGGGGTCACACCTTTCCAAACTCGTGCACTTTGCAAATGTCATTCCAGTGTACCGAAAGGGGGGGGGGCCCCAGATCGACTACGTCGTATCGCCCTATTGTGCTCACAAGTTGCTTATGCAAGGTCATGGAGCAAATTGTTAATCGTAGGCTATTGCACTTTTTAAATTCCAGGAATTTGCTGGTTGACGAGAAGTGTGGCTTCCGCAAAGGTCGTCAGTCACTTGATCAGCTAGTAAACCTCTGGAAATTCAAATTCAAGAAGCATTTGCCAAAAAATATCTTTTGATTGCAGTATTTTTAGATATTGAAAAAGCCTACGACATGACGTGGCGACATGGCCTCTTCAGGAAACTATATGCGATGGGATTACGAGCTAACCTGCCCATTTTTGTTAAAAATTTCATCTTTGACAGAACATTCTCTGTCAAGCTTTTTTCGGAAACAGTCACTTTCTCGGACATATTTGTCCAGGCAAACGGGGTCCCCCAGGGGAGTGTCCTGTCTCCGACCTTATTTTTATGTATGATCAATGACATTCTACCAGCTCCTCCTCGAAATTTTAAATACTCACTGTACGCCGATGACTGTGCAATATGGCACTCCAGCTGATCAATCAATCAATCAATCTCTACATATTGAGAACCAAAATGCGATCAACAACATAATCTCAGCCGCAGTATTTCGAATCATATAATTGGACCATAAGTGATAAGGGAGAAAGGCCTATGTCATTAAAACTTTTTAAGAACGATTGAGAAGGTTAAAAATATGAGAAAGAAAAGATATACGGTAAGAAAGGAGGGAAGGGCAAGCGAGAGAGGGATAAGACAGTAGGGAGGATGTGTAAGGTTGCCAGTTACTTGAGAGATACTGTAATATATATAGCCTATGCATAAAATTAGACCAAGTTTATTGAAAATGCCATATAGCGGCGCCTATTCAAGTTTAACATCGATTATTTTTAAGGAAATGCATATTTAGAAGAAAAAATCCTGGTAAATAGCTTAATGAATTTGTTGACAAATATTTGATTGATATTAGGTGGCGCAACAGCGAGGTCAAATAGCACCAGGAAAAGGTGATAGAGAGGTGTGACAGCAAGCAAGAAGGAAATAGGAAGAAAGGAGGGACAGTTGAAGAAATGTAAGCTAGTGCTGGGTCCGAAGGGGCGCCAAAACCCTTAAAGTATTACCCACATCATTACAGGACAAGCACGAGGGATAAAAGGAATACAGGGATAGCTGACTAATATCCAAAGGATAATATATATTCAGTAGTCTATCCCACTACGATGGTGAACAAAAGACAGTGCCTTTATTTATAGGATATAATGTAACAGATATTCTAATTATATTTGTTTGTTATTACTTTTCAACTAATCATCTTCATTTTTCTTACCCTCTTCCCCCTCACCCTCGCCTCAAATTATCAAATTTCTTCTCTTCTATATCCACCTACGTTAATGCAGTATGCACTTCTTTAAACCCGGGTTCTTCAAATTACGGGTCCCGAATTCCTCCAAACTAGGTCGCAGGCTCACAAAAATAAATACATGAATAAAATAGAATAATAATGTTCGTGACAATAAAATAAATATGAAGTTCATACATGAATCCACCTAACATATTTTTATTATCGAATATTCATCAATAAAACAAAATCATTGCACAAATATTAGCCTCCTTGAGAGAGAGAGAGAGAGAGAGAGAGAGAGAGAGAGAGAGAGAGAGAGAGAGGCAGTGTTTATAATTCTGGTTAGAATGCCTTTTAATCATAATTATTGCGTTTCAGTTTCTGGCCTTGTATTTTCTTAGGTTGATAATTCTGAACATTTGTAAAAGATCTGTCTGTATGGGTCGCGAGAATGATGTCATAGTAAAAACTGGGTCACGACTGAAAAAGTTTGAAGAACCCTGCTTTAAACTATTGGTGATTCGATACCGTTCACAGTGTATGCTTCATTCATTCCTCCTGACACATGTCTTCTCTACCTGATCATTCGTTACCCTCCTATATAGCTCCGCCCACATTTCTCTCCTCCTCTCCCACTAACATCCCCCCTCCCTCCACCTGCAACTGTTGCCAGATCCGACGAGGCCCAAACCAAGTCGCTGGTGGAAGAAGTGTGGACCTGCTGATGGAGTGGTAATTCACAATGACGTGAAGAGCAGCGTGCTAAGAAAAACCCACTTTTTATAGACAGAAAGTATTTAATATGGACGTTTCGGAGGCAACTACCTCCCTCTTCAGCAGTACAGAGTTGAATGAAACATGAAAGGAAAATAAGTAGCTGACAGGGGGTGGGAGGGACAAGGTGTGTTCTGATGACAGACAGACCAACCTCACCTCACCTCACCCAACCGGCCAGGCTGATCCGACCCCACATCTGGGAGGGATTTGACCACTATAGTGATCTCATTAATGGATCTAGTTTGAACATACCTTCATTTAAGTTAAAGTTTTTATAGTGCTGTATACATACTGATTCTAGTATTCTACGTTTCTTGAAATTGTTGCACTTAATTATCATTTTACCAGAATTCCAATCAATACAGTGGTTGTTGTCATATGCATGGACAAAGTTAGCATTATTTGTGTTACAATTCGTCATATCTCGTTTATGTTCTTTCAATCTAACATCTAAAGATCTCCCAGTTTCACCTATATAAACTATAGGTCACAGTCTTTGCAAGGAATTTGAAGGCTATGTTTACATCAAGTTCTCTGCTAACGGACTGAATTTTTTCGACTTTTTACATAAGGAAGACATAAATAAGGTTTCTTTTCTGACTGACATTTAGGAACATAGAAGGTTTTCCTAGACTTATAATAAGCTTTTCTGATAAACCAATCAGGATATTTCAAGTTACGGAATATAATCCAAATGTTGTTTTCTATCTCTAAATTTTTGGGGTTACAAATTCTTAATGCTCTGAGAAACAAGGTAGATATGACAGACATTTTGATAGAATCATTATGATAAGAGAAAAAATGAATATACATATCACAATGAGTGGGTTTCCTGTAGTCAGTGAAAGTAGGGAAGTCATTAATTTTAGTAACCAAAACATCGAGGAAGGGTAGGGACCCATCAATTTCCCATTCAATTTTGAAATTAATAGATGGAACCAAGTCATTTAATTTGCAAAAGAAATCTTCAAAATTATTGAGACTGTTGGGCCAAAAGGAGAAAATGTCATCTACATATATACCTATGCCATATTAGATTTGGGGGTGCAATGTTGGATAATAACTCAGTTTCAAAAAATTCCATATACAAATTACTAAGGATGGGGGACCCTTGATCTGTCCGGAGCTGTACATAAAACTGTGTGTGTTTTGCCATGATATGAGGCACGATGCGGCGACACCGCAGGGTGTGACACCTCTCATTTGTTTGTATGTGTTACCACCATTCTGAGCAGCGGAGCCGCAAGGTGTGACAATGGCCTTACATAGATTAGGTTAGGTATTCTCAAGAATAAGTTTTGTTTTTGTTTTTTTCAAGATCTTCCTGATCCTCTCTGGTACTGCAAGTCCTTTGCACTCTTTTTCTAAACTTTTGATTTGAAGTGCTTGAACTTTAATTTCACATCAGAGACGTCCTACTGCACTCTACTAACAGCATTAACAGCATCAGTTACATACTGCCATGTTGCCACCTTCATTCTTACGGCTGTCGAGGTGTAGCAGTAGGAAGTGGAACCCCACTGGAACCCATCAACTGCCATGTGTGGGGGCCCAACATGTCGTACCGCGCCACAGTACACAAAACACACGACCTTCCAAATGATAAGACGTCTCTCCCTATGTATTTTATTATGGAAAAATGCTCCGGCAGTAATGTATTTTCCAATTTCACATTTCGTTTACTATGTCAATATTTATGTATGAAATAGCAAACTCGATATGATTTGCAAGCGATTAGCAACAAAAACAGTGCATGGAATATCCCGAGTAAGGAAAAAATTTCATAAATAAGTAGTCGCTGTACGAGGAGGGCATGATGAGCGCTGCTCCGTACCACCACACCCTATACCAAGGATGAGAGACAGTCTCTCATCCTTGCCCTATACCGCTCTGCGTACCACATACCTTGATCGAGAGAATGTGCAGTGACAATCTAACTCATTATTTTCCCTCGCCTAATTCACATTTCACTACAATAAGCATTCAATTATCATTCATACTTGTAACACACCAAGCTCTTACTTAATATGTGTCTCCCTCCATCACATCATCGCTGTATTCGACTTAATATATGTTACCGGTATTCTAAACAAGCTTACATATCTTAACCCTCTCATATTCTAATAGAAGATATCAATACAAACTTTGTTGTATCTTGCCGTCGTAACTCATGTGCCTGGCACCTTCAAACCCCCCCCCCCCCGCTTGCGCAGTTGATGGGTTCCAGTAAGGTTCCACTTCCTACTGCTACACCGGCCCCAGGGCTAGTGGGCTACGTGCCATCACTACTTACTATCTATAGCTCTGACGCCTCGTTCCCTCCGGGAACTCCCCCCAAAGGGGTGGCCACCAGGCCACGGCAGAAGTTCCTCCAGTTCTCCCTGTTCCAACACTCCCTCCTTACTCAGTCAAGCCCTCCTCTGCCCCTCATGTTTCTCTCCTTTACATACTCTTCCACTCTGTTCTGCCATCTAACCGGAGGTTTATACCTCTCACACCAGGTCCCACAACTTCACTTCCATACACCTTCTTTACAAATTCCTCACCTTGCATTCTCTCTACATGTCCAAACCACCTCAAAGTATTACGCTTCACTCTCTCAACCACTCCACACTCGATACCAATTGCCTTCTCACTCATACCACATCTCTCATACGCACTCTCATTACTTTCTCCATCCCACCTAGTAAGTCCACATGCTCCTCTCAAGTAACTCATTTCCACTGCACCTATTCTAGACTGATGAGCCCCACTCCATGTCCATGTCTTTGACACACCACTTACTGCTGGGCCAAAATCCCGGTGGTTGGAAGGAGAATAACGCTTGGGTTATAACGATAAAACCAACCATGGGATAGTCTATGAAATAGTTTCATTCTCTTTCCCAGCTCATTTTATCTCTCTTTATCCCTAATTTTACCTGGACCTGACCTAACCTAACTAAATCAAGCGTGATTTTTCAACTTTTTTCACAATTCGTAAAAATGAGACCCGTGTCGGCACTGCTTCGAATTCTTTTAAATACAGGAGGCAAACTCACCTTACGTACAGATGGCGTTAGTGGCGCTTGTTACTGTTCATTTTCCGATCCTTCTTAATTATTTCTATTCTTTCATGGGGTTATAGAAGGAGATGAGGGAGGTACACTTTCCTAACATACCACAGACCTTCTCTCACCACCTGTGGATAAGCTGGGTCTACTGCTCGAGGTCTACTGAAAGGAAGGGAACTATAACGTGGAACACCAGAATCTAAAAGGAGTCCCTGTTCACCTATAGCAGTAAGTATAGATACCCGGCTGTAGAAGCAAGGATTGCAACCTTGTAGGCTGGGGGAAGATGTGTTGATGTAACTAGACTGACTGCCTTAATGACCAACATATGATTCGATAGTCGTAAAGCCCAAAATTTTCTTCGAAAACATTCTCAGACATCTCACTATATGACTCCCCTGTTGCAGCGCCTAAGATCATTCAATTAATCCACACAACATACACATGCACTTCTCCATATTCACCCACATACACTTCTCCAGACACTACACACATACACTTCTCTATATTCACCCACATACACTTCTCCATATTCACCCACATACACTTCTCCACAGACACTACACACATACACTTCTCCATATGCACCCACATTCACATACTTCTCCACAGACAACACACACACACACATCTGCACAGAAACCACACAACACACACGTACACTTTTCCAGTCTTCACATACACACACACACACATTCTGATTCCACCTAACCATGCCATGAAACAAGCTCCTTCCTTATAAGTGTGTGTTTCGTGTCAATATTTAAAGGACTCTTTTATCTTCAATTTTCTGTCTACATTACAGGGGAAAGTAACTTTGTCAGAGAATGTGACTATTAAAATGGACCATGACCGGCTTAAATGTTTCATACCACTTTATACTAAATAAAGATGTATTTTCTTTTTCAGGTTTACCCTTTACTAACCAAGTGGATTGATTGATTTGTTGATATTTTAGGCACCACAACACAAGAAGAGGAAGAAGGGTGTTCGAGAGGTGGGACAGAAAGCACAAACCAACAGTGGAGCACATTGTTGTTGAGGGAGACAGAGTGAGTGTTACAATATATAGTGAAAAACTCTTTATTAATGTTTTACCTCTTTTGTTCTGGGCATGGAATTGACTCAGTTTTATATTGAGTGGTGTAGTAGTGTTGGCAAATTAGGAGCAATTGATTCCTCCAAACTATTCCAAGCAACACAGCAGGATACCATTATCTGACCCTGTTTCATGGCATATTACGGAGGAATCAGTTGCGTGGGCTGCCGTCCAGAAACCGCCTGCATGCTTTTTCGATCTCGGGCTTCGACTCAGGTGGGCTAGGGATTGTGGAATGTGAGTGTATAATGAGAACCCGTACAGTTGAGCAAGTAAAAAGTACAAGAAAAATCTGGCTGTCTATGATAACCTCTGGCAGTAGTTTGTAGTAAGTAAGCCCTCGTATCTTTATGAATGAATCGCTATAGGAACCCAGAGCCAATGTAAGGTGCAATATGTGACTGGCTGAACACTGAGTGCTGGTGAACATGTTGCCATATACAGCCAGATTTTTTCTTGAACTTTTTTTACTCTCTCAACTGTACATTATCACTAGTGTCGGTTGGATATTCTAGGAAAATCTTTAATTAAAATGGTGATAGGTATACCATGATGTAGGTGCTACCAGGTTAGGTTAGCTTAGGTATACTATTATCTTCCTCATAAAGGTAAAATGAGCTGGGAAAAACAAACAACATTAGACTATTTGAAATAATGGGCCATATTCAAGAATATTCGTGGTGCATATGATGACGTGGTGCTGGTACGATGATTCCACAGACACACTATAGAGTCATCGTATCGGTACCACGCCAATGTCAACACCACGGGTGTTCTTGCATACGGCTAACTGTCCTGTGATTAATTTTTTCTGTACAATCCAAGCGTCATTTCATAACCTAACATACCATAATACAAGTGCACATTTATCAGTGTTAATTTTTTCTTGACAAGTAAAGGTGGTGACTATACAAGCATTATTACATAACGTACCATAATACTGTACATGTAATTATTTAACAGCCTTAATTCTCTCTTACAGGTAAAGGTGGTGACGTCATGTGATATATAACTGCTTCTTGAATACAGGCTACAACAGGAGTATGAGTGACGGTGTAGTCGAGGAGGAGTGGTGGAGGGACGATGATGTGGTGGAAGGGAAGGAGTGGAGTGTGGGGCCAGTGGAAGGGAAGGAGTGGAGTGTAGGGGTGGTGGAAGAAAATGAGTGGAGCGTGGGGGTAGTTGAAGTGAAAGAATGGAGTATGGGGGTGGTGGCAGGGAAGGATCGGAGTGTGGAGCCAGTGGAAGGGAGGAAGAGAAAGCGGAGTGTGGAGCCTGTGGAAGGGAAGGAGTGGAGTGTGGAACCTGTGGAAGGGAGGAAGCGGAGTGTGGAGCCAGTGGAAGGGAAGGAGTGGAGTGTGGAGCCAGTGGAAGGGAAGGAGTGGAGTGTGGGGGTAGTGGAAGGGAAGGAGCGGAGTGTGGAGCCAGTGGAAGGGAAGGAGCGGAGTGTGGAGCCAGTGGAAGGGAGGAAGAGGAAGCAGAGTGTGAAGCCAGTGGAAGGGAAGGAGTGGAGTGTGGGGGTAGTGGAAGTAGAAGGGAGGAGGAAGTGGAGTGTGGGGTTGGTGGAAGGATGGTCAGGGAGGAAGTGGGGTGAAGGGGTGATAGAACAGTGGCCCGTAGGGTGGGGGCCCAGGAAGGGGTGGAGTATGGGGGTGGTGGAAGGGGGACCAGGAAGGGGTGGAGTATTGAAGGGTGGTCAGGGTATGAAGAGGGTGTAAGGGTTAAGGAAGAGTGGTCAGGGAGGGAGGGAGGGAGTGGGGATCAATAAAGGAAAGCTAAGCTATTTTGATGGTCACTGGTGGAAATATTACATAGGCTGATCTGAAGACTTTGATCACCGTGAACTGACCGCCTTGCATTTGGGTCAAGCTCTTGTGTGTTGACTGGTAACTTGAGACACTGGGCCATATTCAAGAACATTCATGGTGCATACAATGGTGTGATACTGGTACTATGACTCCATAGACAAACAACAGAGCCATTGTACCAGTACCATAATCCCTACACATGTTCATGCATACCATACGGGCTCTTTTGCCAGGTACAGTTGGCCACACATGAAGCTGTTATGGCTCGTTACTTGTGAGGTGGCTGGCAACAACAGGAAGGGAAGTGAAAAAAGATGTAGTTTGTTTGTTAATAGGCAGACAGTAAAATATCATTACTATCTGCTTGTCAACAAACTATAACTTTTGCTCACTTTCCTTCCTGTTGTAGGTATCTCGTAAGTAGCGAGGCATACCAGATTCATGTGTGGACAACTGTACATAGTATAGACTTTGTTGAAATGTTAATAAACTTCCAAGACTGTTTGTATTAGAGACTAATTGCATGATTAAATTACAGTAATTTGTGCATTTGACCTGAGATTTTCACTGAACCTTTTGAGAAGAGCAAACTTCACTCCAGGAAAATTATGCGTTCACAAACTAAATTTTGCTGGTGTGCTAATTATTTAAAAAAAAAAATTGTCCATTTCTTAGATAACACAAGTTAACAAATGAGGCTGTTTAAGGGGATACGTACTCTTTTGATATATTGGAGGGCTACTGATTCCTCCAAAATATGTCACAAAACAGAACCCCCATTAACATAACACTGAGGTTGTCTATTTCATGGCATAGTTTGGAGGAATCGGTAGCCCTCTAACTTACCATTAAGAATCTCTCCCCTTAATGTAACCAATATATTTACAAACTTAGTGCCACAATTCCAGATGAACAAAAATGTTGTAGTCTGTTGCCTGGAATAGTTTAGTGGAAGATGTTACTCCAGATTTACCAACACTGTATTATCCCTTTAATGCCTATTGATTTTGTTGTGGTCTAATATTAAGGCCATGTAAGTGCAAGAGTGATAGTGTGGGTATACATGTGTATTGTGCATGTGGAAAAGTGTACATATGTGTTGTGTATGTGGAGAAGTGTATGTGTGTGTTGTGTTTGTGAAGTGTACAGTTGTGGTCAATAATAATCATCCACATATGGGTATCTCAAACAATTTGCTGTCTAAAGTTTTCACGTTCACATTTGATGTTATTGTTTTACATAGTAGTTAGCTGCTTGTAAAAAAGAAGGTACTTAGACTATTTATTAGAAAGCTAAGGAACAGAGGGAAGCTGTCAAACTCTTGCGCGAGTTACCCCTAAAGGGATGATTATTTTTTACCACGACTGTACTTGTGTGTTGTGTTTGTGGAGAAGTGTGTGCTTTTGTTTTATGAAATAATTAACTGCTCCATTCACTTCACATCTACAGGTTGCCTACTTCAATTAATGTTAGCCTTGTTATGGAGGGGTATTATCTATACTGATTTTATAACATGAAAGCATTAGTAAATCTAGTTTGATCAAATTATTCTTACTTCAAATGTCTAACTGGTAACTAAATCTAATCTAATATAATAAACCTGTTGAAGTAGAAAACCAAGTCAGTTTTGACTGAACTGTTGATATCTATTAAAGTTTGGGTTGCTGAAACTTATTAGGAGTTTATGATGCAATTATTAAATCTTTTTTTTTTTTTTTTTTTTTTTTATTCATGGCAGAGCAAAAATTCGGCTGCTGTCGTAGATATGGCTCACAGAAACTACTGTACAGTCACACACCACAATCCCTGGCCCATCTGAGTCAACGCCCGAAATCTGAAGCAGGTGGTTTCTGGATGACTGCCCATCCAAACCATCACGAGGACACACACACACACACACACATCTTGAACCAATAGAGACTTTGGGTGGGCTGTCGTTTAGAAATCGCCTGCTTCAGATCTCGAGTCTTGACTCAGGTGGGCTAGGGATTGTGGATTGGGTGTGTACAGCCATGGCTGATAGTGCTGGACCAGGGTCGAAGGAGTGTTGGAGAGCAAGTGAACAGAGTTCGAAAAAGGGAGGCTTCCAAACCTCTCTCAACGTAGAGAATGGTTTGGAAAATTCACTTGTTCGAACTCTGTTCAGTTGCTCTCAAACACTCCTTGGACCCTGGTCCAGCACTATCAGCCATGGCTGTACCTTTATTAATAATTTCTCATGGTCCAGCAGATAAAATGCTTTCTGAGAAAACTGATTGCTCTACAGGCTTCTGTGAGTCTGGTCAAATCAGAGGATGAACATAATACTACAGTAAAGAGGTACAGGTACATGTAGTACAGTTCATCCTAACATGTTTCACATGTTGGTACCTTGTTATAGATTCGTCAATGATGTACAAATACATTCTTCACACATTTACAAACATAGTCATTTCAACACACACTATCCTTGTACAAACCTCCCACCTATCCCAACCTACTTCCACAGCCAGTGTATGGGAAGCGAATTTCTGACTGTTATTGTAGTCTTGTAGTCACAGTCAAAAGTTCTGCATAGGGTGAATGAAAGTGAGCCATGAGAGTGAATCATATGAACCAATATCACACACAACAACAGCTACCACTTTATGAGGACGTTTCATTCAATGGTGTTGCAGGACTTTTGACCATGACTGTACCACTGCAATTATATCACCAACCATAAAAAAAAATGACACTGACATATTATAAAATTGCTTTCTATTAATATTGAATTGAAATGAACATCTGAAGGAACACTTTGAATATAATGAATGCAAGACTTGTACATGTAAAGTCACAAGCCATAATAAGTATCCACGTGTGCTTAGAATAGCCTTTAAGGAGAGTAACCTATTATGGGAAATTGGAAGGCTACTGATTCCTCCAAACTATGCCAGGAAACAGAACCCCTCCATATGGAATTATACAGGGGATGTGTTTTATAGCTGAGTTTGGAGGCCTACATTGACTCCAAATTGACCACAAAAGGTTGATTCCCTTAAACAAACTCCAGCAAGTCTAAGACAGGATAAGCGTTGTAATTGGTTCACTGGTATGTCATATGATTCCAAACTTCAACAAGACCTGTATGATCATTATGGTTTGTGACTATACACCACGGGAGTCGGGAGTGAATGAATCTCTGCTCCATGACTACCGGGGACCCTTAGGGGTAGTGTTGTTCCCCCATGTAAAGCTCTTCATGCTGCTCTTTCCCCTCTTATTCTTCTGATTCTGTAAGTAAAAAAAAAAAAAAAAGAGATATTTATTGAACGTACTTGGGGGGACAGGCTTGGGGGGGGGTTTAGGGGGGTGCGGGAATAGGGGGACAGGCTTGGGGGGTACAGGAGTAGGGGATAGGCTTGGGGGGGTTTAGGGGGGTGCGGGAGTAGGGGGACGGGCTAGGGATTGGTTTAGGGGGGTGCGGGAGTAAGGGGACAGGCTTGGGGGGGTTTAGGGGGTGCGGGAGTAGGGGTCAGGCTTTGGGGGGGGGGGGGGGGGGGTGCGGGAATAGGGACAGGCTTTCTACCCCCCCAAGCCTGTCCCCCTATTCCCGCACCCCCCTAAACCCCCCCCCCCCAAGCCTTAACATCCATATAATACACAGTGCAAGACATAAAAGACCTTACATACTTGGTGCAATAACATAACCACATAACATAGCATGTAAACTTTTCTTAATTTCATGTGCATTTTTCTACCTGTATATGTGTCTAAATCCCATGTACACTCGCAATCCAAAATATGTATCCAGGCTTGCTTCGAACAATCTGATCGAATATTAGGCGAGCTCAAGCAAATATAAAACAGGATAAGTGTTGTAATTGGTTCACTAGTAGGTCAAATGATTCGAAACTTCAACAAGACCTGGATACAAATTTTGGATTACGAGTGTACAGTATAGTCAACAAAAAGTATTGGAAGCACCCAGAGTAACCGATTCCTCTGACCCTATCCAAGCAACAACAGGACACCATTAATTTTGTTCATCTGGTCCTGTTTTCTTAGCATACTTTGGAGGAATCAAGGCACTCTAATGTACCAAAAGTTTATTATCCCCTTAATGAGAGTATTACACTTTTGGCACATTGGAGTCAACTGGTCCCTCCAAACTAATGCCAAGTAACAAGTCAAATGAAGTCAATTAAGGCAGCCTTTTGCTTGGAATAGTTTAGAAGAATCAGTTGCTCCACATAATCATACCAACACTGTACTAACCTCCTTAAAGATAACTGATTGATTGACTGATATTAGGCGCCGCAACTACTAGGTCATATGGCACCCGAGGAAGAAGGAGGTGACCGAGAGGTGGGACAGTAAGCACAAAAGGTAACAGATGAAAAAAAAGGGACAGTTGGAGAAGTGAGCACCCCATTTAGTGGCCTTACTTTAAAGATAATAATATATACATACCTTTCCTCTAAATCCATCCTTAACTTTCTGCCTACAATCTTGGAGTTTCCTTTGTGCTTTAAGGAATATTGTGAAATCCTGTGCATCGTAACTGAAGCCTTGTTGAGGAGATTCTTTCATGGTTTCCGGTAAGTTATCTTCTGTTTCTTCCTCTTCCTCTTTCACCTTTGTAGATCCTCCCTCTGTTTCCTTATCTTCCATTTCTTCATCTTCCTCCTTCACTTTTGTTGATTCTCCATCTGCTTCTACTCCTGTTTCCTCTTCATTTTCTTGTTTAATAACTTTCTGTACTTTTGGTGGTGACTCATTCTCATTGTCATTCCCTGTTGATTTTCTCTTTCCTGACTTCTGTGCTCTATCCATCTGAATCTGAAAAGGCAATATAGTGGAAGATAATGAAGAAAGTGCACGGCTGATAAGCTTTGGAAAAAAAAAATATATATATATATAGTAAGAGTGGGTCAAAATCATGTCCAAATTGGTTTGAGATGCCTAGACACATTGCATTTGAAGGAACATAAGTCATAGTAAGGTGGAAACATTGATGAAGGTAGAGTGTCCCAGAGTTGACCAGTTGTGTATATGAAAGACTGAGAATATCGGTTAACACTTGCATTAGGTGTGTGTGTGTGTGTGTGTTCCAGAGTTGACCAGCTGTCAACTGAAAGACTGAAAATACCGGTTAACACTTGCATTAGGTGTGTGTGTGTGTGTGTGTTCCAGAGTTGTCCAGTTGTGTATATGAGAATACTGAGAGAATACTAGGATGGATTTACTGACCTTCTCTTGCATGGAATATTTCTTGGGGGCTGTTTTCTCTTTTTTCTTGTTCTCTTCTGCATCAACATTGTCTTGGTGTTTCCCCTCAAACTCGATCATGGAACCGTCGGCCTCTACCCGCGTCGCCCCTGAGAAAGTGCGCGTGGGAGCCATTTTGAACTCCTCTGGTGTGTTGTTGGTTAGGGTCAGGAAATGCTCTTTAACCTGCAATAACAATATATAAAAAAGTAAAGAAAAAAACTTTAAATTGCAATAACAATGATATATCATAAACTAAAACTCTTTAACCTGCAATAACAATGACATATCATTAAAAAAAAAAATATTTAACCTTCAATAATGATATATCATAATATAAATATGCTCTTTAACCTGTATTAACAATGATACATGTATATCATAAAAACAATTAACTAACAGAGGTAGCAGACACAATTCTGCTGTGGGTGAACACTTTATATGTGTCTCAGTGTTAAACTATTTCAACACAATCAGTGAGTACAGTGGAGTACTGCCAGAGACAAGACCCAGTTGTCTGTGTCACTTACCTAATGCTCTGGCAATTTTTATAACTTGAAGAGAACATAATTATCGTACTAATTTACATCTTTTTTGGTGTACTACATCATCATTATCATCAATATTCCATTTCCCTTTTTTCAAGTGGTGGGGAGGATCTAGTGTCAGTGTAGGACCCCTGACAGGAAAAGGGTCCAGCTCTTTGAGGTTATTTGAACCTTTAGTGGGTTCATTGTTAGAGAGCAGGGTCACTCCCCCCCTGTATCGTAAAGGATACGAGGCTGACTGCACCATCGTAAATACTATTATCTCTTACACCTTGCCCACCCCAAACCAGTCTCCAAAAACATATCCTTCCAAACACTCAAGAACAACACTCAGCTGCATGCACGGCCTCCTGATATCCACCATCTGAATCCTCCCTTCCCAGTGAGGACAGAGTCCACCTGGCCAGGCTGCGATATGGCCACCACCCGGCCCTTCTGACATATCAGAAGAAGTTGGATGGAGCCATTGTGGAAGCCTGTCCAGGATGCAACATAGCACCTCATTCTATTAAACACATTATGGAAGACTGCAACGCACACAACCACACTCGCCAACAACAAAACAAACACTGAGGGCACTGTGGGAAAGCCCAGTTCAGGCCATGGCCTTCCTCAAGAGCTCGGGGCTGCTCGGTCAGATAGCTTGAGGAACTTCAACAACAACAACAACATCCCAATGCACTTTATCTAATACACTTACCCTGTTCATTTTATCAAGGTCTTGGTAGCCAACCCTTTTCTTCTTATCCTTTTCTTCTTCCAAGTATGGCTTCAGGTCTTGGTATGCTGTATATCTCTCAAATGGGCTGGTAAATACTTCCTTAATATCCAATGGTAAAGTAGGTTTTGGTGCATGCTGTAATGAAAAATGTTTCTCATATATAATATAATAAACAGCTGTTGATCATGCTGCAAAAAACTTTTTTTCTCATAAATCATAAAAGCAGCTGTCTGTCACGGCTGTGGGCAAACAGCTAAAAATTAGAGTTATATTACTGTATATTATGAGTGAGAAAACCACATCCACAACAAGGTCTCCCTGGGGCAGCTAGAGAGGCGGTCACATTGTGGTGAGGTAACTACATCCACAGCAAAAGAACATATTCAGTGTGGTTCTTGTTATGACCAATTTTATGTTGAGGTTATCCTATTGAGTGATATCCACAAGCAAACCATTCTCATCACATTAACTGAATCCACTTGAGATAATAACAGCAAGTTACCATAAACGAAAAATATGACAAAAATTATAAAGAACCAACATCAACCAAAGCTAAGAAATATATTGTCATGTCATCTGTGAAGCATCAAATAATAATAATAATAATAATAATAATAATAATATAGAAACCAACATCAACCAAACTTAATAATTATATTGTCCTACCTGTGAAGCATCAAACAGGTCAGAAGAACTCTTCAAACCAATAATAATGGTAGTGACTTCATTGTCGTCATTGAGAAACTTCATTTGGGAATTCATGAGGGTAGGCATTTCTTTGGCATCGTCCTCACAGTGGGAAAGGTCATGTTTACAAGTCAGGTTGGGGTTCAAGTCAGCAGTCAGGGTTTCCATGGTATTTTGATACTCCTGAACACTTGGTACTGCTTCAGTCTGCTTGATCTGTGAACAAGAGTATAGAAATATGGAATAAGTAATGTACTATTGGCCACAAGAATTTGTACACATGCTGTTTTTTTCAAGGGTTTACAACATATAAAAAATGTAAGACTATGTAACTGCAATACAATATTATTATTAGGTTTGTTGCTTTGCAATCACCGTGTCACTTGGTAGACCATTCATTGCAGTACTTCCACAATAATGAATGACCTCTTTTTCCATAAAGCGGGTGTATGAATTCCTGTGGCCAACTGTACAACAGATATACAAAATATTTTCCTGGCAGTGGTGCATTACGGGAATGGTCATAGTAATAGCCAGCTGAGACAAGGTGCCATATTCAAGAACATCCGTGGGGTAGACGATGGTGTGGTACTGGTACGATGGCTCTGTTGCTTGTCTATGGAGCCGTTGTACAGGTACCACACCATCATCAACACCGTGAATGTTCTTGAACATGGCCCAAGGTATTTACAAGGTATAACAACTACAACTTATAGGCATTCTTTAGTCACAGTTATTATATCTCACTGTATTATAATACTATATAGGCCTAATGAATACAGTGGCACTTAGTAGCACAAAATAGAGTGGTGCTCACCAATAACATTACCTGCCAATTAAAGAAGTATACAGATCAGCACACAATCCATTATTGCTTTATACTGAAGCTCTGAATGCTTAGTCTAAGTCCTTGGGCATCCAGCAAGCTTTTATACTTCCTATAAGGATGCGACACTTACTATAGTCTATTTCATCTCATCTGACCAACGGCCATATGTAAAATGGCAACATTGCATTGCCAGCTCGTGATTGGCTGAACAAACATTGTCCTTTACCCTTAACTTGTTGATATAAACATATAAATTAACCCTTCATTAACTTCATTGTATGATCCTGGGATGCAAAGAAAATTCTCATTTGTTATTTTATATATGCAAAGCATGTCCATCTGTTGCATTGACGATATAAACAGACACAAGAAAGTAAAATTCAAATCCAAGTCATCTATCTTCAAACGTAGACGAACACAACAATGCAGCCAATTTTGTTTCTCCCCGTTTTACTTAGATAAATAGATATCTGTCTTCATAGGCACTCTTAAAAGGTATTCTAATATTTATTGAATTAAAATGGCATGAGTATTGTTATAATATAGCCAGAAATACGAGGTGAGCTATTTTTTAATATATATATATATATATATATATATATATATATATATATATATATATATATATATATATATATATATATATATATATATATATATATATATATATATATATAATATATATATATATATAATATATATATATATATAATATATATATATATATATATATATATATATATATATATATATATATATATATATATATATATATATATATATATATATATATATATATATATATATATATATATATATATATATAATGGACAATTAATTATAAAAAATAAAACTCACCTCTACAATGGGTTGTTCCCTGGCTTCTCTGATGATGGTATGTAGTGTCAAGAGTTCAGTTTTAACAAGTGGAGGAATAGGATTACAACAAGCCAATATCCCCTGCATCTCCTTGGGTAGAACCTCGGCTATCTGCAGCAACATGTGCTTTGGAAGGACATATCTGAAGAAAACAATGCATTTATGTTAGTATGGCAGTACAAAATATAGGTGACATACCGTACATGTAATAGAAGCACTAAGTACAGTAATGGTAAACTTTATTGATGGTACACTCGTAATCCACAATCCCTAGCCCACATAGGTTCAACCCCGAGATCTGAAACAGGCGGTTTCTGGACGACAGCCCACCCAAACCATCACAAGGCTAAACACACACATACATTTCGAACCACTGGAGGCCTTTGGTGGGCTATCGTCTAGAAACCGCATGCTTCAGTTCTCGGGCTTTGACTCAGGTAAGCTAGGGATTGTGGGTGCATGTACACTCGCAATCCAAAATTTGTATCCAGGTCTTGTTGAAGTTTCGAATCATTTGACATAGTAGTGAACCAATTACAACTCTTATCCTGTTTTATATTTGATTGAGTTCGCTTAATACTCAATCAGGCTATTTGAAGCAAGCCTGGATACATATTTTGGATTGCGAGTGTACAATCTGAGTATACTCACACAGAGCTCTCATCCTGTTCACATCCAACTTTGTCCCTCCATAGGTGTAGGTGACATACATGAAATAGAGGCTCTAAGTACAGTACTGGTAAACTTTATAGATGATACAGTCTGGGTAAACTCACTCAGGGCTTTCATCCTGTTCACGTCCAACTTTGTCCCTCCACAGGTACAGCTCTCGCAGGGCAAACATCTGCTTTGAGTTGAAAGCCTTACGGGAATGACGGTACAGCACCTGATGACTCTCACGGCCAACTATAGGCTTCTCATACCTCTGTGAAGTACAAGGAAAAATTTCATATGATTACAATATACCACTACTAGATATTACTCCATAAGTACAGTAAATTCAATATGACTACAAATTAACCTACCACTACTAGATATTTACTCCATAAATACAGAAAAATTTCATATGACTACTGTATACCACTGCTAGATATTTACTCCACAAGTACAGTAAATCCAACAACTGAGCTACATCTAGTAACAAGACCTTGATCCTTAAAATCATGATTTCTGTTTCACTTGAGGGGTAATACACTGTAGATACATTAGAGTGCCATGATTCCTCCAAAGCATGCCAGGAAACAGAACCAGATGAACAAAAATTATGGTGTCCTGTTGCTTGGAATAGTTGGGAGGAATGAACTGCCCCAGATTTACCAACACCGTACACACTCCCCTTTACTGTGTTACTACTTACTGTAAAAAATCTCCCTACAGTATTTCAATGATATACAGTATTATTCTATTAGGAACATATATATATTCTGATGTGATATAGTTAGCCAATGACTGCTAGTTATATTATTACATTGATTAGTACAAAATATATTAAGTAGTGTAGACAGTTATTATATAGTAAGCCAATAACTGCCAGTAATGATATTATATTGATTACAGTAGTACAATATTTATTAATTGCTGTAGAGAACATTTATCCTTACCTTCAAACATAACTCTCTGGACCGATCATACACTGAAGTTATCAAATTGTTTAGATTGTTTCCCTTGTCAATTAGTTCAATTTTCAGTTGGTCATAAATATAAAGCAGAGAATGAGTGTCCTGTCTGGCATACTCAATGAACTCTTCAGGGAGAGGCCTGCAAAGAAAAGAAATAAAATGAACTATATTGAGATAGTATAGGTAGGTAGTATTGGTAGTATAGGTAGGTGTAGGGAAGGGAAGTGGAGTCCCCCAATATAAATACAAGAGTAACACTAAGTAATGGAAGAGGTGACTGAGTTAAAGTACCGTAACTGGGAACAGTTCTATGTAAACATGGCAGTATGGAAGGAGAAATTAGAGAAAGAGCAGTGAGGGGTAAACACGTCATCAAGGGTACATGGAAGTCAAATGGGACTGTAAAATAGTATATTCCTGCTACAACTGACACAGACATAGGAGATATGGACATGGAGTAAGGTTCACTAGAGACCCTATATAAGAGAGACTGGACAGCCGCCATCTTTGCTCAAACTTTGTGTTTTCCGCGATACCTCTCACGTTAGTATAGATAAAATGTATAATTGCTAGATACTACCAGCTAGTAATCTCCTGCTGACATTCGTGGGCAAAATGTTGACGAAAACTGCATTCTTTCCATATACAGGTATATATTTTTAAATACTAAAAGATATCTGAAGTTATAAATCCTATTATACGTCAAGTAGGCGTTATTTAAAGCACATAGGACGTGACCAGTTGCCAGACGACGCTACTAAACCAATATGTTTGACTGAAAGACGACAGCAGTAGTCATGTTTTTAGGTTATCTGTGAAACCTTTGATACTACAGTTAGTTTAATTAATTTTTGTATGAAAATGGTTTCCGTAGGTGTATTACCAATGTTTACACACTACTGTTTACATGCTGTTCACATAAATATGAGGGAATTTGTTGTCGCAATGAATGGTTAAGTACAGTATCATATTACTGATTTGTCACCATACAGTTTGACAAATATCTTTGCTGGTTTATCTAAAGATATTATATAAATATAACAACATTACTAGATGGGATGGAGAAAGTAATGAGAGTGTGTATGAGAGATGTGGTATGAGTGAGAAGGCAATTGGCATTGAGTGTGGAGTGGTTGAGAGAGTGAAACGTGATACAGTACATTGAGATGGTTTGGACATGTGGAGAGAATGCAAGGCGAGGAATTTGTAAAGGTGTATGGAAGTGAAGTTGTGGGACTGGTGTGAGAGGCAGACCTCCGGTTAGATGGCAGAACAGAGTGGAAGAGTATATAAAGGAGAGAAACGTGAGGGGCAGAGTAGGGCTTGAACAAGTAAGGAGGGAGTGTTGGAACAGGGAGAACTGGAGACACTTCAGCTGTGGCCACCCCCTTGGGGGGGGTTCCCGGAGGGAACGAGGCGTCAGAGCTATAGATAGATAGATAGAACAACATTCTATTGAATAATCAGTCACGCATCATAAGCAAGGCAAAATATACATTGTGCCGAACCTGCCAGCATGCAGAGACGAGTTTGAGCAAACATGGAGCCCCATTCAACCAGCCAATCAGCGAGCAGCAGAAATTTTGGCTGTCCAGTCTCTCTATATAGGGTCTCTAGGGCTCACCAGTATAGAATAAGTGCAGCGGAAATAAGTTACTTGAGAGCAACATGTAGCCTTACCAGGTGGGATGGAGAAAGTAGAGAGTGATGTGGTATAAGTGTGAAGGCAACTGGTACTGAGTGTGGAGTGGCTGAGAGGGTAAAGTGTAATCATTAAGGTGGTTTGGACATGTGGAGAGAATGCAAGGTATGGAGTTTGTAAAGAAAGTGTATGGAAGTGAAGTTGTCGTTGTTGATGTTCACCCGGGGCAGAATGGCCTCCTGCCCCACAGACCCCTGGTACACTCTGGTCGCAGTGAAAAAACAAATTAAAATAAAGGAGGGGCTGGCCCTATATGCCTGGGCTACCGAAGCACATCCCAGGGAAATGGGACCAGAGCTTACTGGACCAGGGAGTCTGGGGGCCTCCCACCGCCAAGGAGATTGGGGAGAAGGTCTTTGAAGTCCACATTACCACAAGAGCTACAAGTGGGGCCACACCTTCCATGAGACCAGCCCTGAAGGGACCATAAGTGGGAGGGAGTTTACACTGCTGCATGCAAAGGGAAATGCACCCCCGTGTGCTGGCGGTCCACACAGCAGTGGAAAAAAAACCACCTCCAGTTGCAGTACACCTCACGTGGATTTTTAATCCATGTGGGCAGATCTCGTCAAATCCGCTAGAAAGTGACCAGATCCTACAACAATCTTTATTCAAGCCCTGTGGGGGATAACTAATATTCACAGAGAAGTGAAGTTGTGGCACCTGGTGTGAGAGGCAGATGGGAGAACAGAGTGGAAGAGTACGTGAGAGGCAGAGGAAGGAGTGTTGGAACAGAGTGGAAGAGTACGTGAGGGAAAGAAACGTGAGAGGTAAAGGAAGGCTTCACCAAGTAAAGAAGGAGTGTTGGAACAGAGTGGAAGAGTACAAGAGGGAGAGAAACATGAGGGGCAGAGGAGGTAATGTTGGAACAGAGTAGAATAGTACTTGAGGGGCAGAGGAGGGCTTCACCAAGTAGGCTAAGTAAAACTGGAGACTCTGCCGTGGCCACCCCCTTGGGGGGTGTTCCCTGAGGAAACAAGGTATCAGAACTATAGATAGATACAACACTAACCTTATCCTCCAGTCAGCTCTCTGGAAGATCTTGTTGGCCTGGATGTCACAGAAGCGATGAAGTAGAGCAGCCAGTGAGCGGTGAGGATACTCCAACACAATGGCTGCCTGATGAGTGTCAAACAGGTTCACCAGGTACACTCCACAATCACGTTGAAGCCACAGCACGTCATAGTCACTCCCATGGATCACCTGGTCATTTATACAGTAGAGAATAAGTCCATAGATCATCTGGTCATTTATACAGCAGTGAGGAATCAGTGATCAGCATATTCTTAAGGGTAGAGTATACTTTTGGTTCATTGGAGTGCCTTGATTCCTCTAAAGTATGCCAGGAAACAGGACCAGATTAAAAAAAATAATGGTGTCATGTTGCTGGGAATAGTTTGGAGGAATCATTACCTCCCAAAATGCCACAACTATACCCTCCACTTAAAGCATAAATAATTCACATGAATGATCTGCAGATAATATATTACAGATAAATCTACATTGTTAAATACTGTATTATAGACCCTCGATATAAAATGATTATACTCGTATTTAGCTCTTTCCTTTTAACACCGGCTTAGTAAATCAATTTGTTAGTATGGTAATGAATAACAGAAACTTGGGAACACACACACACTATCCTTTTAACACAGGCTCAGTAAATTAATTAGTCTGTATGGTAATGAATAACAGTAGCCTGGGAAAACATTTGGTGGTCTTCAATGAGGGACTGAGTGTAAAATGGAGTGGTGGACATAAGTATTTATTCATTGTATATTTAGGGTCTACTGTAGTTAGAACATATTGAAGGACTTATATTCAAGGGAAGAATGTATCATCAATCATTCTGTTTGGGTCCCAACAGTCTTGACATACTTATTTATACGGTATATACAGTGAGTGCTGACACCATCCATAACATTAAAGTTAAATTAGATACCAGTAACAAAATATATGGAGAAAGAACAGCAAGAGCATAGTTCATTTTCTGTACTGGTATATTACATCATCATCATCAACACCCATGTTTTCAAGGGTTTGGGTGGCTCTAGCATCAGTGCAGGACCCCAGACAGGCAAAGGGTACAGCTCTGAGGCTATATAAGCCTTTGGTGGGAGTACCAACTGGGACTCAGTGTGAGATAACTCTGAGGGGTGAGAGGAGGGAGGAAGTGAAGGAGTTTAAGTACCTGGGTACAGTTCTGTGTAAACATGGAAGTATGGAAGGAGAAATTAGGGAGAGAGCAGTGAAGGGTAGACAGGTCATAGGATCATTGGGAAGGATTATGAAGGGTAGAAGTGTGAGTATGAAAGTGAAAAGGGGACTGAGAAATAGTATAATCCTGCCAACACTGACATATGCATCAGAGACATGGACATGGAGTGGGACGCATCAGTCTAGAATAGGTGCAGTGGAAATGAGTTACTTGAGAGGAGCATGTGGGGTGTCTAGGTGGGATGGAGAAAGAAATGAAAGTGTGTACGAGAGGTGTGGTATGAGTGAGAAGGCAATTAGTATTGAGTGTGGAGTGGTTGAGAGAGTGAAGCGTAATACATTTAGGTGGTTTGGAAATGTAGAGAGAATACAAGGCGAGGAATCTGTAAAGAAGGTGTATGGAAGTGAAGTTGTGGGGCCTGGTGTGAGAGGCAGACTGCCAGTTAGATGGTAGAACAGAGTGGAAGAGTATGCAAAGGAGAGAAACATGAGGGGCAGAGGGGGGTTTGAACAAGTAAGGAGGGAGTGTTGGAACAGGGAGACCTGGAGACACTTCTGCCGTGGCCACCCCCATGGAGGGAGTTCCCGGAGGGAACGAGGCGTCAGAGCTATAGATAGATAGATATCGTTAGAGAGCAGGTTCCCCAACCCACATTCCCCCCCCCTGTATTGTAGGGGATACCAGGCTGAATGCACCATAACCAGAATGGTGGGCAATGGGGATGCCACTTCCCTACACTGATATTGGTATTTTACAACTACATAATTGTAACAAGACAAATACAAACATAACACTTACCTTCGTAATCTTGCGGTGAGTGAATACTTCATTAAGGATGGTAAGCTTTCCTCTGAGAGCTAGAGTGTCCACAATGTAGTCTGTTGTCCTTGTTGAAATTTGCATTAAACAAGTAAGTCCCAGATATGAACGAAACGCATGATGCTGTGGACAAAAAGAAATAAAAATTGTCATACAGTATGTCCACTCAGTATCTGTAGGATGGGTAGCCAGCTCAGAATGACCACAACTCAAAATTCACTTTTACAATCTATTTACATATCTAAGTACGTTTTCAAGCTCTGATTTCATTATAAAACCTGGCAGAATCACATCTTTCAACACAACAATATGAAATATAATGTCACCGTCATTTTTACGTACAGTTGAGGCAAATAATCCTTGACCAGGGTGTAAGGGGAAGTCTGTTCAAGGACTATGTGCCGCAACTGTACATATATGGTAATTACAGGAAAAAAGGAATGATGAAAATATGTCCTCACACGATCACTGCTCTTTTAACGCTGATTGGAAGTGGCTGGCTAGACTCTGGTGAGTCTCTTGGCTATCACACTCAGTGTGAAACTAGCCCAAAACTAGCATGTTATGGGGCGCGCATATTTAAAAACGGTGCTTTCGACTTTTGTCGTCGCCTTCGGTCCTCCACACTTGTTGGTGGTGTTGACTTATGTCGTCACCCACAGTTAAGGGGTTAATATCCCCCACCCCAACTACAAACATTATTTTTGTCACCATCATCATCAACATCCCATTTCCTTTTTTTTTCCAAGGGGTGGGAATCCCCGGTTCTAGTGCCAGTGAAGAACCCATGACAGGCAAGGGGTCCAGCTCTGAGTCTATTTGAACCTTTGGTGGGGTCATTGTTAGAGACTGGGATTCCCAACCCTCACTCCCCCCGTGTCATAGGGGATACAAGGCTGACTGCACCATCACAAGAATGGTGGGTGATGGGGAAGCCATTTCCCTACACCTACAATAAATATAATTGATATATACTATTCATTATAATAATACCATACCTCCAGATCAACAGCAATCTCTGTACACTTGCTGAGCTGCTTCACCAAGTTCATGAGGTCATGTTCTGTGTCAATCATGATGAGGGATGAGTCCTTCATTGGTCGGGGAGGAATTGCTTCTGTGTATTCAAGTTGGTTGGGCTCCGGGTTCCAGTGGTTCAGCTCATACTCATATGGATGGGAGTAACTACCAAGGAGAGAGAGAGAGAGAGAGAGAGATAGAGAATAACTATCAAGGAAATATTTTATATACAATGGTGGTGTGAAGATATCATGTAACACAGCTAATGACATGACAACATTGCAAAAGTTAGACCTACAGATCACATACGGTAACAATACTTAAATGTAACTGTGTAAAAACTATGAAATTATGTAATAACAAGTTATCTAAAGTTGGTGAATTTATAGGCCATATGCAAGAACATCCCTGGTTTTGATGATGGTGTGGTACCAGACGACTCTATTGTTGTTCTATGGAGCCATCGTACTGGCACCACACCCTTTTATGCACCACGAATATTCTGGAATATGGCCCTATAACTGAGAAAGCCATGAACAATTTTTTTTCCTAATTAAAAAACAATCTCAAACTTCACTGTACATTTAAAGTAACTAATGGTATTCCAAAAGTAATCCACTTCACAGTCATATACTGACTTGTATGACAGTACAGGACAGTAGACACTCGATGTACAATGAATAATTACTTGTATCCACCACTTTCATTTTACACTCAGTCCCCTGAAGATCACCAAATGTTTTCCCAGGCTTTTGTTATTCATTACCACACACATAAAATGATTTACTGAGGCTGGATGTGTTGAAAAGATAGGGCTAAATTCATTCACCTTATAATAAGGGCCTACTGTACTATGCAAACGAATCCAGGCAACTTACTATTCCCGACCAGTGGGGTCCAGACAAATCAGGATAGAGAGTGGCTTTAAAGAATTGGGCTTTTCTGTGAGGAAGGGCACAAATGGTTGCTTGGCTGAGTTGCTGATCTTTTCAGTAAAAAATAGTTGAGGCTTCTGTACATTTCGGGCAGCTAACAGGACAACATTCTTGCTCCTGCCAGGTGTAGAAGGAGCCTAGAAGTAAAATGGTTCAGATGTACAGTCATGGACAATAATAATCAGCCACACAGGAACCTAGAAATAAAATGCTTCAGATGTGCAGTCACAGACAATAATATTAGCCACATAGAAGTGATTCATGTAAAGGTTTGACAGCTTCCCTCTGTTCGTTAGCTGAGAACCTTTCCAAAAAGTAGGTTAAGTACTGTACCATCTTCTAATTTACTACAAGCAACTACTCACTATTCAAAGCAATAATATCATATGAGATTGTGAAAACATTAGACAGCAGTTTGTTTGCATTCTCCATGTGTGTAATGAAACTTATGTGACTGCCTACTGTAGTTTGTCAAGTAAAACATTGTAGCTGACCGAATAAATTCCTTGCCCATATGCCAGTGACCTGGGATTAGACATGGCAAGGATGTCTAATTCCCTAAACCAACCAAAGATAAACAGCTGTTGCATATACAGTAGTACACATTGCAATATTATCATCTTTTATGTGTCAAAATACCTATGTACTGCATATAAAGTTGTACACATTGCAACATTATGACCTTTCATGTGTCAAAATATGTATATATGTACTGCATAAATATGTACTGTTGGATATAAAGTAGTACATTTTGTAACATTATGATCTTTTATGTAATCAAAATATGTATGTATTGCATAAATATATACTGTTGGATATAAAGTAGTACATTTTGTAACATCATGATTTGAAGCGCTAGACATATTCATGATATATGTGTCAAAATATGTACTGTATGTACTGCTGTATATAGGCCTACAATAGTACAGTTGTGGTCAAAAATAATCATCTACAATGGGATGACTCATGTAAAAGTTTTATAGTTTTTCCTCTGTTCGTTAACTGGGAAATTATCCAATAAATAGGTTACAACATCATCTAATTTACTTCAATCAGATACTCGCTATTCAAAATAATAACATCATATGAGAACGTGAAAACAATAGACATCATATTGTTTGAGATACCCATATGTGGATGACTATTATTGACCACGACTGTACATATTGCAACATTATGATCGTAAGGGGAGGAGATTCTCTTGTTGGTGAATTGGAAGGTCTTTGATTCCTCCAAACTATGCCAGGAACCAGATGCCCTCAATGGTACTAATAGGGGATTTGTTCGGTGGCATAGTTTGGAGGAATCAGAGACCTTCCAGTTCATCAAAGAAAGAATCTTCCCTCAAGGGGGTAGTACAGTGTTGGTAAATCTGGATCAACTGATTTCTCTAAATTATTCCAAGCAAATGGACCACCAATATATTTGTTAATCTGGTCCTGTTTAGTGGTATACTTTAGAGGAATCAAGGTGCTTCAATGTACCAAAAGTATACTATCCCCTAAAGAGCTAGACATATCTACCATGATATATGTGTCAAAATATAACATACCTACAGTACCTCATACACTATGGCCTGTATGCAAGAAAATTCATGGTGTTAACGATGGTGTGGTACCGGTACAATGGTTTTACAGTATTGTTTTTCTATGGAGCCAACTTCCCGGTACCATGCCATAGTATGAACCGCATTTCTTTTTTAATATAACACTATATCTAATAACAAACACTGCTCACCTGAACTTTTTTAATAACAGGAGTCATCAGTTCTTCATCGTGGTTCTTTTTTACTCCTGCTGCCTCATCAACATCAGAATTCTGTACAAGATAAATTACTGTTACTAGCTATCACATGAGTTTACCAAATTATTATCATTTATAGAGTACTGTACAGTTGGCCAAATGTATTATTATTATTATTATTATTATTATCATTACTTCTTGAGTAATGTACAGTTGGCCATAGATATACAGGGTGTATCGCGACATATAGCAATAACTTACACCAGAGATATATAATTTGATTTTGAGTATATTAAATTTTATTCTATAAAGTATGCTGTGGGTGATCTCAGTACAGTAAACTGGATACTGATGAAAAGGTTGTAACTTGTTGACAAATGGTGGGATGGGAGGCTGGGATCTTTGTAGGGACAGCGGGAGCGGAGTAGCCTAATGACTTATCGGAGCAAAGAGGTCTTATTTATTTGTCTTCATAAGTTTTATCACAATTGCAATATTTTTTTGATTTACAGATAACACAATACAATTCATCCTAAAGTACTGCGACATATTATAATTCAGTGAGTTAAACAATCGCCTAAATAAAAATTTGAATACAAATTATACATACCCTGACTCTAACTCTGACAAATGATAAATGCAACGAGTAACACAACTCACAATTCGTTCCAGGAGAGCATCATTGCCTTCCCTGATCATTTCCAACTTGTCAGACAGTCTTAGATCAGATAAATCCAGCTTGATATCCTGATGACAGAAGATATTACCAATTCTGGTGAAAAATATAAATACTGTTAATACAATGTCAATAATAATAGGCAATGCTGAATCCTGGTGAAAAATATATATAAATATGTCTGTACTGTTAATTCAACATTAACACTAGGCAATACTGAATAAGGTACTGGTGAAAAATAATAAAATACTGTTAATACAATGTCAAAAATAAGCTATACTGAATAAAGCAATGATACAATAAATAAATCAGTTTTTATGCTTCGTATGTATGCCAGCGTATGTATGCACCACGAATGTTCTTGAATACCACAACTCCTCTATCTCATTATGAAGCAATTATACAGCAGCAACACCAACCCTCTGCAAATCGTGGGTACCAGTATTTACTCCCTGCCGCTAGGAAATAAGATTATGGGACTGGCCCTACACCCAGCGGCAGTATTTTTTGAGTACTGATTGATTGATATTAGGTGTCGCAACAGGGAGGTCATATGGCACCCGAGGAAGGTGATTGAGGGGTGGGAGAGTAGTTTTGAGTAAATGAAGGTTAAAGTCTGATAACGCTCACTAAGCAAATATGTACAGAAACACACATTATTATACACCAAACCATAGCTGATTTTATACTCCACTGTGTGTTTGTGTGCTTGTTTTTTATTGTGGCTTTATGCATAACCAAATAAGAGTAGAAAATACGCTATTATTTGGTGTATAATAATGTATGAATATGTATAGAAACTCTCATTATTATACACCAAACCATAGCTTATTTTCTACTCTATATGGCTATGCATAAAAAACAAACACACAAATGCAAATACACACACCATTTTTGGCATGTAAGCCCCTCTGCCACTAGACACCGTGTTTGTGTTAGGTTGTGTAATGTGTTGTGATGTTAAAAAGGGCATATATGTTAAAATTATGTAGGAGGGATATGGCTGTTTCTCATCATAAGCATAAAAGTATTATAAATCTAATCAAGTAAAAATCATAATCAGAATAAAATAATGAAACTTATAATCACACAATAGTCAAAATAATGATGTACCATACTGAACTAATCCAATTTATCTATCACAACTTATTATAATCACACAATAATCAAAATAATAATGTACTGAACTAATCCAATTTATCTATCACAACTTATAATCACACAATATTCAAAATAATAATGTACTGTAGTACTGTATTAATCCAATTTAATTATCATGCCAATGTCTGGCCACATTCTAAACATAATACAGTATCCCTCGATAAAAGGTGATTAAATTTAGCACTATCCTTTTAACACAGTCTCAATAAATCCCTTAATCTGTAATGGTAATGAATAACAGAAATCTGGGATATATGAGGGATTGGGTGTAAAATATATGGTGGATGGCCTATTAGTATTTATTCATTATATATCGAGGGTGTGCAGTACAGAATTCCAGTCATATTGTGGTAGGTATATAATGTAGGTCTGTTGAAGTTAGGTGGTGGTGAAGACACATACATACACACACACACATTTATAACTCTATCTTTTAGGTTTGTTGAGTTTAGGTGGTGGTGAGGACACATACACACACATTATAACTCTATCTTTCTCATATACAGTGTATACTGTATACATATATAATAATCCATAAAGAATTGAACTATAGTACAGAATCATTACTGGTAACTCACACTGAGGATATGGTTGAGTTGACCTGGTCTATGGTCTGTTGTACACCTGGATAGTCACGGTAGTGCTGCCAACCTTGTAATTCCATCGCCATCTTCTGACACCTTTTCACATCCATCATGGCACTCTACAATAAATTTAAAGTATTGTTATGGTCTTGCTTTTAACTCTACTTCAATTTCTCAAAGTACTTTACATCAGTCAGTGGTGGATTTAGGCATAGGCTGAGTAGGCCGAGCTTCAGCAAAGGAAAATATTAAAACATATACAAGAATACAAGTATAATATGAATAATTTATTTCAGGCAACAGGCGACCATTATTTTTGTTCATCTGATGCTATATCCTGACATATTTTGGAGGAATCAGTAGCCTTCATATTTACCAACAGAAACTTGGAGGTAAATGAGTCCTTCAAATATTGCCACGAAACACACACACACACACCTATATGGCAGGAGCTTGTTTCGTGATAGTCAGGAGGAATCAGAAGCATCCAATTTTTATACATGATCACAGGGTCCTTAGAGAGGGATAATATACTTTTGATTAATTGGAGCACCTCGATTCCTCCAAAGTATGCCATGAAACAAATAGACTCAGATGAAGAAAATTAGGTATTTATTGAAAGAATTGCCATTTTGTAGCAGTGTTGCCAGATCCGGCTAGGTCCCAGTATTTTGCCCCGGTCATTTTCAGTACTTTACCACGGTTATTTCCCGGTAGTCTGCCCAGGTTAGGTCCCGGTAGTCTGATACGGTCTAGGTTTGGTTAAGTAAGGTCAGGCTAATTTCAAAATGCCCCATCTTGGACATGGGACATTTGTGGAGGAAATGCCATAGAAGAAAATAGGGTATTATTACAGAAGTACTGTGTTCTTGGCTAGGATCACGCAGTGTTACCACATCCGGCTCGGTCCCGGGAATTTGCCCCAGTCACTTTATGATAGTTTACACCGGTTACATCCTGGTAGTTTGCCCAGATTAGGTCCCGGTAGTCTGCTGGGACCTAACCTGGGCAAACTATATATAATATAATATATAATAAAGAATTGCCGTTATTGCATACGGTTTTTCTACCCTCATTACCCACTTATTTAGATCATTCTAAGACTATTTTCAGTATTTATTGAAAGAATTACCGTTTTGTAGCAGTGTTGCCAGATACGGCTAGGTCCCAGTATTTTGCCCCGGTCATTTCCTGTACTTTACCACGGTTATTTCCCGGTAGTTTGCCCAGGTTAGGTCCCGGTAGTCTGTTGTTGTCTAGGTTAGGTAAGGTCAGGCAAATTTCAAAATGCCCTATATTAAAAATGGGGCTATTTGCGGAGGAAATGCCATAGAAGAAAATGGTCTTAGAATGGTCTATATAAGTGGGTAATGAAGGTAGAAAAATCGTATAAAGTAACGTTAATTCTTTCAATATTTACCCTATTTTCTTCTATGGCATTTCCTCCACAAATGCCCCATTTCCAAGATAGGGTATATTCAAATGGGGCATTTTGAAATTAGCCTGACCTTACCTAACCTAATCTAGACCACAGCAGACTACCGGGACCTAATCTGGGCAAACTACTGGGACCTAACTTGGGCAAACTACCGGGAAATAACCTGGACAAACTACTGTACCGGGAAATAATTGTGGTAAAGTACAGGAAATGACCGGGACAAAATTCTGGGACATAGCCAGATTTGGCAACACTGCTACAAAACGGTAATTCTTTCAATAAATACCGTCTGCTGTGGTCTAGGTTAGGTCAGGTTAGATCAGACTAATTTCCAAATTATATTTGTAAATCTCCGAGAGAAACATCATAGATGAAAAGTGTGTTAGAATGGTCCAAGATAGTGGGTAATGATACTAAACTATACAATATAGGGTAAATGTACAGAAGAACTGGGTTCACTATATTGTATATTTTACAAACATAATTTGGAAATTAGTCTGACCTTACCTGACCTAACCTAACCTAGACCACAGCAGACTACTGGAACCTAACCTGTGTCAACTATCATAAAGTAACTGGGGCAAATTCCCGGGACCTAGTCATCCTAGCCAAAAACCCAGTTATTCTGTAATAATACCCAATATAGTGAACACAATACTTCTGTAAATTTACCGAAAATAGTCTTAGAATGGTCTAAATAAGTGGGTAATGAAGGTAGAAAAACCGTATCCAATAACAGCAATACTTTCAATATTTTCCGAAAAACCATATGCAATAACTGCAATACTTTCAATATTTACCATGGCATCTTGTGGCCTGGAATAGTTTGGTGGAATCAGCAGTTGCTCCAGATATACCCCTTTAAAGTTAATGAAGCCAAAGTATACCACGTGTTTTTTTTTTTTTTATCAACATTACTGAACTAAAGACAATAAAGTTTATATTTATTTAGTTTTATCCTTTTCTCACCTTTACAAAGTCATCCATTTTCTTTCCCCCCGTGAAGGAAGGTGGTCCAGTATCCATCTTGAAGTTAAAATGTGATAAAAAGTCCTTAAATTAAAACCTCGTTGCCTGAGACTCCCTATTGTTTATGTTGTGATGAGTCAGTGTTGCCAGGTCTGCTTGACGAAATTTCCAATATTTCCTGTTTACTCTAGATTCCCCATACTTGGCAACACTGTAATGGAGGGGCAGTTGTTTGGGGACTGTTGCTGTTGTTAGAAATCGTTTACTTTTTTTTCAACGGCGCACAGTCATAAAATAATAAGATTAAGAACATAAATATTTAGGCCACTGCATAAATCCTGGTTGGTTGACTCTCCTGATTTAGGGCCGATTCCATAGTGGCTTTGGTTTGTTATTATGTTATGGTGTTTGCAATCTGTCCAACCTATCTTTTTAATTAAGCCATTTAGTGTTTTTGCATTTGCATTTTACAGACACATTGTTAATTTGTTGTTATCATTATGACACTGTTGTTTTTATCTTTGTTTTGTTGTGGATTGTTCTCTCTCTCTCTCTCTCTCTCTCTCTCTTCATGTGGGAAAAGAAACAACAACGTTCTTGTGCTTTTCTGATTTATTCCTTCGAGACTACACCAATAATTGATTTCTTTATAGCCTGGAACTGTAAATCCCTATCCATCGCTTGCCTTCTCTTGATAAACCTATCGTTATTTGTTATTTTCTATATGTTGTAACATGGCCATGTGTTGTAAGCCCCCGAAAACAACAGCGTGTGTACACTCGTGATTCGTAATTTCTGACCAGAGACGAACGGCAGGCATCACACACATATACCCTGCATTCGAACTCAGCCTCTATAAGTGTACTGGGTGGGGAAATGAACAATACCAGGCGATTCGAAGCTTTCTGCTCCTCACACTCTTGTCAGAAATTATGTATCACGAGTGTACGAATTCTTGTGGCCAATAGTAGGCCTACCTATTTACTCAGAAAGTCTTTACCAACACCACCTCCAGCTACGTCTCCTACTAATGTATTTTAACGAGAGTCGGCAAACATGTAGTTCATATTATACACAATACCGTCATGAAGGATTTCGTTGTTGTTGCTCTCGTGTAATTACACCACAAAATGTGTTAATCTTCTGGTCCTGTTTTCCTGACATACTGTGGAGGAATCAAGACACTCTAATTGATGTAGTACCAAAAGAATACAATCCTCTTATTTATTATATAAGAGGTGGAGAATTTGTTGTGATTACATCGACCATAAATACATTCAGAACTAAATTATAACACACTTAAATAATATTCCTTACCCTGCTATCTTACCATACTCTGCCTTCTCCCCTTAATTATTATATAAGAGGTGGAGTATTTGTTATGAGTACATCGACTATAAACACATTCTCAACTAAATTTTAACACACTTAAATATTAATAATAGTAATGATAATGCCCTAAATAGTCCTACCCTGCCTTTCCAGTCTTTCCCTGTCCTGTCCTACCCTACCCTGTCTTCCCCTGTCCTGTCCTACCCTACCCTGTCTTTCCCTGTCCTGTCCTACCCTACCCTGTCTTCCCCTGTCCTGTCCTACCCTACCTTGTCTTCCCCTGTCCTGTCCTACCCTACCTTGTCTTCCCCTGTCCTGTCCTACCCTACCCTGTCTTTCCCTGTCTTGTCTTACCCTACCCTACCCTACCCTGTCTTCCCCTGTCTTGTCCTACTCTAACCTACCCTACCTTGTCTTCCCCTGTCACACCACACCCTATAGCCTGTCCAACCTTACCATACCATAACCTCCCCTTCCCATCCCTACCCTACCCTAGCCTACCATACCCTGTCCCTACCATACCCTGACCTAACTTAATTAACCTAACCTAACACTTGCCATTTTAGGTCTGCATAGCCCTAACTACCCTAGGAAGACGGGAGAGGAGGTTGAGTGTAGTCTTAAGCAGTTTCCAAGCCCTGCTCTCCTTCATCATCAAATCTGTAATGAATATGAATTTTTTTTTTTTTTTTTTTTTCAGAGTCTATGCAAATTATAGGCTTCTGATTCCTTCTGACTGTCCCACGAAACACGCTCCTTCCCAATAGGTGGTGTTTCGGGGCAATATCTGAAGGACTCATTACACTCCAATTTTCTTACTATACCACAGGGTTCCTAAATGTTAATAGGGGATATGTTTCGTGGCATAGTTTGAAGGAATCAGAGACTTTGCTTCCAATTCACCAACAAGAGAATCTCCCCTTAAGGTGGTAATTCTCTTTTGGTACATTGGAGTGCCTTGATTCCTCCAAAGTATGCTAGGAAACAGGACCAGAAGAGCAAAAGTAATGGTGTTCTGTTGCTTGGAATAGTTCGGAGGATTCAGTTGCTCTAGATTTACCAACACAAAACTTCCCCCTTAATTAAATGTAGGTGGGTAAACAGGAACACGTAACATTATGCATATATATACTGTACTCTACCTGTATATACAAGAAAGTGTTCAGGAAAGATATAATGCCAAAAATCAGAGGGCGTATTCCGAACACGATACTGAATACATATAATTAAATGGGCATATAGTGTGAAATCTCAATACTTGGTCAGATACAACACGTGACAGAGGAGTGTGAAACTGTGAATTAAGGGGGAAATTTTGTGTTGGTAAATCTGGAGCAACTGAATCCTCCAAACTATTCCAAGCAACAGAACACCATTACTTTTGCTCGTCTGGTCCTGTTTCCCAGCATACTTTGGAGGAATCAAGGCACTCTAATGCAACAAAAAAGAATTACCACCTTAATCGTCTATCATTATTAATTTTACAGTAAGGTTTAATAACACTATTGCATTACAACATGCTATAATCTATAATAATATACCATCCACACTTACAACAGATGTTCAAAATTCCGGCATCCCTATTCAATGCATGCTGTAGACAAGACGTGATCAACTGACATACACACACAGGTTCCAGTAACAGGGATTATGCTGTAACTAACTAACTGGCTCAAGTACAGTAAGATGTGATCAACTGACACACACATACACAGGTTCCAGTAACAGGGATTATGCTGTAACTAACTAACTGGCTCAGGTACAGTAAGACGTGATCAACTGACACACACACACACAGGTTCCAGTAACAGGGATTATGCTGTAACTAACTAACTGGCTCAAGTACAGTAAGAAGTGATCAACTGACACACACACACACACACACGTTCCAGTAACAGGGATTATACTGTAACTAACTAACTGGCTCAAGTACAGTAAGACGTGATCAACTGACACACACACACACACACAGGTTCCAGTAACAGGGATTATGCTGTAACTAACTAACTGGCTCAGGTACAGTAGGACGTGATCAACTGACACACACACACACAGGTTCCAGTAACAGGGATTATGCTGTAACTAACTAACTGGCTCAAGTACATGTAGTAAGACCTGATCAACTGACACACACACACACACACACAGGTTCCAGTAACAGGGATTATGCTGTAACTAACTAATTGGCTCAAGTACAGTATTGTTAAGGGAAGGTTGTCTTGTTGGTAAATTAATTGGAGGCTACTGATTCCTCCTAACTATACCATGCAGAAAACAGAAGCCCTCAATGGTACCAATTAAGAAGGGATCTACATGTTGTTTCGTGGCATAGTTTGGAGGAATCACAGACCTTCCAATTCACCAACAACAAGAAAACCTCCCCTTCAAAAGAAATTGCAAAAACCATCATCACTCCTTGTCAAGTGTTGGTAGTGAATAGTGGTGTCGACCCCCTCTCGACCCTCTCCACTGAAATGTTTCCAAGATGCCATTTAATTAAGGGGGTGCTGGAGTAGGGGGACAGGCTTGGGGGGGGAGGGGTTTGGGGGGTGCGGGAGTAGGGGAACAGGCTTGGTGTAGGTGGAAAGCCTGTCCCCTATTCCCGCACCCCCCTAACCCCCCCCCCAAGCCTGTCCACCTACTCCCGCACCCCCCAAAACCCTCCTAAGTCTGTCCCCTACTCCCACACCCCCTTAAGGGGGTGTGGGAATAGGGGGACAGGCTTGGGGGGGTTTAAGGGGTTTTGGGGGGGTCGGGGGGGGGGGTTTTGGGGTGTGCGGGAGTAGGGGGACAGGCTTGAGGGGGGGGGGGGGTAAGGGGGGTGCGGGAATAGGGGACAGGCTTTCTACCCACCCAAGGCCTGTCCCCCTATTCCAGCACCCCCCCCCAACCTGTCCCCTACTCCCGCACCCCCTTAATTAAGGACCCTGTGATCGTGTAAGAAAATTGGAGGCATCTGA